>CM067302.1:16077646-16127646 GCA_034231615.1 Meghimatium bilineatum | reverse complement strand
TTTACCATCTGGTACCCAATTTAATGATTTAAAATATATACCAGAGATCCTTGATAGATTTACTAAATTACTTAAGTTCTTACACAATATCTAGAGCCGATTACTGCGAACACTCAAATCGCCTAGGCCAGCTGGACCTGACTTAGTTTCATCTTTCAATTAGCACTCAAATCGCCTACTGGTTAGCTGGACCTGACTTAGTTTCATTCTTGAATGACCACTTATATTGTCACAAATTCACAATTAATACATCTTCCCAAAGGGTATATAATAATTTTAAATCGACATAGCGGACATTTTAAATAATAAAATGACATGTCGTGTCGGCTTAGTAAAATGACCTGTCGTGTCGAACTAGTAAATTGACCTGTCGTGTCGGAATAGTAAATTTACCTGCCGTGTCGGTCTAGTAAATTGACCTGTCGTGTCGGTCTAGTGAAATGGCCTGTCGTGCCGGACTTGACCCAAGTACCATTCTTTTCATACCCCTGGTTCATACGCATACTCTCTCAAAATTCATAGTGAATATATTATTTTTCCTCATCAACCACATCTGCAAACATCAAAGAAATACATAAATTGATGAACACGCCCTGCCTTCCATCTTGATAAGGAAAACATATGCAAATTAATAACACATGTTTTATTTGTGGTTATGATAAGAAAAACCAGGGTTGCCATGTTAATATTTCCTTTTAAGGCCAAATAATACAGTAAAACCTGTGTTCTTCTTCTTCTTAGTCTCTCTTCAGTGAGTAATCAGGTTGCAGCGCTAATAGCTTCAATGAATTCGCTTCTGATTTTGCACAAAACTCCTAAGATTTGGAAACAGTGCCGTCTCCGTGGGCCATATTTTTTCACTGTTCTTGATATACTTGTCGTGCACGATAAAGCATGTTCAGCTGTCTCTGGACTCAGTCCACAGTTGCACAAGTCTGTCTTGACAATTTTCAACTTTCTGGACATATTGTCTCAATTTTAGTTGGTCTATTGTCTTTTGTCTATCCACAGGTGTTGGTGTTGTTGTAGCTTCCACACTTGCCGTTGAAAGAAGGGGTTTGTGAAAAGGTGTAGTCTGCGCTCCGAACCAGGCGTGTGTTCTGGTTGAGGTGTAGTCATGTTTGGTTGGTGACTATTTATATACTTCGAGTCGCCTTGGCTATTTTGGCATCTGACTTCAAGTATACAAATAGTGACCAACCAAAATCTCAACAATACATTTAAAAAAGCGCAACGAATGAGATCATAATTAATTATGTTTAAAGGGTTTAAAAGCCGTAGAAGATTGACTTCACTGTACTCGGTTTTCATATGCACTCCGTCAATCTCAACGAAGCGGCACGCCGCCTGCCGAGAGAACCACGCATAGCACGTCACTCCGTAGCTTCAAGGGATAATACACAAGGCAAACAGCTTAGCCACTACGCCAGGGAGATCCCCTATTTATGTACATAATTCTTCCACTGTCGAGAGTCTGTTCAGGTAGGCCCCTATGCATAATATAACTTTATACATTAATGTTTGTATGGGGGACGACAAACGATATACTAAGAGAAGAGACAAAACAAGAATACATGACGAACATCACCAGAAAACGCAGCTGGACATACATCGGCCACATACTTAGAATGAAGGAAGAAATAATTCCACGACGTCTTCATGTGGACACCAGACGGGAAAAGAAAACAGGGAATACCAAAAACAACGCTCAGAAGAACTTTAATGAATGAATTAAAATCAACAGACATAAACACACAAGACCTGCAATTCCTAACAACTGACCGACAGGCATGGAGAACTATGACATCCGCCCCATGTGCCAAACTTGGCAAAAGAGAAACTGACTGACTGGGGGTGGAACCCTTTTCTTCATAATGTGTTTTTGTTGGAAATGAGTACATTTTTAAAAACTCAATGCATAAATAAACTAAAGTGATATGAATGCTATATATTTCCTTGTAGAAAACTGTCTCAAGCGGAACTAAATAAGAAAAATATACCGTATGAAAATGCACACAAATTGTTTATTTTCATAATTTTGAACAAAAATTGCTTGTTCAAATTTAAATGTATGAAGCATAATATACAAATTAGGAATCGTCTTGGAAATATTAAGGATCCATCGAAGAACATCCGGCTTTAAAGGAAAACAACCGTTAAAATTGTGAACACAAAAAAATGGCCAGGATATATGAGTCAGTTGGTTTGTTGTAAGAAAGACTACACACTGTAATATAGGGTGGTTTGAGTATAAATGGACACTATCACTGCAGAATGAGAATCAAACAAGAGTGATCCACCATTTCTTTTCATCATCATCATCATCATCAGGTGCCATGCCGGGTGGCGTAGGCGGTCATGGCTCTCCACAGCTCTCTGTCCACAGTATTATGTATCAAAGTCGTTGTTGTTTCTTTGCAGTGCCAGGTTGTCAAACTGTCTAATATTTTCTCACGTTGTCACCCTCTGTCTCTGGTGCCTTCAATCTTGCCTGTTGTGATTATGTTCTCTAAACCTGCCTGTCTCATGAAGTGACCAAAAAAAGAAGATTGCCTTTTTCTTATATTGTTGATTAAGGTCCGTTTCGCCTTTAACTCTTTTAACACCTCTACATTAGTTTTTCTGGCAGTCCATGGTATTCTCAGCATTCTTCTGTAGAACCACATCTCTGTTGCCTCCAATCTCCCACTTTCCAGTTTGTTTATTGTCCAAGACTCGCACCCATATGTTAGTATAGGGGTTATATAGCACTGCAGAACTCTCTTTCTCACCTCTAATATCAAGGTCATATTACACAGTATATTTTTCATTTTTCTGAATGTTGTTTTTGCCTGTCCTATTCTGCATCTTATTTCTGTTGAACTTCTTCCATCTGCTGTTATAATTGTACCTAGATATTTGAATTGGTGGACCTGTTTTAATACTATATCATTCACTATGATCTTGCAAGGTGTGTTTTTTCTTTCTTTGAAATAACCATTACTTCTGTTTTCTTGATATTTAGGAAGAGGCCTTTCTCTTTACTTTCTGTGACTACTACTTTAATTAATTTTTGAAGGTCTTCCTCACTTTTTGCAATCAGAACAGTGTCATCCGCGTATCTCAAATTATTTATGTTATGTCCTCCCACTGATATTCCTGGGATATCTACTATTGCACGCAATATGTTTTCACTGTATAGAGAGAACAGGTCTGGTGAAAGCACGCATCCCTGTCTGACTCCTTGTTTTATTTGTTGAAAAGGGCCAAATTGCTTTCCTACTTTTATTGCTGCTGTTTGTTGCCAGTACATGTTCTTGATTATTCTTAAATCCTTGCTGTCAATGTTCAGATTCTCTAGCATGTGTATAATTTCGCTATGTTTAACTTTGTCAAAAGCTTTAGTGTAGTCTATAAAACAGAGGTACAGATCTGTTTTTACCTCTATAGACCTCTCTATTAGTGTTCTCAATATATAAATCGCATTGTTGGTGCCTTTGCCTTCTACAAATCCACATTGTTCTGGACTTATTTCTGGTTTTATTTTGTTTCTCACTCTCTTCATGATGATTCTGAGCAGTATTTTGGTTATTTGGCTCATGAGGCTGATTGTACGGTATTCTTCACATTCGGTGGTCCCTGGTTTCTTAGGTTTATTTTCATACAAATTTAATTTACGATTCACTGCCTTCAAGATTCAAGAGTAAACATGATGCTAATCCTCAATGCATAAGAGAGTTGCCAAATTGGTCATTTTAAAAAAAGTCAGTGAAATATATTTTTGTCATCTTTGGCCTTTTTTGAAAAAATATCTTCACTTTTAGGGTATGTGATGATAAAAGTAAAACTTGAACGTTTAATAACCACCGAAAAGATCAAAGAAAGAAGAGACAGAGGAAGAAAAAGAGAGAAATTTCTGGATGGGTTGTCACTGACACATGACACAAGAATGACCAAACTAGACACAATGGGAAATTATGAAATCAGAAGAAACGATATAAGACCATGCACAGAATACATCGAGAAAGAACAAATAAAATGGTTTGGAAACCTTATGAGAATGAACCATAACCAACTATTGACAAGAACATATAACATAAGAAGGTCAGGATACAAGGAGAAAGGAAGATAAAGAACAAGGTGGATAGATAACATCAAGACAACACTGAAAAAATACGGATTCAACGCAGCCAAGGCGACACAACAGGCCTCAGATAGATAACTAAAGCTTCCAGTCACCACTCGAACGCTTAACGGCAAGTGTGGATATTCTGACGATCGTGTATCTGGGTATAGACAACAGACAACAGAATGAGGCAGAGGATGTCCAAGAATAATATGAATCCTTGCCTAGAAACTGGCTTCACAGTACGCGGGGCATTCCCATAAATGCTCCGCCCTCCTTTCCAGCAGCCATCCCAGTGGATGCAGTGTATGTAGACTCAGAGTTCCGGTCAGGTGTTGATTGTGTGATCTTCGAGACTTACCAAAAATTTACTTTTCCTTCCCTCACCTCTAGATATTCCCATTTCTAACATTCTCCGTATGTGTACGTTCTCAACCTCATTGACATCATTTTCCTCTTGAAATGAATTTACTACTGCCTTCATTAAGTCATCTTTATCTCTTCTCAGCATTGTGCCGTGTATCGTCGCATTGCCTCCGAATAAGTCGGCTCTCTCGTTTCCTCTGAAGAAGAATAATATGGATTAAAGAAGTTACCAACCTTCTGAGACGTCACAATATTACTGCATATCAAGCGACCAAACGTGTTCAATCCCGAAAACCGATCATCATTCAGTCCTGCGACGTCTTACCGCAAAAACTGAGACAAGACAATAGATAGATCGATAAACACAGCCTATTCTACTCACGTATACAAGTAGTATGAAGAATGCTTGTTTCAAACAGGAATTTGATACTATTTTGCTCAGAAAGTTTACGTGGGAGCTTGATTCCCTTCCTTGTTGTCTTTACCTCCCTAAATTCACGCGTCAGTTACTCATTTACAGCTGAGTCGACAGCAGGAGTTGTCGCGTCAAGCGAGAAATCACAACTCGGATTGTTTTTGTCCGGGCGTGGTTTCTAGCCTGACACGCTCTAACCCGGTGACAGCAAGCAAGTTCATTATATTAGTCTAACTAGTCTCCCACACTCCTCTAAAATGAAATTAAAATTTAAAAAATTGTCAATTTGAAATTTATGAATGTTGATATTTTGAGAGAGGTAATACGTTTATAGAACGGGAGCATTATTGAAAATTCAGCATGTTTTATCCATAACAATTTGGTTATAAACAACTCCATATATCTGGCAACCCTGTAAATCAGCAAGAATTGAAAAACACTGTTCTATACCGGATAGACCCCTTGCAAGGTTTCATAAATAGACATTGCATTCAGCGGAAATTTGAAATCTCCTTGGCATGAAAGAAAGCACCGAGACACCACCCCACTGCACATAGGAAATAAGAGCAATTCCCGGGGATAGTGACAAACAAAGAAACAACGCACCGGATATACATTGTTGCATATTCGTTTTGTCAAAAAAGGTACTAGTCTCTTGTTTTAAAAAACGCAAATAGTACTAAAATGGCAACACTGATAGCATATTTCAAATATTGTGTTACCTGCACAACGATTGTTTGAAAAAGAAAAGAAAAACTATTAAAAATATGCAACACTGACTCGGCGTGAAGGATGAGGATTTCTTTAATGGGGGTAGGAGTGATTAACGGGTATAGTACCTGAACACATTAACAACGATTGTTAATCTTCATATTCCGCTAATTAAATACTTTATTATTTCCTTCTGTTTTGTTTTTCTTGTCTAGCCATGTGTACTGTGAGGCGTCATGGGGAGAAGAAGATTCCTGTTCTTTGCCACTTGGGATACTTCTGTGGTAGTTAGATGATTATTTCATTAATTGAGTAAAACACTGTGTGGTTTGGTCACCTCTGGGTTACTTATTGCTCTTCTTCTTCAGCGTTCATTCTCAACTGCCACTGGTTCTATCTTGTAGGAGAGAGATGGTTCTAATTGATTTTTAACGGGATCTAGTACAGAGAATAGAAATGAGCTGTGTTGCCTTTTTATTTGTGCCAATGGTCCGGTACATCCGTCTTCTGTGGATCTGTTCATTGAAACAGTTATTCTCAATTTTGGTCATATATCCAGCGGGTCATACGGAATTAGCAGGATGTAGGTTGGGGAGATCACGGAAAACAAAATTGAAATTGGAAAGTTACAGACCCGTCTATGGAAGGTTACAGGCCCGTCTATGGAAAGTTACAGACCCGTCTATGGGATGTTACAGACCCGTCTATGGGATGTTACAGACCCGTCTATGGGAGGTTACATACCCGTCTATGGAAGGTTACAGACCCGTCTATGGGATGTTACAGACCCGTCTATGGGATGTTACAGACCTGCCTAGATTCTATCTTGTCTGATATTATAAAGTAACCCTATCATGAACATCCTCTTTATAGAACAATATTCCCATTGCTTCTAGTTTCCACTATCCTGTATAGTTATTGGTAAATTGGTAGCTTACACTATTCAGGACGTAGCTATCAACCCAGCAATTTTGGCTGTAGTGAGTTTTATGTATAGTAATAGGCACAATATATATATATATATAAACCTTGAAAAACCTTGGCATGTACGTCCTAAAGGAATTTAAAGCATTTTTTTTCTAAGCCCTACGGGGCTAAGGGGATATATTGTCCCAAACAGAGGCCACTGTAATATTTTATGAGAGACCGCTGTAACATTTTTCCAAATAGACACCACTGTAATATTTTTCCCAAATAGAGACCACTGTAATATTTTTCCCAAATAGAGACCACTGTAATATTCTTTTCTAAATAGACACCACTGTCAAAATACAGATTGCTTAACAGGAAAGTAAGCTTCTAGTTACGGTAAATGGCGGAGAAGACGGGACGAGGAGAAGAATGGTACCGACTATTGCTTGAACTACCTCAAAGTTAGTAAAACAAAGAGAGCCCGCCGTCGTTCATGTCCTATTAGCAATGTTGCTAGACTATGGGGTGTGCCAGATGGGGATGAAGATAACTCATCCGTCCGGTGGGGATGAAGATAACTCTTCATGTACTAAGCCGCAGCAACTAGCCGCAGCCGCAGCAGTAGGGTGGCGAGTTCCCTTCCTTGCTGTTGCTAGAGTATAGATACGTGTAAAAATTAAACAGAGGCATGTATCCATCTATAATTAAACTGTAGTATTTTAGTCATCTAAAAATTAAACTGTAGTATTTTATCCATATCACTTTTTCGTACGCCAGATCTACTTTTTCGTGTGTCTGATCTACTTTTTCGTGTCATATCTACTTTTTCGAGTGCCATATCTACTTTTTCGTGTGTCATATCTACTTTTTAGTATGTTATATCTACTTTTTTGTGTGCCAGATCTACTTTTTCGTGTCATATCTACTTTTTCGTGTGCCAGATCTACTTTTTCGTGTCATATCTACTTTTTCGAGTGCCATATCTACTTTTTCGTGTGTCATATCTACTTTTTCGTGTGTCATATCTACTTTTTCGTGTGTTATATCTACTTTTTGATGAGAAATTTGATGACAATTTAATGAATAATCCCTAGAAAAGAGTGAGGCTGTCAGGTCAAATTCCTAGTACTAAAAGTCATGCTCCGATCTGCTAAAAGAGGGGGTGGGTGTTGAACCCATCAACACCCAACCTCATCTACGGGCCTAGTGACTACACTGGATGCATTAACAGAATCTTATACCAATGTGTATCCTCAGTGATGTGATACCTCAGTGATGTGATACCTCAGTGATGTGATGACTCAGTGATGTGATGTCTCAGTGATGTGATGTCTCAGTGATGTGATGACTCAGTGATGTGAGGCCTCAGTGATGTGATGCCTCAGTGATGTTATAACTCAGTGATGTAATGCCTCAGTGATGTGATGCCTCAGTGATTTGATGCCTCAGTGATGTGATGCCTCAGTGATGCAAACGAGTGTGGAAAAATCTTGACATGTCTTGTATTTTTATATTGTCTGCCCATGATGTGCTTCGCCATGCCAGTCGTTCTAAATATTGTCTGTCCATGATGTACTTCACCATACAAATCATTCTAAATATTTTCTGCCCATGATGTACTTCACCATACAAGTCATTCTAAATATTGTCTGCCCATGATGTACTTCGTCATGAACGATAAACAAAAATAGGCAAATGTGTTACCAAAATAAAATATAAAATAACATAACAACGAGATACAGCTTCGCCATGCAAGACATTCTAAATATCATAATGTAGTATCTCATTTTAAAGGAAGACATTTTTTGGCTAAAAACTAGTGGAGGCGTTTAGGCCGGTCAGGTCAAGATATCTAAATGAATTTCAGCTGCAGGAAGTTGAGCAAAAATATATTTTTTTAATGAATGGCAACTACGTAAATATTACCTGCTATACGTAAATATTGCCTAGGTTTTTTTCTCATAAATCTCCTGGTTGTCTTTTGTCGGCCGCTCAAAGAGGTGGTAGTAGTAGGAAGAAGATACGGTGAGAGAAACCAATCATGCAACAGAAAACCCTAGTAGATGACATGCTTTTATATTGAGGTTATCTTTTTATAGAAGCATTATGGCACATCATCTATACAATCCCGTAGTCGTAACCTTCGATAACAGTTACCATGTTGATCCGACAGGCCGAGGTTGTGTTTGAACTAGTTACGGGAACGGCGTGGGTGGGCGGAACAACAAAGAAACCTGTTGCAAGGGCCAGAGTTGTGCCCTGAAGTAGACGTCTGTTTCGGCGGCATTGGACTCGAAACAACATAGAGTAAGATGGCTACTGGAACAGAGGGCGGAGCACTTATGGGAATGCCCCACGTGCTGTGAGGCAAGTTTTCTAATCAAGAATCAAGAAGGTGAGAAAAATTTTAGGAAAAGAAATCTTTGACAACCACAGGGAAAGTTCACATGGCGGGATGCCTAAATTGGAGATACTTTTAAAGCAGTGATAACTTTGATGAATACAGGGAATAATAGCAAGTTTAAACGTGTAAACGTCTAAATGGGGAATACTTTTAAAGGGAACACAAAGACAATCTGTGGCCCAACAAATTGAAATGTGGAGAGCCCACAATCTCGAAGCCAGACACTTCTCCATAAGCATATCAAAACTAACCCTCAATCCTGAAGTCACCAAAATTCTACCAAACGCGCAATACCCCCCCCCCCCTCAGTCACCTCCCCAATTTCATTGGACACAGGTAAAGTCTCCTTCAAAAGTACCTAATGGCTTCAGTAGTTGTTACCTTACATTTACACACACCCGACGGTCATCATTTGTTATCTACATCCTTTTGTTACTCAGGTATGGAGTAACCCTTGCACTCCACATTCGAGTAGCCCGTGCACGCCAGATATGAGTAGCCCGTGCACGCCAGATATGAGTAGCCCGTGCACGCCAGATATGAGTGACCCGTGCACGCCAAATTCGAACGCATTTTACAAACCAGTATAGTTTCTTTCCACACTATCCTGATTGTATCTTGCAATTTCATATAAATAATATATGTAGCAGTAGACAATAAGAAACCACAAAATAAATATAGGATGAACGGGCTAGTAATATGCTTATATATATAAAGGGTCGTTGGCATACATGCAAAAGATAACAATGGTAGGAAAAAGTTTACAATATACAGACGTAGCCCAAATTCGTAGACTGCAAAAACACAGAGATTAAAGTGGTTCGGCCACCTAATGAGAATGTACCCATATTGACCAGCGGCAAGAGCATACAAGATGAACATGGAAAGAGCAGGATACAGAAGTACTAAAAAGAAGGTGGGTTGAAGGAGTTTTTATAGTTTGTTATAGTTTTTATAGTATGTTTTAGTTTTTATAGTTTGTTATAGTTTTTTTATAGTTTGTTATAGTTGTTATAGTTTGTTATAGTTTTTATAGTTTGTTATAGTTTTTATAGTGTGTTATAGTTTTTATTGTTTGTTATAGTTTTTACAGTTTGTTATAGTTTTCATAGTTGTTATAGTTTTTATAGTTTGTTATAGTTTTTATAGTTTGTTATAGTTTTCATAGTTTGTTATAGTTTTTATAGTTTGTTATAGTTTTTATAGTTTGTTATAGTTTTTATATTTTGTTTTAGTTTTTATAGTTTATTTTAGTTTTTATAGTTTGTTTTAGTTTTTATAGTTCGTTTTAGTTTTTATAGTTTGTTATAGTTTTTATAGTTTCTTATAGTTTTTATAGTTTGTTACAATTTTCATAGCTGTTATAGTTTTTATAGTTTGTTATAGTTGTTATAGTTGTTATAGTTTGTTATAGTTTTTATAGTTTGTTACAGTTTTTATAGTTTGTTTTAGTTTTTATAGTTTGTTATAGTTTTTATAGTTTGTTATAGTTTTTATAGTTTGTTATAGTTTTTATAGTGTGTTATAGTTTTTATAGTTTGTTATAGTTTTTATAGTTTGTTATAGTTTTCATAGTTTGTTATAATTTTTATAGTTTGTTATAGTTTTTATAGTTTGTTATAGTTTTTATAGTTTGTTATAGTTTTTTTCTACGAACATCATAAGAAAACGCCGCTGGACATACATCGGCCACATACTTAGAATGAAGGAAGACATAATTCCACAAGTCTTCATTTGGACACCAGACGGGGAAAGAAAACAGGGAAGACCAAAAAACAACGATCAGAAGAACATTTATGAATGAATTAAAATCAACAGGCATAAATGCACAAGACCTGCAGTCCTTGGCAACTGACAGACAGGCATGAAGAACTATGACATTCACCCTATGGGCCGAACTTGGCAAAAGAGGAACTGACTGACAGACTGATAGTTTTTTATATTGTGGTATGGTAAAATAATGTTTAGATAACATGACCAGCTTCTTATTTTGCGTCCACTCTCAAACCTCTGCCAGCTTGCAGGACGCAGATCAGAGAACGACAAAAAACGTCGTGCCATTGTTTACAGATTGGTTGCTTACCAACAATGGGCAGTGAAGTGAATAGGTTATGGAATGTTTGTAACCAGCGAGTTACGGGAACCATAGGATGCATACTCTACATCTTATGCTAGCTTAGTCGTCTCTTATGACATGTATGAAAGATAAACAGTGGTGCTATTCTTTGCTCCCCTCTCGGGCCCCATCAACAAACAAGGGGAACGTTGATTCAAAAATCTAAACTGAGCTCCACTAAATGAAGGAATGTATAATATATACAGACCCAGAGAACTGACCAAATTAATTAATAACTTATAAACAAAGTATAAATAAAACAAAGTGTAAAGAACAAAGTACAAATAGAGTTCATAAACTTCACATGTAAGAACTGCTGCGTTTGTGACTGTATCTCCTCTTGGTAAATATGCACATAAGTTATTTGGGAGATCGCCTTTGATCTCTAGTTTCCCGGTTATGCGTCTAGCAGCAATTCTCTCCAGAATCTTACCGTACACATTCTGCAGTGTGATTACGTGATAACCTTTTACGTTATCATGATGATGGAGATAGAGAGAGTTACAGCAGCACTAAATTTGTTGATAACTGATACATCAACACACTCGGTAATATTCACAGACTCTCAAAGCATGCTGCACAAGATAGAAAATTGGCATGCTGAAAAAGGAATGGTTTGATTTATTTAATAACTGAATTTTCCAGAGCATTTCATGGATGTAGTGCCTTGGTCCTGTTGGGTCAGAGGAAATGAGAGAGTCGATTTATTGACAGGCAATGCGTCGATAGACGACACAATACTGAGAAGAGATAAAGAAGTAATGCTTAAGGCAGTCATAAATTCATTTCAAGAGGAAGATGATGTCAATGAGGTTGAGAACGTACGCATACAGAAAATGTTAGAAAATGGGAATGTCTAGAGATGAGAGAAGAAAAAAGTGGTTTTTTTAAAGACCCGAAGATCGCATAATCAACACCTGACAGGGGCTGTCTTCGCACACTTAGATGGCTGCTGGAACGGAGAGCGGAGAACTTATGTGAGTGGCCCACGTGCTGTGATACTAGTTTCTAATCAAGAGGCAAGAAAGTATAAATAGTTTTTTTTTAAATAATAAAAACATGGCACCAGTACTGACAACGTAGTAGAGCTACATACAGACACATCGAACAAAAGTCACGTCTGCTATAACTAAATTTAACTAAAGACCGTGGTTGAAAATAAATCTTTCCCCAAAAGAGAATTACTTTTATCAGTACTATGAAAGTGGTCCAACCACCATTGCGCCAATTATTGCCTACCTGTGTGATTATTTCCCTTCTCTATGTTTATCAGTTTATGTTTATCATTCATTAATTTAAATATAATAATTATTATTTCTTAATTATACGTCGCCCTTCTTCTTTGCCTCATTCTTCTTCTGTTGTCCCCATTCTTTGTCTGTTGCACTTTTGGGACAGATCTTCGTATGTTGCCCCCTTTGGTGCGTAAGAAATTCTTTAAATTTTCATAGCAAGTCGCTAAGTGTTTCAAGATTTCTCAGTATAATTCTTGTAGCTTAGCGTTTCTGGCCCCGCTACAAAGCAGGTTGTATTCAACCCAAATGAGCTACATTAAACCGCCCTATGCAGGGCCGTAGATATACACTCCTTAAGGGAGGGAGTATTTGCCTAAAAAGAAAAGGTAATTCTTACATTTTTGTGCTTCAGGTCTGCCTTTTAATCAAAATTTTGATGATTTTTTTGCAAAACCTTTTGGGTATTGTTTTTAAAGTAATTTTTTTTTGAAGTTTTTGGAGAAAACTTTTAACTTTTTTGAAGTTTTTTGGTAGCGTATTTAAAAAAAAAAAAATATTTTCGGGTAGTTTTTGTAGTTTTTTTGTGTGGAGTTTTTCAGCTGGACTTTGACCACTACCCTAGTACTAAAAGTCATGTTCAAATTAGCAAAGAGGTTGGCGAACCCCCAGGTGGAGGTGGAAACCCTCCTCCCCCATCTACGGGCCCGGATTTATACATGAGCAAAATCTAACTGGATATGTAACATTGATCGCATAAGAAGAAGAAGAAACGTTCAAGTGGTCACCTAACTGTGGTTCATCGTGAATGTCTGTGCAACACCCCCCCCCCCGAATTTCAAAATGTTTATCCGTGGCTCCACTTCACGTCTCTGATGCCCCTAAGAGTCCACATGGCCCACCTAGAGAACCGCTGTTCCACGCTATGTTGAGGTTACTCAACTTATGGACAAAACAATATTCATGGAACTTCGAACACGACTAAAGTACTTGCAATAAATCTTGTCTTGCAAGTACTTTAGTCAGACCGGACGTTGTATATTTATTTACGGATGTCTCAAAAGTGTGATATGTTTGTGAAATTTTGATTTTGTTTCTACTGCGCATGCACTCTAGCTAACTGCGCATGCTCACTTGTTGCTGTCATGATTTAATACTAAAAACGTCGGCTCGTCTTGTGTGGCTTCAGTTATGACCTGGATCCAGTATAGACCTGTCAGCAGTCAAATGCCAAAACAAAAACAACCTAGACAGAGCAGCGAAATGCAAGAAAATAATATTAAAAAATCAGCCTTTCAGATTATGTTTACTTTTTGTACAGAGGTCTTTACTGTCTACGGTATCGCCTCAATCATGACCGTTTCCAATATAAGACCTACTGGAAAATAGGAAATCCTGCCTTTAAAATGACTTAATTTACTATTCCCTTGGTTATAACAGGCTGTCATACAAAGTAAGATCGTATAATTATAGAGAATAATGGTAACGATCAAATGTGTCATTAAGAAGAATGGATTTCCTATTTGCCATTGGGTTTTATATTGGAGACGGCCATGCTTCCGTTTAGAATTCGGTACTATGATCAGTTCAATCCAACCTTCGTTACGTCAATTAGTGCCTACCTGTGTGATTATTAGCCTTG
Organism: Meghimatium bilineatum; assembly: GCA_034231615.1. NCBI lineage: Eukaryota > Metazoa > Mollusca > Gastropoda > Stylommatophora > Philomycidae > Meghimatium > Meghimatium bilineatum. The sequence continues at coordinate 16,113,743 of CM067302.1, read as the reverse complement.
CCTATGTTTATCAGTTTAATTTATCATTTATTAATTTAAATATAATTATATTTAGGGTTAGGGTTAGTTATGTAAAACAAAACTAACCCTAACCCTTAAACCTAAAAATGAATATTTCTAAATCCATTTTTTATTGTGATTATTTATTGATATAGTATTATATCAATTAACCACAAAATTCGTAGGTAAGCACTAATGGGAAACAAGACCAAAAAAGGGGGGTTGGACTACGATCATAGTACCTAGAATTCAAATATAAAGATAGTTAAAGAAGACTACTCTGCATATCAATTATTAATATCTAAACAAATTACAAACAAGTTAAAAATGAGAATTATAAAATGCTACATCTATTCCATATTAATGTATGGCTCAGAAACATGGACACTAAATAAACAATTAGAAGACAAAATTGATGCCTTTGAGATGTGGGTATATAGAAGAATAGGGAGACCATCATGGAAAGAGAAGAAAACAAATAAAGAAGTGCTAAAGACACTTAATATGAAGAAAGAACTACTAAGAGAAATAAAGATCAGGCAAATAAAATACTTTGGACACATTAAAAGACATGACACCCTATTGAAGACCTTACTTGAGGGTAAAGTCAAAGGGAAGCGAGCAAGAGGTAGGCAGAGATACAAGTGGGAGAGTAACATCACACGATGGACAGGTTACAGTCTAGCAGAGTGCACCACCAAGACAAGAGACAGGAGATGTTGGAGATACGTTGCAGCCAACCTTCGTTGCGGAGACGGCACTTGATGATGATGATGACACTGCATGATTCCTACAAGCGGTTTAGTTCTACGCACTGTCAATTCGCCAGACTAATCACAATGTTGTTTCAGTCTTCACATTGTTCCATCACTATGCAACCAATGTCAAAGGTGAACACTGACAACAAAAATTAATAGTAAACTTGTCACAATAGAAATGACTTGTCCACGTAGAATTCTTGTAGTAACAATAAGAGACAGAAACAAGAAAAAAAATTAAAAGACTAAACACAATGCCAATCCTGGATTACATCAGAAGACAACAGATTTAAGTGGTTCTCACACGCTTCCAGACTACCATCAGACAGTGCCCCCTCAAAAATCATTTCTATACAGACACAATGGATTAGAAGTCAAGGGGAGACATTGCAAACAATGGATTAGAAGTCAGGGGGAGACATTGCAAACAATGGATTAGAAGTCAGGGGGAGACATTGCAAACAATGGATTATAAGTCAAGGGGAACATTGCAAACAATGGATTAGAAGTCAGGGGGAGACATTCCAAACAATGGATTAGAAGTCAGGGGGAGACATTGCAAACAATGGATTAGAAGTCAGGGGGAGACATTACAAAAAATGGATTAAAAGTCAGGGGGAGACATTGCAAACAATGGATTACATAAATAAAAGAGTCAACGAAAACAAACATATATGAAGTACACAAGGCCATCTCCGTACAACTCTTCTATCTCTGACGCTGCACGACATAAAGAGGTATAAAGCGAAAAGAAAGAAAGAAGGGAATAGCACATGAAAACATGTCAACATCACATGCCAAAAAGGTGAAATGGACAAAATAGGTCACACAAATAAAATTGAACGGACAACCTAGCAAATCTGTGCAAGTCAACAATGAGAGCTCGGGTAAACAAACTTGCTCCTTTTTAAAAAAAAAAAGCGTTATGTCAACTTGTCATGAAATCCACAAATAGTATATTAGTGATTCTAAAACATGATAGAAGGAGTGGGTGGTATGTATTCATTCCAGCAGTTTCCAGAGAACCAATGTTCTGGATTTTCTGATTCGTTCTCAGTGACAGCGATTTCTGTTACAGAATGTCCGTAACCGAGATATCCGACTTCTGAGTCACTTTCATCCTCTATGAGGTCAAGGTGACAACCTACACGGAAATCATTATTTGTTCACTCTTGCGACTTGCATGGCAGATAACAATGTCACTATTCTTTGCTCTCCTTTCGATCCCTTGCGAAGCACGACTGACCACAAATTTAAGTGTAAGTAAAGTAAAGTGACCCATAGCATTTATTAATGGAGTAGGGGTGCGAGATGTTAAAGATATAACATTTCAGAGGCTCTGCAAATGAGGGCGGTAGCCATAAAATATTCCGCAGAACTTCTTCTTCTTCTTCTGTGTTCGTTCTCAAACTCCTGCAGATAAGTAGGATGTAGTCCAGAGAACAGAATGCGTTGTGTCATGGTTTACACCATTGCTGCGATACCTGCGCCGTTCGGATTGACACATCCGACTTCAGCATGGCTTTGTGTCACTGACCCTATATGGGATGGGGCAGCCAAATCTATCCCATAACCTCCTTAGTCGCCTTTTACGACATGTGTGGAAGGTAAACAGTGTTGCTATTCTTTGCTCCCCTTTCGGGCCCCGGCAACACACGGGCGTCTGCAGTGCTGTTCCCAGTATGAACAATTGAGAGATACGTACTGCCCAACCGCGCAATTCTACAAGCAAAGATAAATGTAACCAAAGAAGAGCTTCAGACAACGATGAAGTTCATCGATAAGACTTGTTAAACGGCGTAGACATCAAGTAACAAACAAAAGAAAGAAAGAAAACTGTCCCATTTACCTTGAAGAGTGGAAATCACGCCATTTCAGTTGCTATACTTCTCAACTACAGACACTTCGGATCCCGACACAGGCAATTGTGCATCTGGACCGTTCAGAAAGCAATGGAAAACTACTGAAGGTATTTATGTTGCTTAGAAAAATCAATACAGCCTAAAAAAAATACGGGAATGATGGTGGCAACGTCATGAATAGGATACGCTAATATTATTTTGTTGTTGTCTATTGTCTTTCCCCGGTTGGATGATGATTGATAGCATCCACACTTGCCGTTAAGCTTAGTGGTGGCAGCTGTAAGTTTGTGTTCAAGGCCAGATGTGATGCCTGAGTCGTAATAAGTCCGTTCCGTGTTTATGGAGGGTTGTCGTGATGTTATCCATCCATCTCTTTATTGGTTTACCCTTTACTCTGTTTCCAGGTCATCGTTTATTATAAGCTCTCAATGGTAACCACTTTCAGCCTCGTCTTTCTCAAGGCCTCAATCCACTGTTCGCGAACGAGACCCACTTGTACCTTCCTAATCGTACTCATAGAGTCACTCAAGATGCAGACCTGCGTTACCTTCTGCGTGCCTACCTATTCAAATGCCCTGGTCACCGCCATAGTCTACATGGTTAGTTTCCAGAGGCTGAAAGTGGTTACATTTATTTTCGTGCCGGGACATGTGGGTGTTCGAGGCAATGAAAGAGCAGATCAACTTGTGTCATGCGCGAATGTGGCACAGGGCGATGGGGCAATGGATCGAGCTGAAGTATTTGAACTCCTTAAGAGATATAGCACGCGGGAGTGAGACTAATGTGGATGAACATTCATTTTCAATAGCCTGGAGTAAAAATCAGGGTTTGGAATGCGGTGTTGCTAGAAGTGAACATTTTAGAGGGCGCAGAAGAATGATGGTCAACCAGCAGATGACTAGTACTGTCAGCAGAAGTGTAATGGCGGATACACTCAGGAAGAGATCGGAGCAACTATGGACGTGTCCAGTTTGCAGTGATGATGATCCGACGACTAACTAACTATCTCAGTGGTAATTGACGTGAGTCCATTCTAAAAAGGTGACCAAACCACTTTATCTGCTGACGTTCTATATATTCGATACAAGGAAATATTCCTACTCTTTTTCTGATGTCCTCGTGTCCTACTGTGTCCAGTTGGTGACCATAGCTGCTTTTCTTTAACACTTCCTCTCACATGTGGTGATGATTTTTTTCTTTGCTGCGAGATTGTTAAAGACCATGTTTGACACTGGTAACAAAGTGTTGGTATGAACATTGTAGATATTAATTGTCTCTTTATATCCATATTGATCTTTGGATGCAGACAGTCAGTCAGTCAGTTCCTGTTTTGCCAAGCTTGGCACATAGGGCGGATGTCATAGTTCTCCATGCCTGTCGGTCAGTTGCCAGGGATTGCAGGTCTTGTGCATTTATGCCTGTTGATTTTAATTCATTCTTCAATGTTCTTCTGAGCGTTGTTTTTGGTCTTCCCTGTTTTCTTTTCCGTCTGGTGTCCACATGAAGGCTTGTCATGGAATTCTTTCTTCCTACATTCTAAGTATGTGGCCGATGTATGTCCAGCTGCGTTTTCTGATGATGTTCGTCACATATTCTTGTTTTGCCTCCTCTCTTAGTACATCTCTTCTTTGGATGCAGAAGAATATTATTTTTAAACTTCTGTAATAACAAAACGCCAACCTGTCTCGTAGCTTGTGATAGCGAAGTAATGAAAATCTGTTCTATGTAATCAGCGTTACCATCCAACATTTTGAAAAGTCCCAAGTTCGAAAGACAAAAAAAGCCAAGTTTTTAAGAAAATAACCCCAAGGTCACAAGGTCTGATCGAAAAAGCCGAGAACTTGAGAAAAAAGCAAAGCTGTGGTAACGCTGTATGTAATCTTATTCTATAACAGATTGTTGCACATTTTTTTAAAAACAAGAATCTGTAATCTCCGAAAACAATGTTTTTGTTCTCTGTTAAGTAGGGCTTTATAGTTCTCCTGAATGATGCAAACAGGCTGTCATTACTTCTTAACGAACACATACACGCTTCTAGGGATAAAAAGATGCATCAAGGCATCACGAGACTCACCGCAGACTGCATAAGGCAGAATTATGCAGCATCAGTTTACTGCTGATTGGAGGAAATAAATTGATTACGTGTTATATGACGCGGTGTTGTGTCATGTGATATCATACGCACACACGTACGCGCGCTAATACGCACGCACATACACATATATACATACACACCCTCACACACAAAACAGAATCACAAAATAAGGACTCTAAAATACTACATGTATTCTTGGATAGTTCATATAGGCCTAAATGAACAATAAGAAAACAACTAGAAGACTTCTTCTTCTTCTTCTTTCGTTCACTTGAAACATGTCTATATCTGTAATTCTGTCTCCTGAATAAAACTCACTGTATTTTGTAGTTCATACAGTGTCCCATAGAGCTTTGATTCCAGTGTTGTTTCCTCTGGCCAATATGTCTTGTCTGCCTCAGCGTTTCATGCTCAGAACACTCTTGAAGTATATGTTTGGCACTCTGTGCTGCCTGTCCACATGTAAAGATGACTGTGTTGCCAATCTTGAACTTTGTATACATGTGACTGCGGAGTCGGTTGTGTCGATTACAACTTGTTCTGATCTGTTCATAATGTGATAGTCATCTTGTGTTGGTGTGTGTGGCTTTCTTGTGAACTTGATATCTGTTTTTTTTCTGAAGGTAGGTGATTGGTATACGGCAGCACCTTCCTTAGCCAGTTGGTCTGCCTTTTCATTTCCTGGTATTCCACAGTAAGAGCGTATCCACTGCATTGATACCATGTACTCGTAAGACAATTCATTAAGTAGTTTTTGCAAGTCGGTTTGTTTTTCAGACTGGAGAGCTGGAATCACTGAGCGTGCATCTGTCAGGAATACCACGGGCTGAAGGACAGCGTAGGAGTTCAACTATTTTTTAGTTGCCACACTAATTGCCTGGATTTCTGCATCATAATTATTGCAGAATTTCCCTCTTGGTATTCTGATCGTATCTCTAGGCTTGTGCGGATATTATATATATATATATATATATATATATATATATATATATATATATATATATATATATATATATATATATATATATATATATATATATATATATATATATATATATATATATACACCTCCATTCCTCACGCATTCTTGTCGGGTGTAGGGCAGTCTTACTCGAGCAGGACCATAGTCCTGCCCAAGTAAGCAGAGTGCTGAAGACGGAGGCAACCAGCCAAAAGGCGCACAAATAATCAGGATGGAACGCACAAAACACAATGGAAACTAGAAGACAGAATTGATGCCACTGAGATGTAGATATATAGAACTGTAGGAAGAACTTCATGGAAAGAGAACAAAGAGGTTATGACATCACTACGCATGAAAAAAATAACTGTTAAAGGAAGTAAAGATCAATTTCAATTTATTGGTCATTCAATCAATAAGTCAATCAATCAAGTAATATGCCGACTGGCGTAGGCGATCATGCTTCTCCACAACTCTCTGTCTCTCGTGTTGCTAATAAGTTAATTTTATGACTTCTTTTTGTGCCACAGTGACAACACATCCAGAAATGTATCTCTTTTTCCTTCTCTGTCTCTTCTTCTCTTGATCTTTCTAGTAGTTACTAAATTTTAAAGTTTTAATTTTCTCATCACATGCCCTAAACATCTTGATTATCTGTTTCTAACTTTTCACTATAATTTGTCCTTTTATTTTCAGCATCTCTGAGAACTTCTACCTTAGTTATTTTGGTTGTCCACGGAATTTTCATCATTCTTCTTAAAAACCACATCTCAGTTGCCCACAGCTCATCTTGGTCACTTTTGTTTACTGTCCATACTTCGCATCCATAAAGAATGATGGGCTCAAAATAACATCCTAGCACTCGAACTCGTGTGTGCATTGATATTACTCCATTGCACAAAATGTTTATTTTTTTGAGAAATGTAGATTTGGCCTGTGCTATCCTGTTCTTGATCTCATTAGAACACCTGGCATCTAATGTTAACATCGTGCCAAGACACTTTATCGGCTTGATTAAAATTTGCATCATTGATAGTAATACTGCATTTTGGCGGTGTGTATTTCTTAAAAACAACCATTACTTCTGCTTTACTCTTGTTTAGACTGAGGCTTTTGTTTTGCCTTTTTTGTACTACCATGTATGGGAGCCGCGTTTAGCGCAGTGGTTACAGCACTGGCTTCGCATATGAGTGATCCTGGGTTCATTCCCCAGTTGAGGCGGAAATGCTGTTCAGATCACAAAGACTCCCTGGTCGACCCAGCCGCAAATGTGTACAGGATTAATCCGGGAAGTAAAGACTGCGAGGGAGAGAAGATGGCTACCACCCTAATTTGCAGAGCCTCTGAAATGTGAGATCGCTAACATCTCGCACCCCTACGGCATCAATAAATGATATGGGTTACTTTACTTTTTTTTGGGTACTATCATGTCTAAGAGGGCTTGAAATTCCTGCTCGCTCCATCCAATCTGAGCTGTATCGTCATCATAACTTAGATTATTCAGATTGTAACGTCCAACTGCTATTGCTAGCATGCTTTCTACGTTTCGTATAATATCCTCTGTATACAGGGAGAAATGATCTGCTGACATTGCACATCCTTGTCTGACTCCCTTCAGTTACATAAATACATAAATAAATACATATACACATAAAATACACAAATAAATGAAGACATGCCTTTCAGGCAAAGTCGTAGGTAGCTAGGAAATGATGGACAGATACAAGTGGGAGAAATACATCATGAGATGGACATGTTACAATCTTTTGAAGAAGCCACGGTGGTCTTTGAAGAAAGTGGTCTCTGAAGAAAGTGGTTTATGAAGAAAGTGGTCTCTGAAGAAAGTGGTTTTTGAAGAAAGTTGTCTCTGAACAAAGTGATTTTTGAAGAAAGTGGTCTCTGAAGAAAGTGGTTTATGAAGAAAGTGGTCTCTGAAGAAGTGGTTTTTGAAGAAAGTTGTCTCTGAACAAAGTGATTTTTGAAGAAAGTGGTCTCTGAAGAAAGTGGTTTTTGAAGAAAGTGGTCTCTGAAGAAAGTGGTTTTTGAAGAAAGGTGTCTCTGAAGAAAGTGGTTTTTGAAGAAAGTGGTCTCTGAAGAAAGTAGATTTTGAAGAAAGTGGTCTCTGAAGAAAGTGGTTTTTGAAGAAAGTGGTCTCTGAAGAAAGTGGTTTTTGAAGAAAGTGGTCTCTGAAGAAAGTGGTTTTTGGAGAAAGTGATTTTTGAAGAAAGTGGTTTTTGAAGAAAGTGGTCTCTGAAGAAAGTGGTTTTTGAAGAAAGTGGTCTCTGAAAAAAGTGGTTTTTGAAGAAAGTGGTTTTTGAAGAAAGTGGTCTCTGAAGAAAGTGGTTTTTTACGAAAGTGGTTTTTGAGGAAACCTAATTAGTCGCCGTGCCAAATGTTATTGGATTCGGTGTAAACGCTGAGATTTCTATACCGTTCGACACAAACATAGGGTTACGGATTTAACTATATATATATATATATATATATATATATATATATATATATATATATATATATATATATATATATATATATATATATATATATATATATATATATAAACAGTAGTGGGGTGTGTCCTTCCTCTTGTTTTTGTATTCTTAATTTGTATCCTTCCTCGCTTGATTATACTTTATTTCATTTTACCGTACAATTTGGTTTCTTAAATGTGTGTGCTCGTTTAACAGGTAGCAGTTTTCCCTCTTTTCACGCTACTGACGCTTACTGGAGAATACGGTGCTAAGCTCGTATTTTTTTCCAATTTGAACCAGCATAGCTGGGGATGAAGTGGTTAGTATCAAGTCTGCCGCATTTACTTTCCCAGAAGGTCTCGTACCCATTTTCTTGGGTTGAGTCGAATTAGGAACCGTTGGTGATTTTAAAAAAATACTTGCAGAGGAGATGGAAATTGAACCTCGGATCACATGAACAGAAATTCAGTTCATTAACAACTGATCTACCTCGGTCCATCGCTTAACAAGAAAGTACAACATATTGTGTCGAGTAGTCATGTACACACATACATTTGAGAACCACTGACTTACAGTATTTAAAAAAACACATCCGCCACGTTTGTAAACATGCACACTTGCACATACACACGATATCACTTAATGATTTTCACATATTAATATTCCTTGATTATTAGATTTTAATTTCGTGTGCAAGTTTATCACACTGCGAAAGGAGCCGTTTTATTCATTGGTATATGTTGCGTATCAAGAAATACGTTTTTATGAATGTTTATGTGGACGGCTAGAAAATAACGCTGGTCGATGTTTTCTAAAAAAATTATTTACCTATATCTGCTGTTTGTAATTTGAAAGCTTAGCATGAGACTAGATAATAAATTTGTATTTATGGGTGTAGTTTTTGTGTGTGTTTTGTTTATTGTAAGTTGTTGATACATCGTGATAGAACGCTTGGAAATTGGAAACAAAAATAATAGTAATATTAAAGCAAAATGAATACTAATGTTTTTTCCCATTAAATCCACGAGAATTATAAGCGATTTTGCTCTTATCTTCCTATATAATGTGGGATGGATTCTCAGAGCATCTAATTCCGATTCTTCCAGTGATTTTCATTGGTTAACGAAACAAAGTGTGTATAAATGACCAATGAAAAGAATAGAGAAATGGAGTCGCTTTTCGCAGAGATGCAGTACTCGGGACACTTTAACGAAGGTCACGGTTGACATCTGTGTGTTACATATTGATGTTGGGTGTTTAAAAACGTTCGGGTTGTTTTTTCGAGTAGACGCGGAGTTTTTGAAGCGTGCCACAATATTTATAATCTATCCCAACTGCGTGTTGCAGAAGCCCGAAAGGGTACCAAAGAACAATTAAATTGCTGCCTGCCATTTATGTCGTAAAATGTAACTGATGAGGTTGTGGGGTTAGAATTAGCTGCCGCTCCCCATAGAGGGTAAAGCGTACCAGAAACTTGATGAAGTTGGAAGCAACTAGCCGAAAGGCGCAGATATCGCAATCAAGCTGTTGTTATCGTTGCCAGTATCCAAAGGTTGGCGAGTAGTTGTATTCTTGTGAGCATAATGTCATTCTTTTTTTTTTTAAATGCAGGTTTTATGAAGTTGACTTAGTGATCCATACAGTAAGTTAGATTCCTGATTCTTGATTAGGAACAAGCGTCACAGCACTGGGGACATTCCCATATATGCTCTGCTTGCCGTTCCGTCAGCCATCTAAAAGTGTATAAGCTCAGTGTCCAGTCAGTTGCTGATTACGCGTTCTTCTGATCTTTCCCGAGAGTGTGGTCTTTCTCCGGTCGGTTATAGACCCTTTCATTTCTACAATTTTCTTAAAGTGTGCATTGTCTTGCTGAACCTCGTTTTCGTCTTTTAGTAGGTTATTCATGACTGCTCTAATCAATTCAATTCTGTTCTCATATTTCAGTGTTATTCACCAAGGCTTTACCCGCCAACACATCTGCTCTTTCGTTTCCCCTGACCCCAGCATGACCTGGAAAGTAGATCCATGTAATGCTCTGCACGTTGTTGAGAAGAGTGATCCCTCAGTTCTGTTCATTTCCATTAACATCAACATTATTACAGAGACTGAAGGAGTTTGCGGTCAATTGTGGAACAAGCAGAGAAAGAAGACAGAGGGGTCGAATTAGGCGTATGAAAATTCAGCGCAACGGGAACAATAAACGTAAATAACCTTCGCCATCTGCTAAAAGAGACTGCACTTATGGGTCTTCCCGGAGTGAAATGAAGTCAGTTAGTAAATACTGAAAAACAGTGTAGAGAATTGGCCCCCTAGTACTTTGTTTCTCACTATGTATTCAGGAATCGCAGCGAAGAGACACGCTGCTTGTCAAACAAAGGTAGAACCCATACAAAGTAGCTGCGTAGAATTCAAGCGCATATGATCGGGGATTTCCGAAACATGCACTTGTAAACAAGACTTCACTGTTTTTGAGATCTTTCCTTTTAGCAAAGGGACAATGGCGTAGCCACGGAGATCGGACATGTACAGAGATTAGTTTCACAGTGGATAAAAAATGTTTTTCACTGACATTGACGGTGCTCAGGGTAAACCGCAAGCCATTCTCAGGGGTAAAGTCCTCCTCGATGAACCGAAATAGCGTCATTCATCTTAGATTATACGACTTATAATTGGTCACTTTGTATGCACATTGTATCTCCAGCCAATGAAACATACTGGAAAAATCTAATTGGCCAAGATTAGTCACGCTATTTGAGATCAGCGCGCGGGATCTATTCTGAAGAAGGGCTTGGTTATCCGCGGCACTAAGATAAGATAACTCAGCAAGACAAGAGAAGATAATTCTAAAATCTAATTGTCACCTACTTCAAGGAAGCGCCACAAAAAGCATTTTTCATTATAATATTCTTATTTTTTAGGCCTAAAATGTGATGAAAATCTTGGATAAAAATACGAGTATTTAAATACATTATCATGTCCCATCAATACCAGCTCCTCGAAATAAATATGAAGCTTAGATCAGCTAACAGAGCCTGAAAACTAAGACTGGCCACGCCCTCCGTTATCGAGCAAGACCACAGTCTGTTCTAGCAATTAATTTGCCGAAACCGGAGGCAGGCAACCAAGAGGCGCACTGCTTCAAACAGGATACCACTCATAAACGAAATAAGCGAACGACAGAAGGTTAGAAATGCTCTGAACCAACTGCTGTACACTCCTGACATCCTCATAGGTGTTTCATCTATTGGAACAGATGACGAAGGATATGTATGCTGATAGTTCCTGTAGGTAGCTGATTGCATAACCTCCTTATCCTACTCCTTAATTGTCCCCAGCTGCTATCTCCCATAGTAATTCAGTCTGTAAATAACAGCCTCTTCCACCATGATGACCTCTTCAAAAAGACGCATACCTAAGGAATATATAATGTCCCACCTGTTCATTGTCACCTGTCTTGATACCTGTGATCTTATAACATGTGCTCTTGTCACCTGTGCTATTGTCACCTGTCTTGACAACTGTGCTCGTATCACGTGTGCTCTTGTCACCTGTCTTGACACCTGTGCTTTTGTCACATGTGCTCTTCTCACCTGTGCTTGTGTCACCTGTCTTAATATATGTGTTATTGTCATTGTTATTGTTATGTGTAATATATGTCATATGACTTGAATGTAGTCATCAATTTTGTCACAAATTAAAATGATTCTGTCACTTTGGGAACTGGTATGGCATCGTCGCGTGGAACCGAACGCATTACAGAGGGGATGTTTGGATATTCAGAGTCCATATTGTCTTCTTGATATTCCTTTTCCAATTGGAGGCACCTACAAAAGTAGCAGTTGTTGATATGATCAGTGGACTCTCACCAAATCATTGGAACTACAAATAACATAGCTTGTCTTTCGTCAGTCAACCACAGTTTAAGATGTGCAGCACATGTATTGCAGTATATGTATGGTGCCCAACTATTATTTTAATCTCCTATCCTGCAACCAAAATACAGGTTTATGCTTTGTTAATCACTTTAGACATACTCTGTCTTTGTGATAGAAAAGTAATTTCGCCACATATATACCAGAAATTATTCGCACTGTTGACACATGTCCTGATTATTTCTAACAAAGACACTTTTGAGAAGGAAAAATTCATTAATAATAACTAAATTTAATCAGAGATAAGATATATATATACACACAAAAGTGATATAATGCCAGGAAGGATTTAATAAAAGATAATATATTTATACACAACAGTGATATAATGCCAGGTAGGATTGCATCATATGCTTATAGTTACATTTTTATTGGTCAGAATCAATAATTCAGTCTACCACAGCTGTTGAGTCATATATATATAAAAAAATTAAAATAATTCAAAAGTTGCATATATCTAAAAAAAATTAAAAAACTAGAGCAAATGAACATTTCTTAATATTATTTTCGTTTTCAGCACCCCAAAATTAGTTAAGATCAACTTTTTTTCATTAGCGGTACAATTTTGTGTTGACTAGTGTAATTTGTTACGGTAAAACCCACTCCTTGATGTAATCATATCTACGGCCCTGATTTGATCTTATCTTGTTGAATGTCTCCCCTTTCGACTTTCTTATTCTTTTCCATTTCCCATTACGTGTTTCATGTCCTGCGTTAATCCCTTCCTCCTATCATCGTGATACCATCTGAATGTTTCTATGTAAAGTGTTGCACACAGGTCCACAAGAACTATTGATTTCAATAGTGAAACGACGGATACGTGCATGGTTTGGACATGTTTACCGACATGAGTCCTTGTCAAAAACAATACTGCAGGGAATGGCGAAAGATTCTGTTTTTATGCATCTAATGTGGTACCCTTATGATCCTCGCTGGTTATGGATTTATAGATAGATAGACAGAGAGACAGACAGATAGGTAGGTGGGTAGGTAGGTAGGTAGGTAGGTAGGCAGGAAGCAGGCAGGCAGGCAGTCAGACAGAGAGACCGACGGACGGCCGGACAGAGGGATGGATGGATGGATAGATGGCTAGATGGATAGATAGATGGATAGATAGATGGATAGATAGATGGATGGATAGATAGATGGATGGATAGATAGATGGATGGATAGATAGATGGATGGATAGATAGATGGATGGATAGATAGATGGATAGATAGATAGATAGATAGATAGATAGATAGATAGATAGATAGATAGATAGATAGATAGATAGATAGATAGATAGATAGATAGATAGATAGATAGATAGATAGATAGATAGATAGATAGATAGATAGATAGATAGATAGATAGATAGATAGATAGATAGATAGATAGATAGATAGATAGATAGATAGATAGATAGATAGATAGATAGATAGATAGATAGATAGATATATTAGATATGTAGGTAGGTAGGTAGGTAGGTAGGTAGGATGGTAGGTAGGTAGGTAGATAGATAGATAGATAGATAGATAGATAGATAGATAGATAGATAGATAGATAGATAGATAGATAGATAGATAGATAGATAGATAGATAGATAGATAGATAGATAGATAGATAGATAGATAGATAGATAGATAGATAGATAGATAGATAGATAGATAGATAGATAGATAGATAGATATATTAGATAGATATATTAAATAGATTAGATAGATATAGATGAGTGGATGAGTGGTTGGGTGGATGGATGGATTGATTGGTGAGCTGATAGATGGATGGATGGATGGATAGATGGAGTGATGGATGGATGGATGGATTGGTGAGTTGATAGATGGATGGATGGATGGATGGATGTGTTTATGAGCTATTGGTTTGTGCCATATAAGTTGTTCCATATATCTGGCCATGGATGAAGAAGCATCTTCTTGGCGTCACTCAGAGCTGGATATTGGTTTACATTCATAAACCATGCAAGTTTATCGTCGCTGTGCTAGTGAAACTAACGATTCTTGTAGACCTATACGCATCTCTTTTATTTCGTGGTAAGATTTCTCTTATTGCTTTTCCATGTCTTTTCGTGTTTTCCTATGTCTTCCCGTGTCTTCCTATGTCTTCCGGTGTCTCCCCGTGTTTTTCCATATCTTCCCGTGTCTTTCCATGCCTTCCATAGATGTCTTTCATGTCTTCTTCAGCTTCGGTACCTACGAAACCTCATGTGAGTAATTTGGCAGGATCGTGTACCAGACACGGAAATCCTTCAGAAGTCCCGTATGCAAAGTATCCATGCAATTCTGACTAGGTCCCAACTCCACTGGACTGATCACATCGTCCTTATCTATCATCGGGCTTATTGATAGATGTTTGGTCCCCGAAGGAAGTCATCTCATCGCAAATGTACTCCATGATGATCATGTCCTACCAGGAGACCAGCACACACTTCTCTAGGTAAACTACCTCCTTTTTCTGTCAAATTTATTGACCTATCTGCACATCTAGTATTTCCCTCCTCCTAAAAGCCTGTTACAAAAGAATAAAGGTGCACTGTCCACTGGTCTTCTTCTGTTTGTCACTCGTGAGGATTTCATTGAATAGAAGACACCCCGTCGAGATCAACACATTTGAAGTGGAGATGGTGCTTAGTCAGGCCAACAGAGGCTGGAAATTAAGATTCGTCGAGTCATCCCTGACATCGCGCAGGACCACGGTTCTACCCAAGCAATCACTGGAGCTGAAGTCGGAGATACCAGGCGTAGAGGCGCACCAGCAACCATGGTATCTGACAACACGACTATATAACAAGGATCAATCGCAAGTTTTGGGAAACACCCTAGAGTACTATTGATATAACGGCTAGTCCACCGAAGACGGATGTGTTGGGCCATTGGCGCAAATAAAACGGCGACACAACGCATTTCCATTCTGTGGACTACATCCTGCTGGAAATCTAGTAGGACAATGGTCCTGCTAAAAGAGAATTCAGCGGGAGTTTGAGAATGAAGGCTGAAGAAGAAGAAGATAACGGCTAGTGCAACACATTGTGATATGGGGAGGGGGGACCAGAATATGTAGGGAATGTTGCAGAAATTAATACAAACACAATAACAACACGAACAAAAGCTCACTAAACAGAAACACACAATAGAAGGAAACGACATTTCGACTATATAGTCTTCGTCAGGACGACAGCTAATAAACACCATTTGTGTTGTATGGTTGTATTAATTCCTGCAACAATCTCTATATACACATGTTTTTCCTCTAGATAAATTCTAAGTGTGAGGATTAGTCTGGAAACTTCTAAATACATCTAGGATTCTAAGTGTGAGGATTAGTCTGGAAACTTCTAAATACGTCTAGGATTCTAAGTGTGAGGATTAGTCTAGAAACTTCTAAATACGTCTAGGATTCTAAGTGTGAGGATTAGTCTAGAAACTTCTAAATACGTCTAGGATTCTAAGTGCGAGGATTATATAACATAAATAAAACATTTTTTTGATATAAAACATAACTAACTCTAACCCCTAACTATTAACACTAATATTTATATTAAATGTTTATTAACTAGTGATATCGTTTTCAGATTAATTAACCATAAAATACGTAGCACTAATTGCAAACTAGAACCGTCGTAGTAACAGGATTACCAGAACCGCGACCCCTTCTATTTTTGATGGTTAAAATCTCTGATATATGCATAACCCACTTGGACTAACGTCCGCGGTTGAAAGAAACGTAACTCACCATAAGAGGTAGATTTTACTAAACCGAAAAACAAAAAATTGTAAAGAAAAACTAATTTTTTTCAGAATTCTAAGGTTTCTCAAATATGCGTGTCAAAAGGAAATCAGAAAGTGTTCTTAAATTTCCTGGCATTTTATTGGAAATTTCGTGACATATGATTGGAAATTTCGTGACATTTGATTGGAAATTTCGTGACATTTGATTGGAAATTTCGTGGCATTTAATTGGAAATTTCGTGGCATTTGATTGGAAATTTCGTGGCATTTGATTGGAAATTTCGTGACATTTGATTTGAAATTTCGTGACATTTGAGAGGAAAAAACGGTGGGGGGACGATTTCAGAAGATGGTGCTTTAAACGGCAATGATTGATTTTCAATTTAAAAAAATATAAGCATGTTTAAAAATATATATATTTTAAAAACAAAACAAAAGAAATAATCTTCTTTTTCTGCTCGTTTCCAGTTTGACGTTTCCAGTTTGACGTTTCCAGTTTGACGTTTCCAGTTTGACGTTTCCAGTTTGACGTATCCAGTTTGTCGTGTGTACACAGCAAGTCCCATTTTCTTAATAAATTCTGCATTTAAATAAGTGTTACGAGTGAGTTTTAATTTTTAAAATTATAAACATTTCAATGTACACAATGTACACAATGTACACAATGTACACAATGTACGCAATGTACGCAATGTACACAATGCACACAATGCTGTCATTTGTTTGATAGTTTTCCTTTCGTAGGTTTGTTCTATTAAGTGTGGTTGAAAAGTGGGAATGGAATTAAATTTGTTTCAAAAAGTGAGGGGATGGGGTGGGGGGCTTTGCAAAATATTCAACAGATACGTTATCAGAAAAAATTTTGGGAACCATTGGATTATAAGAATATTCAGTGTTCGAATTTTGGTGAACTTCGGCCACCGAACAAACATCTGGAAATTTGTAGAAAATGAATAATTAAATATATCATACTGGCGCTGTTCAACTCTAAAGTAATGTATGTTTGCGATGAATAAGAGTTCTGTTATTTACATTTGCTGTTAACCCTATATTGCACGCTGTAGTATTTTTGTAAACAACAAACCGATTGTTAGCTTATCTTGGTCATTTTATGTTCCTAATTTTAAGAGTTGTTTCCCTGTAAAGCCAAACTTTTCTTAGATGAATACTTTAATCTTTCACGAAGAATGCTAGGATATTCTTTATGTATTTCAATTTGTAAAAACAATATTTTCACAAAATAATAAAAATAATATTTTTCTTAATTTTTACAAGATATATTTTTCTTATTTGGTTTTACTTTTATTAGTTTTCTAAAAATGAAATATTCAATATTGATACCACTTTAGTTTATTTTATGTTTTACTTTTTTTTCGACCAGGTACATTTCCGCTTCAAACCACATATGATAAATGGCTAATGGATACTATATACATACAGATATTAATACACATCTTTTCCATTTACAAAAATCATATTATGAATACCTGAACCTAATATACTTGAAATCTGTCTACCGAAGACGGATGTGTCGGACCATTGTCGGAAATAATGTTGGTGTAGACGTACTTGATGATAGAATGAACATATACTATTACTACAAGCATTAAAATGGTTGCCAGATTGGAAAAGAAAGAGGCTGAAACAAAACAAAAAGACTTCTCACAGAACTATAATTAAAGAGGGTATGACTATGGGTCTCAGCAACATGCAAGAACTACACATGAGCATTACTTCGCTCTAAATGGAAAACACTAGTTTCTCCACTAGGCCCGTATTCAGCATTGAAGAAACAGAAGGATGGATGGATAGTTTAGATAGATTAGATAGATAGACAGACAGAGATATAGCCAGATGAGAGACGGACATAAAGAAAATATTGAAACGCACTGACCCATCAATCCATCAATGAAAACATAGAAACACGCTACTCACCCATAAATCAAACAATGATAATATAGAAACGCACTGACCACTCACCCATACATTCAACAATGAAATAATAGAAAGAAACGCACTGACCACTCACCCATACATTCAACAATGAAATAATAGAAATAAACGCACTGCCCACTCACCCATACATTCAACAATGAAATAATAGAAAGAAACGCACTGACCACTCGCCCATACATTCAACAATGAAATAATAGAAAGAAACGCACTGACCACTCGCCCATACATTCAACAATGAAATAATAGAAAGAAACGCACTGACCACTCGCCCATACATTCAACAATGAAATAATAGAAAGAAACGCACTGCCCACTCACCCATAATTCAACAATGAAATAATAGAAAGAAACGCACTGCCCACTCACCCATAATTCAACAATTAAATAATAGAAAGAAACGCACTGACCACTGACCCATACATTCAACAATGAAAACATAGAAACACACTGACCACTCACCTATAAATCCAACAAGGAAAACATAGAAACCCACTGACGACTGAACCATACATTCAACAATGAAAACATAGAAACACACTGACCACTCACCTATAAATCCAACAAGGAAAACATAGAAACCTACTGACCACTCACCCATACATTCAACAATGAAAACATAGAAACACACTGACCACTCACCTATAAATCCAACAATGAACGTCGTCGCGTAGACAATAATGAGAAAAATGATAAATGGATCCTCGTGTTTGTAAAACAGGTCTGAGACATCCTGAAAAAAAACAACAGAAGTAATAAAGAAAGTAAGAATGATGTTATCACCCTATCAACGCAAATGTTCTGTGTATATATGGCTTTATTCGTCATATCAGACGGTATGACTCCAAACTTTTATCACTTGCAGTTGAAGTGGTAGAGCAGGGATGGACTCCTCATGAATAAATCTGCAGAACCATTACCGATTTTCTCTGCCACAGAAGTTGCATAGCATTGTCGCATCGTTGAGTTTTTTTTTCTCTTAACGTCTTCATTTTTTCCGCTCTGCCCGTTATTGAATTCTCAAATGTACTGTATCATGCAGGATAGTTCTCTACGCAACACGATCTTCTGTCAGTTTTTCCCAGTTATCAGGCGTAATAATAAAGACATTTATAAATATTTCGCAAACTGCATTGTATCGTAGCTTTGATCTGCCTATGTTTCTTGTTCCGCGTGAGAGATAAGCATAAAGCAATTGGTTCGAGATGCGGTTGTTACCCATTCTCTGAATGCGGCCTAGCCACTTGATTCTTGTATGACTAATTGTGAATATTGAAATCTTGAATTTTGGCCCTTTAGAGTACCTCGGTGTTATAATGTCTTTCCGCTTGATGCTCAATATATTACAGAGATTGGGTAAGTATTCGGTCTTTGTTTTTTTCTCGAGTACGGTGTCCATGTTTTGGATCTATAGAGAATGACACTGGGGATGGATGTTTGGTATATCAGGAGCTTTGCTACTGTTAGTTAACTTTGTATTAAATGTATACACTGATGGATCTGTGATTAGACATGTTCGCCTTCACAGTTCAGTGCGCAGGTAAAACGATCGGGGAGGGGAGTGATGCCTTTGTGGTCACTACGAGTAATATGACCATGGAAACTATGGCGGTGACCAGTGCATTTGATTTGGTATGCACACAGAAGGTAACGCAGATCTGCATCTTGAGTGACTCTATGAGCGTTATTAGGAAAGCGCAAGTGGGTCTCGTTCGCGAACAGTGGATTGATGCCTTGAGAATGGCGAGGCTAAAAGTGGCAACATTTATTTTCGTGTCGGGATATGTGGGTGTTCGAGGCAATGAAATACCAAATCAACTGGCGTCCCGCGCGGTTGTGGCAGAGGGCGATGAGGAATGGATCGCGCTGACGTTTTGAACTCCTTAAGATATATATAGCATGCGAGAGTGAGACTAATGTGGATGATGATTCATTTTCAATGGCTTAGATTAAAGATCAGAAATTGAAATATGATGTTGCTAGAAGTGAACATTTTGGAGGGACAGAAGAATGATGGTCAACCATCATAGGACCGTTACTGTCAGCAGAAGTGTAATGGCGGATACACTCAAGGAGAGATCGGAGCAACTATGGACGTGTCCAGTTTCAGTGATGATGATCCGACGACTAAATAACTAATTAACTTTGTATTTCTCCATGCTCTGTTTTGCAGTTTACTGAACAATGACTGCAATTTCTATTATGACACTTATTTCTTTGTTGAGTGAGTGTTGCAGGCACCTTAGAATCCAGACTGTTAAAGTCCTGTACCGATTTAAGTTGCACATTACTCAGTGGTGGTCGGCGATGTGTGAGAGTTGTAGCAGAGGACCACAGCTTTCCTGATATTCAGAACCATGTGGTAAACGTTTCTCAGTATGATGCAAGTCTTCAAAAATACTGCTCCCCCCTTGAATTGTTGATCTTCGAAATGCGCCCCGACAATGTATTTTGATTGGTACAGCTGGATATGACCACACCTCTGCATCATATCACAGCACTGACCTATTGATAATTATACATAATCAGAAAAGGCCGGAGATCATTGCCAAACTATTAATCAATTCTTGTAGAACAGTTTCATTATGGAAAACTAGAGCTGCATTGTCGATGAGAAGCAGCTTCTTAAGAAGAATCTCAATGTGCGTAGTGTTTACTTTTCTGCGGGCCAGGTTAAACATGTAGCCAGCAAATCTTGCACAAATAAAGCTGTCACCATACGAGTCTTCAAAAGCTTGATTTAAGAGGGTCCAGAAGAATATCCAGACATCTCTCAGGCACTGCAGAAAACATTTTCACGGACTACTTGAAGACATCTCTATGGCACTGTAGAACAAAAACGTTTCACGGACTACTTGAAGACATCTCTCAGGCACTGTAGAACAAAAACGTTCCACGAACTACTTGAAGACATCTCTCTGGCACTGTAGAATAAACGTTTCACGGACTACTTGAAGACATTTCTCAGGCACCTCAGAATAAACGTTTCACGGACTACTTTAAGACATTTCTCAGGCACCTCAGAATAAACGTTTCACGGACTATTTGAAGACATCTCTCATGCACTGTAGAACAAAAACGTTTCACGGACTACTTGAAGACATCTCTCAGGCAATGCAGAATTTACCAAATATTTTGAGAGTCCACAAGTTTTATAATTTAGACGGAAATTGTCAGATCAATCTAAGTATTAAAACCTGTGAACATAGTATAACAATGCTGGGTCTGGGTCAAAGAATATGAGTCCATGAACCGCTGGATCAGAAACCAGTAGAAAGCTGCAGGCAACATTCGAGCAAGACAAAAAAACAAAATAAGGAGCAAGAAAACTGTCCTAACTTCTCAAGTCCTTCTATATCCTTATGTGAAGTGAAGTAACCCATATCATTTATTAATGCCGTAGGGGTGTGAAATGTTAGCGATCTCACATTTCAGAGGCTCTGCAAATGAGGGCGGTAGCCATCTCCTCTTCCTCGCAGTCTTTACTTCCCGGATTAATTCGGTACCCATTTAAGGCTGGGAGCCGTTGCGATCTGAAAAACATTTTCGCCTCAACTGGGGAATGAACCCAGGATCCAGTCATATGCGAAGTCAGTGTGCTGAACACTGCGCTACGCGGCTCCCTTATGTAGGGAGGAGAAAGTAGACTGAAGAATGTGAGATGAACAAAGGAAAAGATATGGTAGCAAGTAAATTACATTTTATCCCTTGATTTCCCTTATGTAGGGCCAGGAATTGACACCTCAGCATCTGAGAACTCAGCAAATCTAAAAACTTGACTTTTTTATTATAAAAATGACATGCTCATCTTCGCGCGTGAAGGAGACACATCATCATCCTTATTTTTAATTATTGCAACAGCCCAACTTCTATCAATGTGCTGTAGACCTGTACTCTAATGCCACTTTTCCCTTGATGTGGTCGGTCAATAAATATGAATCGTTGTTGTTGTTTTCTCATGTTAGGTAACTTTTGTTGGGTGTCAATCTCCCTAAATACCTTTCTCATTAGTCTGAATAACTGTCCTTTAAAACTCGCTGCATTGGTTTAGAACCGCATCTATGTGGCGTCTCGATATTTGGCATCCTATTGTCATGTGACGTATTTTCTCCAGAAAGTTGGCTTCCCAATGAACTCCCTGAACCCTTCTCTGTCTTGGGCCATGCGTTTTGCATTTTCCAACGACGAATTCATTTGCCTTTCTAAACAGTTGTGTCTCTTTATATTACCAAATAGGTGTAGTTTGCTTTTTGCTGTTGTGTTTAGTAAGCAACAGTCTGGCATCTTCAATTTGTTTATAATATCTGAGTTTCTCGTTTTTTCTCCTCCATAATATTCTAAGTATATTTCTGTACCAGTTCTGTACTTTGCCACAGTTTTACTTAGAGTTCAGTATCCTACTTGTGTGTTTATTTATCAGAAAAGCACTGAAAAACTATCTATCTATTGTCATTTCCAATTGTGCTGTTAAGCGTCATGGGTGAAAGTAGGAGTTGTCTATATGTGCCTATTTGGGTTGCATTGGCCATTGACAGCCTGTGTCTCCTGAAAGTTTGTAAGATTGACTCCGCCCATCTTCTTCTTCAGCGTTAGCTCTCATATAACCACAACGAATATTTCGTGTGATTTCCGTCGGAGAGCATGAAGTACGTTGTGCTGCAAGTTCCACAGTAGAATTGTGATTATTTGCACCCCGGTTGGCCACTTGTGGTCAGGAAGTCCGAGGTCCAGCACATCCGTTTTCGTTATTCCTTTATTTCGGGTTTGGTCCCTAGTCCGTGACAGCCTGTCTAGCTTGTAGAGCGCGTCTACCTGGTACGAGGTGTTCCACCGTCTATGAACCTATCTCGAGCAATTGGAAGTACTCAGCCTGCGTCCATCGGGTACTGAACCGTTTCACATCCGCGAGCCTGGTTCCGTATGAGGAAGAACTCGTCTGATGAGTTGGACCCTGGCTCGTTTTCCCTCCTACCCGAGGCGTCGTTCACAGAAAACGTGAAAGGTACTGAACCCTTTCTCTCTGCAAGTGTATTTCCTGTAAAGGAAATCTTGACAGTACAGTTGGGCCAGGGCTGCCATCGTTGTCCCTTTTCTGCCTAAGCCCATCGGGTACGGATCACTTTCTCTTCGCGAGCTTATTTCCGGTTTAGGAAAGCTCGACGTTAGAGTTGGGTTAGGTCTTCTTGCTTTTCCGAACGCCCATGATTGGGTATGGGTCTCTGCCTATAAGGAGCACAGGTAACTAGAAGCTCGTCTCGAGCTAACAGAGCTTGTAGTTCCCCTTTCCTAGGAACTTTTTCCTTTCTATTTGCAGTTCGCGCTGCCCTCTGGCGCTGTTCTGTCTTTCATTGTGTCATTGTACTCAGTATGACATCCATTAGTCTCTCGACATGCCATCAATCTCCGCGTACCTTTAACATAGATCGCCCCTCCAATGTTCAGCGTCACTGTATGTCGACAGTGTCACTGTATGTGGTGATGCAAATGGTGTCGAAGATGTTGTCTGTCTCTTATGCTGTCAAATCTCTTTCCATCTGCTACCTCCACATTCTCGGACACGATCCCCAAATGTTTTGGTCAGAACCAGCTCGAGCTGCTGTATTTCTGTTTCCAGGGTGCACCGTGTGGAGGTATATTTGAGATCTTGGTTATCTGCTAACCCTGGGTCCGCCTAGAGCAATGCGTTCCCTTTGCACCCCTCCGTCCATCTAGTTCTTGGTCTTCCTCTTGTCTTGTAGTAATATTTTTTGCTGTGTTATGCTCGAAGGGCTGATTTGTTTCGATGTAGTCTTGACTTGAAATAGTCTTTATTTATTTCCTGATATCTTCAATTCTCCGTCGGTCACTTCTGATGACATTTATAACTTTCTTCAAACATCGCATTTCAGATACAGCGATCTTTTTCGCTAGTGTCTGTCAAGGGCCATGCTTGACACTAGTAACACAGAGCTGATATAAATATTCTACTTATCAATTGTTGTTTTGTAGCCATGCAGATTGATGTGTGTTTGAGTATTGGCAACAGCTGATAAGTCACAGAATTGGCTTATATTGCTCATTATAAGAGCTATATTGTTCATAGACTGAAATTAACACACAATCATTCAGAAGTCATTACAATCCTCGTTCTAAGAATTCCCTACGTCTCGTCTCTTCTAGCGATCGATTCAAGGGGGCCATTACCATCTGTCGTTATGGCATATAGCAGTCGATAAGTCTCATGTGATATCATTCATTATGGTGCAGACTAACCCACGCAGCGGGGTTGCCAGATAATTGGAACTTTTTATGGCCAAATTGTTAGTTTAAAAAATTGTTCAAATTTCTTAATTGCGTATAAAATACTAAAACACTCTAAATTTTCTAGAATCTTTCAAATCGCTAGGTGATTCAGTGTCGTTGAACGGACTGGTTCAAATTCCCGTTGGTCTCATGATTGTTTTTTATCCTCTGGGTTCCACTTTAATTTACTTGTATGCGCAATTATTTGAAGCAAACTTGTACTGTCTATATATGTTATTTGTGTTTACAATAAGATCTATTGGCCCTTGTAGAACGAACACGGATGTTACATGATATATATTTGTGTTAATGTTTGTGTTAATGAGGATACTTCAATACTTGTACGGGATGTTCGTTGTTGCTGTTGTTGTAATAGTCCTTGTCTCGATTGTCCGTTCTCAGTGACTTGAGTGCACAGTTTAAATGTTTTGACAAAACCGCATCTTTTTTGTAGATGTAGTTAGTCAAGAACGGAAAAACCTGTGTACCCGAGTAGCTAGGCGATTCGGTGCCGTTGAACGGACTAGTTCAATTCCCATTGGTCTCATGAATTTTTAGAATCTTTCTATAAATGTGAATTACGTCTCTCCAGTTATCAGCGGTAGTTAATGAGTTTACCTCTCTTTTGGAGATGAGCGCCCTTTTCAACCAGCGGACAGAATTCAATTAGGCTATATTAGGTTAGTTAGTTATTCCTCTAGGGCCAAAGACGGCACATAGGACGGATGTCATAGATTTCCATGTCTCTCTATATTAGGACACACTACCATAAAATATTAGAGGTAACCCAAGACCCCAAGAATTATTCTCATTAACTCCAGTCATCAGTAGATTGCAGAATAACAAATTTATGTTAATGTTATCTAAATATTAGTTATTATAATGTTATCTAAATATGAGTTATTGTAATGTTATTCCGAGTCTACGACTTCTCTAAATATGAAAACAATAAGGTTACGTATAAGTTTTGTAAATAGTAAAATCATACTTTCCACTTTATAGTAACTAAATTGTCAGTTAAATTATTGTCTCAACTTTTATCTATTTCTTTTCTCGGTACATTACCAGTAGACGTCAACACATAGTCGAGTTATGTCCCTTGTCTATGTTTTCAAATTTCATGTTCATCATTTAATAATTTAAATATTAATTTATTTTAGGGTTTGGGTTAGGATTAAGATATTTGTGTTTTACATAACTAACCCTAACCACAACCCTGAATAAATAAATATTTCAATTAATAAATGATGAACATGAAATTTTCAAACATAAACAAGGGAAATAATTAAACATGTGGTAGCGTCTACTTCTAATATACCCTTTTAGTTACCACGAAAATATATGTTCTCATTGTTAGCTCTATCAAATCTCACAGCAAATGCTTCCTTTCACTTAAATCCTAAGAAAAATCTTATCAAATACCTTTCTGAAACATGCACTCTTCCTTCTACATTTATCTACCAGTAGATAAGACAGTATTTATATTTTACTTAATATCCACAAAAGTATTTAGAAAGTACATATGTTTGCATAAAATACCTAAGAAACCATTAAAATACCATAAGTAATTTTCATTTAATTTAATTTTCATAGCTTTTAAAAGTGACCATTTTGAAAAATTTGGTCACTAAAAATAGCATATATATGGCAACACTGGCACGGTGTGTGTTCTTTAGAAAATTATAAGTTTGTTTTCTGATAATCAAGGTTTATCTTGCAGCCTACGGGAACAAAGGGATTTGTGGAAAGGGATCTTTTATGTGCCTCATGCAAAGTCGTTTCATAGTCTCTGTTATTTCTGCCGCACCGCTCTTGTGTTACTATAGGAGACTGATAAGAGAGCACAAAATAGTAACACTATCCCTTATAATGCAAATTTTAAGAGACGGCCAAGGGGGTTGAGAGTGAAGCTGAAAACCCCACTATATGCTCTCAGCTGTAATGTAGTCATAGGAACCTTGCATGGAGAGTATCAGAGCAACCACACATCCGACTTCAGCACATTTCTACTAATGAACTTGAAAACAAAGAAAATGTTACATATAAATGAAGTCATTGGCGGTATTTTCTTTTTCTTTTCAGTTTCCTGTGGAGCATAGGGCTGCAAATATTGCTCTCCAATAAGTTCTGCCTGCGCTGTCACCATCTGTCATCGCGATGTCTTGATTGATTTTATCACTTCTTCTACTGTTCTTCTGCAGATAATTTGCAACCCCCCCCCCCCAGAATATGGGTACTACGTAAAACACAGGTGTTTTTAGCGCCCCAGTTAGACAAGACGGACTATTACTAAAGCGAGGGGGTTATGATTTGTAAACAAGAAAACATACAAATTAAAATATACAAAGCAAATTTAACGATACAACCAAAAGGCCTTTATCAAGATACGCACAAAACATCAAAATACGAAAAGTACAAATGATCACAACACACAAACGTGTCCAACAAGATTAATCTAGTAACAATATAGATTATGGGGGTGGGGAGGGTCAAACTCCCATCTTAGAAGACCCACAACATGACTTTTAGTTTACAACTAGGCATTCTCAACTAGGCATTTACAACTAGGCATTCTCAATTAGGCATTTACAACTAGGCATTCTCAACTAGGCATTTCCAACTAGGCACTAAAGCCAACCGTCCGCCCCCCCCCCAACATTTAACCATTCCCTTTTAACAATTAACTACCAAAAAAAAAAAAGTCTACAAAGGTGAGTATATTGTCATGGACATAACTCTGGGTTGTAAAAGTGGATGTAAGAAAAGGTCATCATCCCTTGTTGATGGACGAACAACAACAATATAAAAACTCATGAAACTGAATGAATTCCTCACGAAAATAGGTATAATGATCTTTTTTGAAGTAACCCCTACCCCTAACTGAATACATTCCTACGGTCATGTTATGTTATCATGATTCTTTCTGGGGATCTGTTCTATACCGTCTCCTTATTATTTATCTATACCTATCACTGTTGTGTTATATTTCACAACCCGTCATATGATATGAAATCTGACATTGGTGTGTTCCAATACTGGTATAATCCAATACTGAACGTATACAGACAATACAAGAAATATTATTTTTGTAAAAGATTCTCTACATTTAGGAACTTTACAATTAAAAACAAAGTACAGAATTTGGTTGCCGGAAAATGCATCTCGCTGGCATTAACATGTCAGGATATAGCTTTTAATAAAAAATAGCGAGACAGAACAGGAATTATGGAATTTGGCAATTTCATGGCCAAAATTAGCCAATTTGGCAAATTTTAAATCTCACTGGCCGTGAAATATATTTATATATTTTTACTCGTAGAAAAGTGATGTGAGAATTTTTAATCCAATTATTCCGTTTCTCATTTTTTTTAAAAAATTATATGCCTCAAATTTATGTCAATTTTTAAACTTTATGATTTATTTTAAAGTATTTATTAAATATTGCATTTGAGAATAGTTGCTTTTTCAGCAAGCTGCATGTATTCTTGTATTTAAACTTTCAACTCAGTGGACAAAGTATCAAATATAACTCCTCTGCGTAAGAAGGTTCTTCTGAAAGCATTGCACACCGCTAGAAGCTGAGATAAGACCGTAGATAAGAGGGAATTTGGGGGTCCAACACCCCCCCCCCAGAACCTTAGTAAGTCAGAACATGACTGCTAGTACTAACACATTCAACAAACACATGCACGGGATGCTACTGTGTGCCACACCACTGTGCACTTGTGGAACGGGTGAACAAACATTTCAACATATTCTGCAAAACTGTCGCCAGTATGAGCAAATTAGAGAGTCGTACTGGCTTAACTGTTCGCAACCCGGCAAGCAAAGATATATCCAAAGAGGAGCGTCAGACAACGGTGAAGCTCACCCATAAGACTTGTCTGGCGGTGTAAACATTAAGTAGCGAACAAAAGAAATAAAATAAAGTACTAGAAAAGTAGCCATAAAGTGGGTAAAATTCTCCCTTTACGCATTTCCACCCCATTTCTCATCTAAAAATATAGGGCCTATAACAACTCACGAATAAAAATGATGTCTTTTTTTTCTTTAAAAATAAAAGTCATATCAATGAAAACGTATCCAGGCCCTTGTTTAAGTCTAAATAACCCAAATATCGGAGGATGTCCGGACAAAATTAAACGTGCCGCAGTAACCAGACAAAGAAAAGGTAAATCTTAAATAAAGTAAACAGGTTACTGAGAATACCAAACCATCGATATAAAATAATAATGAATAGCAATAAACAATAAAACATAGAACAATGACAAATATCAACCTGTCGGTAATATACAAAGGTCCCTATAGGACCGATACGTTCCAACCCCCATCTTCAAAATTGCATAAAGGATATAAAGCTATATTGTTCGTAACAAACATCATCATCAAGTGCCGTCTCCGCAACGAAGGTTGGCTGCAACGTATCTCCAACATCTCCTGTCTCTTGTCTTGGTGGTGCACTCTGCTAGACTGTAACCTGTCCATCGTGTAATGTTACTCTCCCACTTGTATCTCTGCCTACCTCTTGCTCGCTTCCCTTTGACTTTACCCTCAAGTAAGGTCTTCAATAGGGTGTCATGTCTTTTAATGTGTCCAAAGTATTTTATTCAAAGTATTTTATGTCCAAAGTATTTTATTCAAAGTATTTTATTCAAAGTAACAAACATACATCTCATCAAATATGGACACATTTCGGATATTTCTAACTTTTTAAAAAAAATCTAAGATGTTTTACTTAAGTTCGGTTTATTGAATTATGAGTTAACTGTATCTTTTCATTCTGAACACACCCCATATTTGAAGTGAGCGCTATTTCACAGGTTAGTGTACTGACTGTCCAGCTCGGTGATCCAAGGTTCGATGCCCAGTTTAAAATCACCAGCGGATATATGTTAAACCAGTGTAATGAAATGGGTTTGTCACCAGATACCAGAAACCATCTCTGAGTGTGACTTTGGTTAATGAAAAATACATCAAAAACCTACGGTAATATTGTGCCTAGAAATTTCCAATGTATTAATCTTAAATAATGGAGGGAAGAGGGCCTGGGTAGAGAGGAGAAAGGGCAGACAAAGAAGACGATGGACTGACGACATTAAAGAT
The DNA here is from genome assembly GCA_034231615.1 of Meghimatium bilineatum. Lineage (NCBI taxonomy): Eukaryota > Metazoa > Mollusca > Gastropoda > Stylommatophora > Philomycidae > Meghimatium > Meghimatium bilineatum. The sequence goes on along the minus strand of CM067302.1, from coordinate 16,084,597 downwards.
AACATGAATACATCGCTAGAAAATGCAAGCCGCATCGCCCAAGACAGAGAGAGGTTCAGAGAGTTCATTGGGAAGACAACGCTCTGGAAGGAATACGTCACATGACACATCAAAAACGTGCAATACATTACCGGGTATTCCCTAATGCGCGTCAAATGCGTAGGGAAGCGAGCGTAGACATACACAAAAATGTTCCTTTTTTTATATTTCCTGCTCTACTGCTATAATATTTGAATATGGAACCAATTATTTTCTTTTGGGTGTGAAACATTCATGACAAATTTAAAAAAAAAATATGAAAGTGAACTGAGACTATTGAGATTTTTTAGAAGAATGATTGTTGTTGTTCGTCCATCACAAGTGATGATGACCATTTGTTACATCCACCCTTGAAAATTCAATTTTAGTTATGTCCTTGATTATGAGTTCGTAGATGGCTAATGAGCCCTATTCGAGCTGTAAATGTCCTTGGACAGTTCGGACATGGAATGACGACAGTAGACGGATCTTGGTCCATCCGTGACTTTCTAACTGCTCTCCGCTGTTGAGCTGATGCATTTTTCCTCTTTTCACAAGATGATGCGCTCTTTTTTATTTTAGAACGCCATGTAGATCTATTTTGTGCAAGCTCTTCCCAAAAGAATGATTAAAATTCTATAGACAGCTAAGAAAACTAATGTGCAAGTCTTTAGAGGTGTTAGAGTAAGAAGACAAATCATAACAAAAATTAGAAACAGTTATGAATTTTAGTGCACATGATAAGAAGAGCAAAACTTAAACATTTAGTAACCACCGGAAAATCACAGGGCGAAGAGACAGAAAGAAACGTTGCTAGATGGGATCATAATGGCAGATACAAATGAATGCCCATGCGGAGCAGACATACATATTTCTGAATACAAACTTCAAGACTGTCCAGAATACAAAGATATCCGAGGTACGACATGGCCACACTTAACACATACTACAAGACTTTCCAGAATACAAAGATATGCGATGTATGACATGGCCACACTGAACACAAACTTCAAGACTGTCCAGAATACAAAGATATGCGAGGTACGACATGGCCACAAAGGACTGAACTGATGCAAAATCTGTGAGGCAGCCGCTCTAACCTAGAAAAGACTGGGAGCTTCGTCTTGTCGACTGGCCTGAAGATCTAGCAAGATCAAAAGAACCCTGAACGCAGAAGAAGAAGAAGAGGAAAATGATATTCTTCATTCCTGTACATAAGCATCCTACTTGACATTCTGCCCTCTCTCAAGTCTCAATTCGCTCTGTCTCATTCCTTTACAAAGTTTTCCTATACTTTTTATGGCCTACTAGTTTTAATTTATAATATATGCTGACTGTAGCAAAACTGAAATTCAACATGCGAAACTTGGAGTAAGGCCATGAAGTTTTGCTAATCACTAGAACGAAATAATAACACACATAAATCGACGTTTCAATCACAGGACCTTTATGAAGAACACACAATAGAATATGAGGAATAAGAACGGCATTATTGAAGTTCACGTTCACGTGGCAGAGCCAAATATAGATGTAACCCAGAAGAGTAAATACTAGAAGATTTTACTATTAAATCAGTGTTTTCTTAACATTTGTTCCTAGTTGTAATAACTAAGGCCCTGATCAAAGAAAAACTTATAAATATGTAGATCAAGATATAATATAGAATGTTGAGGTGTAATGGCAAAAAGGCACATATATTGCTGTAAAAACATGAAACAAATCATCTTGATCTCTCTACGGACTACGAAATCTTCTTCTTCTGCGTTCGTTTTCAAACTCCTGTAGATTAGCAGGATGTAGTCCGGAGAACGAAATGCGTTTTGTCATGGTTTACAGCATTGCTGCGATATCTGCGCCTTTTGGCCTGACACATCCGACTTTCAGCAAGACTTTGGGTCACTGACCGTATATGGGATGGGACAGCCGATTCCATCCCATAACCTCCTTAGTGGCCTCTTTCGACATGCATGGAAGGTAAACAGTGTTGCTATTCTTTGCTTCCCTTTCAGGCCCCGGCAACACACGGGCGGGACTACGAAATGATAACGATGTTTGGTGAGAGTTCCTCTGTTTTAGTTTCAACTTTCAAGCTCTATTCAAATTCCCGTTGTATTTTCTGAAAGGAAGAAAAGCCAGATAGTCCTAAAAAGGAATGATAGTCCTAAAAAGGAATGATAGTCCTAAAAAGGGTTGATATTTGAGTGGGTATATGAGATGGTAGGCACACAGAAGGTAACGCAGGGCTGCATTTTGAGTGACTCTATGAGTATGATTATGAAGGTACAACTGGATCTTGTTCGCGAATAGTGGATTGAAGCCTAGAGAAAGGCAAGGCTGGAAGTGGTTACATTTATTTTCGTGCCGGATGTGGATATTCGAGATAATGAAAGAGCAGATCAACCAACACCATGCGCGAGTGTGGCACAGGGCGATGGGCAATGGATCCCGCTGAATTTTTGAACTCCATAAGAAATACAGCACCCGAGAGTGTGACTAATGTGGATGATGATTCCTTTTCAATGGCCATAATTAAAGATCAGGGTTTGAAATGCGGTGTTCCTAGACTTTAACTTTTTGGAGGGGCAGAATAATGATGGTCAAACATCCTATGACCAGTACTGTCAGCAGAAGTGTAATGGCGAATACACTCAGGGAGAAATCGGAGCATCTATGGACATGTCCAGTTAGCAGTGATGATGATCCGACGACTAACTAATTAGGGTTAATAGTCCTAAAAGGGAATGATAATCCTAAACTGGTTTGATAGTCTAAACAGGACCGATAGTAGTAAAAAAAGAAATGACAGAACTAAATAGAGAAGATAGTCCAAACTTCAATGATAGTCATAAAAAGGACCTATAGTCATAACAACAAATTACATCCAATATATTTTCATTGTACATAGAAAACAAATATGAATGTGCACACTTTTGTCTAAAAACCTGTTACCCGATAACTGATTAAAGACGATGAAAACGAACGAAATAGCATTCAAGTTTCGCAACACTAGAAAACTACATAAAAAAGAAAACAGCATACTTATATTACTACATAAAATTTTAAAAACGGCATGAGTAATGGTTCTTACCTCATAAACGTCACTGAACTTATAGTTGCTAAATGTTGTACTGTCCATACTTTCCAACGTGTCAACATTGTTGTTGTGACTTCCATCTGTTATACTGATGTTGTAAGGGTAAAACACAAGATAGGACCGTTCATTCCCTTCCATAGCGAACTCGTTTCTTTTTAAATTTGGTTTATGAACTTTGACCTACCAGACGTTTATATTGCAAAGTGATACTGTAATAAGCTCAATCCCTCAAGTATAGGAATGTGATTCCCGGAATGGTTGGTCTTCTAGTCTGTACACAAATGAATTGGTGTCAGTGCTTGCTGAAATTTGATCACATAAGAATCACAGTCAGAACGTATATGTGTGCTTTCTGACCTTTCACATAAAATGGCCGAGTTCATGTGGAAAAAGCCCAGATTGCAGTTTAGTTAATTGTAACAAGATTTCTGAAACTCTTTGTCGGAAGTTAACTTTCACAAAATTAACTTTTATCTTCAATTATTAACACATTTTCATTAACCCGGAAGTAGAGTGATTAGTGGCTCCGCTCCAAAAATACAACTTGGTCGAACTTGCTCGATAGACGATAATACACATTGTACTGTTAATACGATAAGATACATTAATCGCATCTAAAACTTAAAAACAAAATGCTCAAAAGCATGTTATGGACAGGATACTCTACGATAATTTTTTTCGTTTTCGAAGAATTGTGAGCAATTTAGCTATTGTATTCTTTCCTGCAATCGGAATGTTTCTCCGGAACTTTGTTTCATATAAGCCGAGTGCATTGTTTTCACATGAATTCTCTTACTCGAGCGTTTCTTTTGTTGTTTTTTAAAAACTGAATGAAGTCTTCTCCTTCATTCGCTTTCAGATATCGGCGTGGTGCCTTTGACAAAAGTAGCAGTCAACATCAAGGTATCGATAATCTAGAATTTTTTATTTTTCAATGAACGGTGACAGGACAGTGTGTCTTCGTTTACGTCGTATTTTGAAAAGGTCTTAAACAAGTGGACCAATTATGCAATAATAGTTCGCGTAGTATTTACGCCTGTTATCATCTGTAAATGAGATCGCGTGTTATCCGCTCGATCCTTGACGTCTTGTTAACAAGTGCAATATTTCATAAATTCCTGGTGACTATCTTTTGAAGCTACGCAGTTATGTGATCTGAAAGAACATCTCGACAGACGATGTGTTGCTTGTTGAGAAGGACGTCGTAAATATGGGGAAACCCGAGAACAATTAAGTCAATCCTCTACGCCGTGCGTTCTCAGCCTAGTCCTTCTCAACTTTGATGCTCTCGTAAGGTCATGTACTCGTGCCATGCGAGTTACAAAGTGTTAGGGAGCACTGACTATTATATGTGGTCGTTGCTCGCTGTCTGAGAAGGTTGAGAACTTCTGCTCTGCACCTTTGAGCAGCAAGTGTGTGAGAACCCCCGATGTACGCCTTTTGAGCAACAAGTGTGTGAGAACCTCTATCTATACCTGTTGAGCAACAAGTGTTTGAGAACCCCTGATCTACACCTTCTGAGCACCAAGTGTGTGAGGACCCATGATCTACTACTTTTGAGCAACAAGTGTGTGAGGACCCTTGATCTACTACTTTTGAGCAACAAGTATGTGAGAATCCCTGATCCACACCACTTGAGTAAAAGTTGTTCGGCTGAGATTGATAATAAAATTGCACAGATCTATTGTTCCTAACTTGGAAACTTCTAGATGTATCACAATTTAGAACTGCTGTATTCGATTTATAATTTGGTCATTTCAACGCCCGGTCTTGCAAGGCATTGCAAATGTATTTCTTTACTGAAGGATCACGTTCGTTTTAACTCTTAAAATACGATTCTCCACTTCAATTGGTTTTCAGGTATCCCCATTTTTACTTAAATGCCATTTGACGTGGGATTCCATAGTATAATCTCAGAAGCAGTAAATACAAAATGTGTTGTTTGAGTGCGAATACTAAGAAAACGAGGCACATGGTCTTTCAATCCACTACTCGAACTCCTTGCATAGGAAATGACAGAAGTTCCGAGGATTTTAATTGCAGTTTAGTAATCGATTCTGTTTATTTTTTTATGTCGTTCATATATTATAATCAGAGTCTTGTCCTTGGCAGTGAAGTTTAATACAGAGAACCAGAGAATTGTTTCAAATGTACAGTTCACAGTCGAGTATAGTCGACGTTTCGATCACAAGTTCTTTTATTGCAGTTCCATCCTTCATCGATATCCACATTTCACTTGATGTATGGTCCGTTTACAAACTGTATCTGAAATAATAATAATAATAATAATAATAATAATAATAACAATATTAATAGAAATTGTAACTGTAATAATACTAAACAAATAATAATAAAAATAATATTAATAGTAATACTAATAGTAATAATAATAATATTATATATGATATAATATTAATAATATAATAATAATACTGATAATGGTAATGATGATGATGGACTGTTCCATCAAAGAAGGAAAAAGAGCACTAGCTATATTCATTGGCCTTGAGTTAGCCTATGACAGAGTCTGAAGAGAAGGACTTCTGTTTTAGACGAGAAGAAAGGAATTAGGGGAACATTATTAGATAAATACAAGAATTTATAATAGAACCATTAGCACAATATCCCAGAAAAGATCATACGGGGAAGCATTCCTCAATGCACTGTTCTCAGTTGTACCTTTTGTTTACAAAATCTATATTAATGACATAGCCAATGTATGGCTCAGAAATGTTATGGACACTAAATAAATAATTAGAAGACAAAATTGATACCTTTGAGATGTGGGTATATAGAAGAATAGGGAGAACATCATGGAAAGAGAAGAAAACAAATAAAGAGGTGCTAAAGACACTTAATATGAAGAAAGAACTACTAAGAGAAATACAGATCAGGCAAATAAAATACTTTGGACACATTAAAAGACATGACATCTTATTGAAGACCTTACTTGAGGGTAAAGTCAAAGGGAAGCGAGCAAGAGGTAGGCAGAGATACAAGTGGGAGACTAATATCACACGATAGACATGTTACAGTCTAGCAGAGTGCACCACCAAGACAAGAGACACGATATGATGGAGATACGTTGCAGCCAACCTTCGTTGCGGAGACGGCACTTAATGATGATGAGCCAAAGAGCTTAATGTGTCGAAAACATTGTTTGCTGAGGACCGTGTCATTTTTACTACCGATAAATACCCAATCATGGCCCCCCAAAATATCAACAGAACTCTTCTCGTAATCTCATTTTAGTGTACGGTAATAAAAGCTTCAGTTGCTATGCGTTATGAACGGCGAGTCAACGCATGTCCATTACCTAGACCATGTCGTGTTGGAAATCTAGTAGGATCATTGTCCTGCTACAAGAGAGATCCAGCGGGAGTTTGAGAATGAACGCTGAAGAAGAAGTACACAAGAGTACAAAAGTTATAGGCATATAGCTGCTAATTTATATGAATATAAACAATAACTTTTATTTTTCCAGTAGCAGCATACGGCTGTGAAACATGGACCCTAAGTAAAACAGCGGAAAGAAGATTAACGCCTTCGAGTTGAGATGCTACAGAAAGATACTTAGACTATTATGGAAGGATAAAATCAGAAACTCAGATATTATAAACACACTCAATATTCCAGAGTGTTGGTTACTAAATACAATAACAAAAAGAAAACTACGCCTGTTTGGTCATATAAAGAGACATAACTGTTTAGAAAGACAAATAATGGAGGAAAGAGTACCAGGGTAGAGGAGAAAGGGCACACCAAGAAGACGATGGACTGACGAAATTAAAGATAATATGAATACATCGCTAGAAAATGCAAGCCACATCGCCCAAGAC
>CM067302.1:16000146-16035146 GCA_034231615.1 Meghimatium bilineatum | reverse complement strand
GAAGAGCTTTATATGCAGATGTGTCACGTGTGACACTCTTACAACCCTAACGGGTTACGGGTCTTCTTCTTATTAATATTATTATTAATATAGTGTCTATTGCTAGTGTGCGTTTCCAGCTTTTAAATCCATATGTCATAATGCGCTGTTTGTATGCATGTAGGTAAACTTTCGGTAAAATAGCGTAGAATAACAGCTGTATGCTATGTTTCTGCTAGTCGATCAGTTTCGAAGAGAAGTTGGGTGCTACACAGTAAACTTCTGCACATTGAAATGCTGCAGCATGTAATGAAGTATCGACTCTCAGCGTTGAAACGGCGTGGAAATTTTTGGTGTTGAAATCCAACGAGACACGAATCACTTGCTAAAACAAATTTGCTCGCAACTGTAGAGGGGTGAAAGGGAAAGTCTAAATTGCTGAAAAGACATAAGTGTTTGAATGGCTTTTGTGCCGATGTCACCAGCGTGGTTCTCCTATGACACTACGGGTTATGGATCCTATTATATATATATATATATATATATATATATATATATATATATATATATATATATATATATATATATATATATCCCAGTGCCAGCATTGTGAAGAGTTGATCCATAGTTTTACCAAATCATGTTATCTTTCTTCTGCGCCCACCAAAAAGTTCACTTCTAGCAACACTGCATTTCAAACCCTGTTCTTTAACCCTGACCATCGAAAAGGAATCATCATCCACACTAGTCTCACTCTCACGTGCTTTGAACTCTTATAGAGTTCAAAACGTCAACTCAATCCATCATTATCGCCCTGTGCCAGAATGACTCCAGTTGATCTGCTTTTTCATATATATATATATGCACCAAGAACACTTTAAACAGTCTACTTTTTGCAAGTTTGTTACATTCGTGTGAGTGTCATATATTTGAAAGCCTCCCTTCACTCCTTCACATGAAAATACGCAGAAACGAAAGTTTTGTTGTTGTTGTTTTTAAGCCATATTTTTGAAAGCTTGTTAAACGCACTTCTGATATCATCATGTGACATATTGTGTAAACGCACTTCTGATATCATTACGTGACATATTGTCTAAACGCACTTCTGATATCATTACGTGACATATTGTCTAAACGCACTTCTGATATCATCACGTGACATATTGTCTAAACGCACTTCTTATATCATCATATGACATATTGTCTAAACGCACTTCTGATATCATCATGTGACATATTGTCTAAACGCACTTCTGATATCATTACGTGACATATTGTCTAAACGCACTTCTTATATCATCACGTGACATATTGTTTACAGAACGTAGTCTTCTTTATGGTTCTTCTGAATACTTAACGATTCTAGGCAAGTTGATTTGCCGATTCTTAACGATTCTAGGCAAGTTGATTTGCCGCACCTCAAATGTAGGCCCATATTCAAGAAAACAGGACAAGCAGTTTAGACATGTTAAACTGCGAACTAGTAGAAGATATATCACTGTAGGTCCTATTATGCTGTTGCTATGCAAAAAAATCGTTGCTTCTATCACCATCTTCTGATATATAGCTACATAAATGAAAGTTTTTAACTTTCTCTAACATATGTTCTTTGTGTTTGACATTTCTTGTGGGTTCGTGAAGTTTATAATAATGATGGTGATAAAAAAATTGCGAAAGAATGACAGTCTTAACGTTGCACGCCTGGGGATACATAATTTTGATATTGCTCAATATATATATGTGTGATGATCAATTGTTAAACTTTTAATCTATTTTTTTTCAAAGTAAAAATATTTATTTATACAATTTAAAATGTAAATACAGTGAGCCGTATTGTATTGTTTGCTGCAAAAAATGTAATAATTGTCGGGATATTAGCAACAATGATCACCCACTGGTTTCTTAAAAAATAAGAGCCGACGACCGCCTACAAAATCGACCTTACCGTGGAGCAACCGAAGACATGAAATATTAAGTGTTTTGTTTGTGTAGACCTATATATTTTATCATCATATCACTTTAAAGTATATAATTGTTATATAAGTCAGAAAAATGCGTCTTACTCTCTGTCTGTGTAGCGGTATACGAGACGTAACAGTTCGAAGATGGAACAGGGTTTGGTTATGCCGAGGAAAGTTTTTTGACCCACCACCCAAAGTTCCCGAGGCCTTAATTAATAAAGGTAAATATAAATAATTGTACATAGAGTTAGTTAGTTAGTCGTCGGATCATCATTATCATTTAAAATGGACACGTCCTCCGATACTGAATGTATCACTATGCTATGCCATTACTGAAATTACTCAACTGATAACTGTGTTTTACTGTTTAATTATTAATTATACTTCTGCTGACAGTACCGGTCCTCTGCTGGTTGACCAATCATGGGCGCAACTACGGATCAACTCTTCACTGTGACCTTTGCTCTAGTTTCGAGGTATTACCTGACCTTTGTTGTGTGATTTGGCAAGGTTAAGTACTTAGAGAGTACGGTTAGGATTAGAAATAATATTGCTAATTGGTGCGCACACCTTGCTCCGTGTATAGTGCACAGAAATACTGATCGCTCAGTACAAAACAGTGGAAAATTAGAAAAATTATGTACATCTGAAAAGAAACAGATTATGCATAAGTTCATCTGTGTCTAGATTTGAACTCAAGTGATTGTCGGGATGTGATGTCACGGCAGCCATTAATTTAATTGGTGTTACACGGAAATCCATGACATCAACTAGTTGAAAATGTAAACAGTCTGCTAATTATAGCATTGTGAAGAGTTGATCCATAGTTTTACCCAATCATGTTATCTTTCTTCTGCACCCACCAAAAAGTTCACATCTAGCAACACTGCATTTCAAACCTTGTTCTTTAACCCTGACCATAGAAAAGGAATCATCATCCACACTAGTCTCACTCTCACGTGCTTTGAACTCTTATAGAGTTCAAAACGTCAGCTCAATCCATCATTATCGCCCTGTGCCAGAATGACTCCAGTTGATCTGCTTTTTCATTGCCTCAAACACCCATATGTCCCGGCATGAAAATACGCGTGACTACTTTCAACCTCACCTTTCTCAAGACCGCAAACCACTGTTACCTTTTTGTACCTTCCTAATAACCATACTCATAGAGTCGCTCAAGATGCAGACTTGTGTTACCTTCTGTGTGCCTATTCACTCAAATGCCCTGGTCACCACCATAATCTCCATGGTCATACTACTCGTGGTCACAGCAAAGGCCCCAGTCTCATCCCTGATAGTTTTACCTGCCTACTGAGCTGCGAAGGCTCAACAAGCACTGTAACATATCTAATCACAGATCCATCAGTGTATATAATCACATCCCCCTCTTTACATTCTCACTGACCAAAGTCTGCACCTCTTGCTCCGCAGCCATGGGACACCATTCTCTACATTTCCTGCTAAATGTTTTTACTATTCTACAACAATTTTCGAAATCTGTGGGTAGACCTATCCATTCCTGCTGCCACATCTTGCAATCTGCACACGCTTTGTATGACATCCTCAGCACGTCTCATCCACGAAGTCCCTCTCTTAAGTCTGCTACTTTTAACTTTTTATATTTTGGAATGCATTGGGTGTTCTTTGTCTGCATCTCTGAGAAGTCTATGAAACAGGTGTATATGTCTATTGAACTCTCTGCATTTCTCTATTATTTTTCTTATGTAGCAGATGTGATTCCTAGTACCTCTGTTCTTTCTAAAACCTGCCTCAATTGATGATGATGTTCCTCCTTCACAAGCGAAAATGAGCATGGCATGAAAAACAAATGAATGCGATGAAAAAAAAACAACAATAAATTGACAATTGTCTAATTTGGCTTGTGAGCCCGCAGATGTCCAATGAGTCCGATTTGTGCATGGAAAGTTCTATTGCAGTGCATGCAGGAGTGCTGAAGGTTAGGGGTAGGAGAACCTTCGGATCTGTCCTTCCACTTCTTGCGCTTGTGGATTGCCCACAGTGTTCTTTCCTTTTCATATTTCGTGATGCCAGCAGTGATCTGAGCGTGCCAGACTGAGCGGTCAAGTGCTGTAGCCTCCCAGGTGCTGGGAGCGTTTCACCACTTCATTTCTGCCAATCCAGAAGATGGAATAACCAGCGCCTTGTTCCACAAGTTCACCCTCCTCAGACAGTCGTGTCTCACTGAGGGTAGCGATGTCAATATGGTACCTTGCTAACTCTTTCACTACAAGTGCAGTATGTCTTTCTGGTCATACGACGTCCACGCGGTCCAGTATGCCGCTCACATTCAATGCGCCAGTTGTTAGTGACTCAAATTCATTTTGCTTGTTTTCTTGAAGTTTCTACTGCTGAATAGGGATCCCCGTCAGCCGCGGTATGCTGGCCCGGGTCATGGTGATGCAGGCAATATTTAGGGCACCTATTCTAGCCCCTTCCTCTGGCTAAGGAGGTGAGCAGTGCTTTCCTGAAAAGAGTTGCTCAGCTGCCCAGACGGCTGCCGGACTCCAGAGGTGCCTCAATATCTCTGGAGAACAACCACATGATCTGATCCGCCTAAGTGCAGGTTTGTGACTATGGCTGCCAGTGTATCCACACCTGCCACTCCCCCATCACCGCATAACTTTTTTGATGATTAATGAGATGATGATAAAAGCCATGACTTGCGCTATAAAAATTGGATTAAAGTGAGGGAGAGTTGCACACTGTCGTCAACCTCACTCTCTCGCCCGTACACATATGGTGTCAGTGTCAAGACGACTGAGTGTGTTTTGGGATGCAGTAGATGACCAGGGTGCCTTACTGTCTCACAGTGCTCTACGCTGTACGACGCTAGCTGAATGATGTTTTTCTGCCCAGTGGCCCATGATAGTTGAGCTCCTTTGCGCAGTCACAGCAACCAGACGTTACATGCTGGGCAGACATGGACCCATTCATCAGAGGCTATGGGCACAGATCCCATTTGCCGCCTTCACTTATTTAAACACGCCAAAGTGGTTTCACAGGTATGGTTGCTGTTGCATGCTGGCAGCGATTATGATCTACTCGTGAAGGCTAGATAGTAGAATAGTTGAAGGAGGAAGAGTTTGGGGCTATTAGCACTTGAAGACGACCTTGTTCTATCCAAGTGATCACTATGGCCATTAAACATGACTTGATGTTTCTCTGCCCCTGCTAAAGAAGGTTTCCGACTGAAGACCTGTAGCACTGTGCTCATGTGATAAGGCACAAATAATACCCGTAAACATAACGAGACTTTTTTGAAGAAGTTTGCTCTTCATTTTGCTAGTGCTAAACATAATTTTAGCTATCGGACCTAGCTTGGCGGGATGACATCGTGTACATGAGTGAACAGAGCGGTGTGTAAATACATGTTGACTGATGTGGGAACAGTTAAACTATCTAAGATTGCAGAATTTTTGCTTCGCACACTTAAGAATACATAAAAACACAAGTTAATATTGTAATCCTTAGCGAATAGAAGTAACATCCATGACTTGGAAATACGACACACGATATAACACATGTTGGAAGGCATAGTTCAGTGTACTTAAACACATTTTGGCGAGAGAAGAGAAATTCGCAGCCATCCAGCCGCCATGTTGCACACATCACTGAACTATATTGATACACACAATAGTTTTCTTTTGTTGAAATTAAATATTTATATATTTAATCATTTCATTCAGCGTTCATTCTCAAACTCCCGCTGGATCTCCCTTGTAGCAGGACCATTGTCCTACTAGATTTCCAGCAGGATGTAGTCCAGAGAATGGAAATGCGTTGTGTCGCCGTTTTATTTGCGCCAATGGCCTGACACATCCGTCTTTGGCTGATATATTTAATCTATTTTAATATATTTAATGCAGGCATACAGATTGTGGAAGTCAACAAGATAGAACCAAAGCTAGAGGAATGGGTGCCTCCAGTTAATGACCCTAGATTTGCTGAACCAGTTCCACTAGAGAAGCTGCCAGACTGGAAATCTGAACCAGTATTTTCACACAGTAGTAATGTCCGTTTATTTGAAGGTGAGAACAAGTCATTGTGTTACTTGAAAGTGAAGGCATGCATGATCATGTAGCCATCCCGGTTGGGGTGCTGCAACCAAAATAATAAATTTATGTAAGTTGGGGATTTCAGGGCAAGAGCTTGAAATGCATGTCTGTGTCTGTTCTCAAACTCCTATGGGTTTACAGGATGATGTCTAGAGAAGGAAATTTGACCCAATATATTCAATTATAGCGGAAGCAGAACCTACTTTATACAGGTCTATGCACACCATCACTACCTTAGGCCACTAACTATTGTGATTTTCATTAGTCATTTTTGTATACTTTGCTATGTATACTTTTGTTGACCAATGAACAGCACAACAATTGTTTTGTGTATTGTAATTTGTATATTTTCTAGTTTATACATCATTACCCACTAGTTTTAGTGATAGTTCGTTGTGTCTAAGTGAAACTGTTTTAAAAACCTGTGTTTTACGTAAGCGCAGCAATAATTGGAGTGGCCTAATGTAATTACCCTGCACACATTCCTGTATAAAATAGGTCATGGCTGAAGACAGTTTTAAGCAAGATGGCTGAAGAATAGCAATACAAATTAAGCCAGCGCGTGGCCATCTGGATATGTCAATAATTTCGAAAGACAGCGGCAAAAGATCAAGAATGATAGACTGTGGCTAACTTAGAGCTTGGTGACCAGCTCAGGAGTATGAGAACCAGTTCTCTCATATTGCTGGCCTACTAGCGTTATGTTTAGAGATGTCCACTGCTTAGTGGAAGAGGTAAAAACACTGAATGTATTAGTCATCAATGCTGAAGTCAGATGTGTTGGGCCATTTGTGTAAACAGAATGGTGACACAGCTTATTTCCATTCTCTGGACTTCATGCTGTTGGAAATCTAGTAGGGCCGTTGTCCTGCTACAAGAGATCCGGTGAAAGTTTAAGAATGAACTGGAAAAGAATAGTCCACATACAAAAAAATGCTCTTTTTAGCAAGATCACCTCAAAGGCACATGAGTACATGAACTGATGGATCAGCAACCAGCCAGCTGGATCATGTCTAAAGACCGAAACTTCTTATTGTAATCCATTCTGTGAAGAATTAGCTATCGTACTGTCTTGTATCTCATGTACTGCCAATGATTTCTTATAGTCTGGACAGTGTCATGTCGGAGTCGTCGGAGTCTTGTGCACTGTCAGTCACTTATCATATCCATGTTTCCCCGTGCCGCAGACATTTCCTAGATGTCTTAAGATTGCTGATATGTGATCTAGTTTTCTAGGTTTCTTTACTGTTTGTTGTCTAGTTTCCTAAATGACTTAAGACTGTTGGTATTTTGTCTAGTTTCCTAAATGACTTAAGACTGTTGGTATTTTGTCTAGTTTCCAAGATGACTTAAGATTGTTAGTGTGTTGTCCAGTTTCCTAGTTGTCCAAAGACGGTATATTCTCTGGTTTTCTAGGTGTGAAGCAAGCATGTATTATTGCCAAAGCTCAACACTTTGAAGGCTTCCCACCGAATGTTGAAAAACTGATAGGAGCTGTTGATATTCCTGAAAAGGTATGTTTTCTGTTTATGATTCTCACCCTATAAACATTGTTATGTTTATGTTTATGATTCTCTCTATAAACCTTGTTATGTTTTCTGTTTATGATTCTCTCTATAAACCTTGTTATGTTTTCTGTTTATGATTCTCTCTATAAACCTTGTTATGTTTTCTGTTTATGATTCTCTCTATAAACCTTGTTATGTTTTCTGTTTATGATTCTCTCTATAAACCTTGTTATGTTTTCTGTTTATGATTCTCTCTATAAACCTTGTTATGTTTTCTGTTTATGATTCTCTCTATAAACCTTGTTATGTTTTCTGTTTATGATTCTCTCTATAAACCTTGTTATGTTTTCTGTTTATGATTCTCTCTATATAAACTTTATGTTTTCTGTCTATGATTCTCACTATAAATTTTGTTTTCTGTCTATGATTCTCATTCTATAAATTTTGTTTTCTGTCTATGATTCTCACCCTATAAACTAAACATTTTCTGTTTATGATTCTCACCCTATAAATCTTATCCTCATAACATTACAGTGCATTCGTCATCAGCAAATAATTTTCCAGAGAGGCTGCTGTGCTAATTCTCATTGATACCTTTCCACAACATAATGGTAACAGTGAAAGTCAAATTAGTCTATATAATAACAGTGAAAGTCAAGTTAGCTGATATAGTGGTAGCGGTGAAAGTCAAGTTAGTCGATATAATAACAGTGAAAGTCAAGTTAGCTGATATAGTGGTAGCGGTGAAAGTCAAGTTAGTCGATATAATAACAGTGAAAGTCAAGTTAGCTGATATAGTGGTAACAGTGAAAGTCAAGTTAGTCTATATAGTGGTAACAGTGAAAGTCAAGTTAGCCGATGTGATGGTAACAGTGAAAGTCAAGTTAGGAAGTAATACTACAATAATAAGATCTAAAACCCCTTGTACATCAAAGTAGAAGAAAGGTATAAATATTGACCAGAAGTGAGACCCATACACCGACTTTATAGGCAATAACAGATCATCATCTTTCAACTTAGAACTGGCCACTGTAGGCTACAGATCCACCTATACCAGATCAGGGTGACCATGCAGACCAGGCACATATTCTACACAAACCCCTGAACACATACTCTAAGACTGTCCAGAATACACAGAACTGCGAGGTAAGACATGGCCACACTGAGCTGAACTGAGATTGGGTCAGTTGGCATGAGCCCATGGGCTGCAAGATCAACAACCGACTGAACTGAGGCAAAAACTTTGGGGCAGCCGCTCTGACCTGGAGAGAACTGGGAGCTTTGTCCTGGCGACAGGCCTGATGATCTAGCAAGACCCAAAAAATCCTGAGTGCAGAAGAAGAAGATGGCCTAAAATTTGTCTTTATTATAAAGGAATACCACCTTTGATTATACCAAAATTAAAAACTTTGTAAAATTTGTCTTTATTATAAAGGAATACCACCTTTGACTAATACCAAAATTAAAAACTTTGTAAAATTTGTCTTTATTATAAAGGAATACCACCTTTGACTAATACCAAAATTAAAAACTTTGTGTCTTTATTTTGTTTCAGAAACTAATGTTGCAAAGGTCAATAATGCAGTCTCAGGTGTGGAACACTGATGATAGTAAACTACCTAAACCTTTTGATGCGACAAAACCTCGATGGCATTGGAAAGCACAGTTTGGTATAACTCGACTGAAATCCTCGTAAGTTTCATGTCTGCTCCTGTTATTTTTCTATTTGAGAAACTGTTTTTATTGCTGTTGTAGGTGCTATCAATGACTATACATTTAGTCTGGTATTGGCCATGTATAGAGTGGATTGTTTTAGTTTGCTGTGGGTTCCCCCACAATTTGGTTTGTAGAGATGTTCCTGTGAGTCAGACTCACTCTGTGAACAAAGAAGCTGTGGCTGTCATGTAGTTTGTATTCTGGTGTTTCTGCTATTGCTCTGCAGATGCAGGCAGTAGTCGCTGATTCTGCAAAAATGGGCTTATAGACGCAGTGTCCCATTATCAGTCGAAATAACGTGACTTCGTCATTTCTGTTCAATATGTTAACGCTGTCTTGCTCAGTTCTGTTGTTTGTGTTTAGTTCTTTCCACTAAAATCACATATATTGTTTTAGTAGGGACTTTGCTTCGCTGAAATTTTCAGATACATGAGACTGAAAGAGGTTACCTTCCGTTTTGTCAATTCATCTGCTTTATCATTCCCAGACAGTCCGCAGCGAATTAGTATCTATTGTAATACTAGTTCCCAGACAGTTCTCAGTGAATTACGAGGCGTGTTCAAATGAAAACGGGACTTGTTACACCACGCGTGATAGAGCGCACTGATATTGATGACATTTTGCACTAGTAATGAGTATCCAATAATTTACATACGGTCACGTGTTCATCTTCCCAGCATGCATATGTGCTGCAGAAGACTGTTAACAATATGGCGGGTGTGATTCCGAACCCGTCCAAAGTGAATCAGCGTGCTGTGATCCAGTTTCTTTCATTTGAAGGATGTCAAGCAGTAGACATTCATCGGAGAATGAAGGCAGCATATGGTGACAAATGTTTGTCGAGGACCAGAGTGATGGAGTGGGTGCGTATGTTTAAAGACGGACGTGAGTTAACGGCAGATCTTGCACGGCCAGGTCAGGCGCATATTGTTGCAACAGAAGAAGCCATAGCCGTGCTTGATAAAGCAGTACTGACTGACCGTCGTCGGAGCATTCGTTCGCTTGCAGAAGAATTCCATATGTCAATTGGGACAGCCCACATGGTTGTTCGGAAGAAATTGAACTATCGGAAGGTGTGTTCACAGTGGGTCCCACGGATGTTGACTGACCACCATAAGGAAGAACGGATGGGGTGGAGTTTGAACCACCTGATGCGTTACAGGGCAGAGGTGGTTGCTTTGTTCAATTCCGTTGAAAATATTAAATTGCGTATGATACTTTTTAAATAAATCCACAAGTCCCGTTTTCATTTGAACACGCCTCGTAGTATCTATTGTAATACTAGTTCCCAGACATTCTGCAGTGAATTAGTATCTATTGTAATACTAATGCAGGTTGTCTAGACAATTCTGTAATAGTTCTTTTCATGTCTGTGTATTTTTGCTTGTTCTTTCTTTCCGTTTGTTTGTGTTCACGACAGCCAAAATTCTTTCTTCTATATTTTTATGGGGATATTTTTATTTGATATAATATTGTAATTTATGGGATTTATATTTTTATTCAATTTTTAATAAAATGTGTATTTCTATAGGACTGGTCTTACAGCACCAATTCATAATAGTTTTCTGGTGATGTTATATTATTACACTCCGTGTTTTAATTGCTATGTCAATAGTACTTCTTTGTTTTTGTTTGTTCCTGTGGCAATCCTTAGATCCACACCCAATGTATGACCTATGAATCTCCGTTAAGGACGAGAAGTCACATTACCAGTTTGTGATAGATATGTGTGTGTTTGTAGGTGTCACAGCATGAATTTGTAATAGTTTTGTGATTAATCTCTTTTGTGTGTATGCGATTCAGCACCATCTCAATATATGATCTTGTCACGGAATCTCAGTCTACCTATGAGCACTAAAATCGGTATTTTTTTCGTATAATTTAATATTTCCATAATCATTGATGTCCGACATACGCACCAGAAATCGCTGAATAATAATCATACACTCTTTTCAAAGTAAAAAAGTTCTTTTGTATCGAAATTTCTGGTAAACGCCATTCTCTCCTATAAAGGTGGTGATAAAATGAATAATCATATATTTTATAGGCACGGCGAGAAATTTATTACGTGTTTTCCCCCGGATGTCCAAGTACCTACCTTAGTATAAAGCTTGTATCCTCCCACATAAGCTCCTCTACTCAAAGCCATTGACAAAATCTGAACTGTTTGGATATGTAGACACAGCCACATCAGGTCTTACCAGAAACAGGTTATACCGACTACATTTATATGACACCTCAATCCTGACTTGCTGAGTGACACTTTTATCTTTACATTTTCTTCTTTTTTTTTCTTCAGCATTCATTCTCAAACTCCCGCTGGATCTCTTTTGTGGGCAGGACTACTAGATTTCCAGCAGAATGTAGTCCAGGGAATGCGTTGTGTCACCGTTTTATTTGTGTCAATGGCCCGACACATCTGTCTTTGGCAGGATCTTTACATTTGAGATGTTTGTTTGAGAACCCCAGGAATTATGAGCAATTAGGTTTCTGAGCTTTCTTTAATAAGACTTCACCCAGGAGACTTCACCTTTCAGCTTGGTGCAATGTCTATTGGAAGAGCCTTCTACTCTGGCGGGGGGGGGGGGGGTCTGTCAGTGGTGCGTAATCATTGTGAACGCACATAATTCAAGATCTACTTGAATTTTTTGGTGAGTCTATCTGTAAAAAAGACATCTCCAAATAATCACTTTTAGTTTTTGATAATTTTGTGTTTCACGTTTATATGTTGCTTGAAAAAAGTTTCAGTTGGGCCGTAACATAAATAGAAGTCCTTGTTCTTTTGTTTATTGCTATTTATTTATTTTTTACATTGATGGTTAGTTAGTTAGTCGTCGGTTCATCATCACTGCAAACTGGACACATCCATAGATACTCCGATCTCTCCCTGAGTGTATCCGTCATTCCACTTCTGCTGACAGTATCGGTAATCTGCTGGTTGAGCATCATTTTTCATTCTGATTGACCTTCCAAAATGTTACTTCTAGCAACACCTCATTTCAAACCCTGATCTTTAATCCTGGCCATTGAAAAGGAATCATCATCCACACCAGTCTCACTCTCACATGCTATATATCTCTTATGGAGTCATCTTATGGAGATGATGAAGGAATCATCAACACCAGCTTGATTCATTGCCCCATCCTCCTGTGCCACAATCGCACCATGGTGCCAGTTGATCTTCTCTTTTATTGCCATGAACATGGCATGTCACATGTTCTACACAAAAATAAATGTAACTACTTTCAACATCGCCTTTCTCAAGTGCTCAATCCACTTTGATAGTTAGGCTTTAACATTACCACTTAACAGTACTTTATATAGTATTTATCACTTATTTGTTTGGTTGCTGCAGCATTCTGCACTTTATTGAACATCCTCTGACATTTTTTAATTTATAGAATCACTTTGTATGTTTGTTGTTGCCGCATCATTAGCCCAGAAAGCCACTCTATCTCCATTCTCATACTTGATGTTGTTATTGAATAGACAGCAGATCTCTCTGCAACCTACCTTACATACCATTTTGGAAGAGTGTGGAACAGTACAAAGAGTGGAACGGTTCATCCTGACAGTTGTTTTATCAAGCTAAGATGGTCTCTGTGCCATTGAAGTGTGCAGCAAAAGAAGTCATTGACCTGCTATTAATATCATGCAGAAGTTGACAAAGCTGGTCTCTGAGCCTCTAGCATTATGTTATTAATTTGTGTGTATATTCACAATTTCAGGCAGATCCTGATGAGGAACCTATTGAGATTAAGCAGATCTGAAGTAGCAGAATATCCATCACTGTGGAACAGAAAATATTTTGCAGATCTGCCACTCCAAACATATGTTAAATATAAAAGTAAGAATATATTAGGCAAACTTTTAAGGGTCGGTATGTTGAAAGATGGAAGATTTTTAGGGGTTTGTCTGTTGAAAGATGGAAGATTTTTAGGGGTTTGTCTACTGAAGGATGGAAGACTTTTAAGGGTCGGTATGTTGAAAGGAAGATTTTTAGGGGTTTTGTTGAAGGATGGAAGACTTTTAAGGGTCCATATGTTGAAGGATGGAAGATTTTTAGGGATTTGTCTGTTGAAGGATGGAAGACTTTTAGGGGTTTGTCTGTTGAAGGATGGAAGACTTTTAAGGGTCCATATGTTGAAGGATGGAAGATTTTTAGGGGTTTATTGAAGAATGTATGGGTCATAGGGCATGACTACTAAATCAGCAACCAACCATTGAAAGATTTTTAGGGTTTGTCTGTTGAAGGATGGAAGTTTTTTTAAGGTTTGTCTAAGGATTGAAGAATTTTAAGGGTCTGTATATTGAAGGATGGAAGACTTTTAAGGGTCTGTATGTTGAAGAATGAAAGAACTGTAGCTTATATTTCCAATGGCACAACAAAATACTATCGTTTGGAAGTACGGAAAGTTGACAACAGCAGCAGTTATACAGAAGAGTTTCTTACTGACAAAAATCAATGGAGAATAGTGAACTATTTGATATTTTTGTTGCTGATAGACGTCAATGGAATAATAGATTATGATTTTTTTTTCTTACTGAGACATCAACGAAAGAATAGTAAACTATTTGATTTTTTTTTACTGATAGACATCAATGGAATAATAGTATGGAGATATGTGTTTACATCCCATTTTTTTAATAGATTTGTTTCTTGTGTTATCTCTCTTCTTAATTTAGATAGTTCAATTGTCATGAAAGAGAACCTGGATTTGCTGTTGACATCTGATCATATGTTAGCTCCCTTTGCTGGAGAGGATGTTGTGGCTGCTAGTATTCCGTACGAATTGCCGGACATGTGGCCAGTTTTTCCAACTGTTGACTTTGTGCAGACCAACAATTATGAGTTGGTTAACAAAACAGGTTTGTTGTATGTCATACTGTATAGTGTTGTGTATCATAATATATATTGTTGTGTATCATACTGTATAGTCTTTTTCTTCTTCTTTCGTTCATTTGAAATATGTCTATATCTGTACTGTATATTGTTGTATATCACTACATGTATTGTTGTATATCATAGTGTATATTGTTGTATATCATTACATGTATTGTTGTATATCATAGTGTATATTGTTGTATACTGTCAGAGCTGTGTAATTAACACTTTAATGATATCAATTCAGTGCATACTTATTTCCAATTCTTAATAGTTTCACCGTAGTTTTTTTTCAGATGTTGACAACCATCTTACAGAGAGCTTTGAAACTTTCTATATTTCATAAAGAATGTTTGCATTTTTGGAATGATTCCCCAAAGTTATTTTAAAAGTGAAATCCTACTTATAATGCTAGGCGTGTATTTACGTTACTTTATATATATCACAAAATCTCACTTAAAAAATCTGATTTCTGCATGATTAATATTCATGAATGATGTCTATTGACTGAATTTCATGGGTGGAGCCATTTTGAAATAACGTACTCTCCCAGTCAACTATTTTTAGTAACAAGATAAACAAAAATAGGTAGATGTGTTACCAAAATAAAACATAAAACAACCTAACAACGAGATACAGGGACAGACGACGTTTTGACTAAAAAGCCTTCATCAGGACAAACGAAAGACAACAGTACAACGAATCTTACATGGAGACCTACGTGGTTGATAGGGAGGAAAGAGGAGGAGAGATAGCAAATAGATAGTGGAGGAAGCAAATAGGGAGCAGCATAGCAGGGAGGAGAGAGTATGAGGAGAAGAAGTGAGGAGGGGAAAGTGCAAAATTCCCGTTAGTCTCTAGAATTCCTGAAATATAATGGTTTCAGAGATCGTCAAAGTTTGTCACCAAGGATGTGTAATGGAAATTCAATGGCCAATTGATCTGTAAAGTGTTAATGTCTGAAGATTGGCCCATTGGACTAACCATCATGAAATAGTAAACCCCTAATTGATGATATGCATAATGAGGCTTTCCTCATATGGAAGGCTTCATAGCACTTTAGTTATACAGTTACGTCCATCTATTACCGGAGCCTAAGAAGAGAGCAAAGAATAGCAGCACTGTTACCTGCCAAGCATGTTGTAAGGACTAAGAATGTTTGGGGTTGGAGCTGGTTGTCCCACCTCAGAGGGTCAGAGTGAATCAGAAGCTAGTGATGTTTGATGTTTCAGTCTGAAAGGCTTGAGATGTCATGGCATTACGTCTGCGTAGAGTAAAACTATTAGATCAAATACAAACATTCTGCAAATTTCCCACATCAAAATGAATACTAAAGGCACACAATAATGTGCAGCAGAAAGTCAAACAGAGAGAGACATAAACTCTTCCTCCTTTGGAGCTCTATCATTTTTATTATTATTATTTTCTCTCATGTGACATATTCTTTCCAAAACATGGTCTTCATTATGGATTCTCTGAACACTCCGCAATTCTGGGTGAGTTGACCTGCCGAAGCTAGAGACATGTTTAAGCAATCTGATACATCACTGCACAATTGTCATCTTGGGTGCCCTCTTCCCCTGTTGCCGTTAACTCTGCCTTCAGATTTTAATTTTTCCATGCTGTTTTATCTCTTTACATGACCAAAAAAACTCAACTTTCTTGTTAAAATGTTGATAAGGAGCCAGCCCTCTTTGATGTTTATTGATATTAACACTTCTTGATTTGTCTTTTTAGCTTTCCATTAGTATACATGACATTCATCTATAGTTTCTCATTTTGAAAGCAGCGATTCTCTTTGCTATTGTTTTATTGAATGTCCATGCCTCACAACCGTATATTGCCACTGGAAATACACATGTTCTGATCATACATAGTTTGACTATGCTTCTGGTACCTTGCCAAAGATTTTTCATTTGTGCAAGTTACAGTGTCGCCATTGCATTTCTTTTCCTGATTTCAACTGCGCAGGTTCCTGAGCAATCTATGTTTGTGCCCAAATACTGGAAATTTGTTATGACCTCTAGTTCAAAATTGTCAGTTATTATCTTTGGCTGTACTTTCACTTGATCTGTTATCATAATTTTTATTATTATTATTATATTGTAGTAATAATCTCTATTATGCAGTGATGATTGCTAAATGCATCAGGGCCAGGATGCACATCTCTTCTGATCAGTAAAGCAAGGATTGGAATCTTCACTGTGTAGCCTGCTAGATACCCATACCTGGAATGTTGGGTTTCCCAATGTCCCTCAAAATAATTTCCTGCAATTGCGGTCTGACTTGCTCGGGAGCAGAACATTTTCTTTTTTCTAATTCTGCATTCATTCAAAAACTCCTGTCGGTTAGCAGAATGTAGTCTGGAGAACGGAAAGTGTTGGTTGTGTCAATGTTTCAGCTTGGCTGCGATATCTGTACTTTTAGTTTCTTCTTCTTCTTCAGCGTTCATTCTCAAACTCCAGCTGGATTTCTCTTGTAACAGGACAATGGTCCTACAAGATTTCCAGTTCAATATAGTCCAGAGAATGGAAATGCGTTGTGTTGCCGTTTTATTTGTGGGCGAATGGCCCAACACATCCGTCTTCGGCTGTGTACTTTTAGTTTGACATATCCCAACATCAGCAAGGCTTTTTTTGGATCTCCTTTCCAACTCCCATTTCTAAATCTTCATAAACGATTTTTGCGACATCCATGACAGCTCACCATGTTGCAATTCTGTGCTTCCCTTTTAGGATTTGGCAGCACATGGGCACATGTGTCAATAAAGACTCAGTAATATCTAAATTTCACTATATTGGGTGCCACCTGGAATAAGAAGAAGAGGGAGACCTAGAGAAACTCTACGAAGAACCATTAATAGAGAAGGCATGTCAATGAACCTAAACAACACGCAACAATTGAAAGACCTGGCAACACAAAGGCAGAAATGGAAGGCTATGGTTTCTGCCCTATGCGCTGCCTATAGCCCTGGAGGAACATAACATAACAATGTCTAAATGTCATGAACAAAATCATATGTCAATAAAGACTGAGTGACATCTAAATGTCATGAACAAAATCATATGTCAATAAAGTTTGACTAGTTTTTATATATTGAATAGATCACTCATATGCAACTTCTTTTTACATTTTTACACGCAATAGGTTTTAAAACGGAGGGTGCTTTCACATGTCCACACACAATAGTCCAGTATCCGCAGAAGTTCCACTGGGAAGAGAAGCATTACAAGGCATCCCAGATCATGACCTGTTTAATGTATACAGCAGCTGTAGCCAGACGGAAATATGGGGTACGATTCCTTTTTTAATTCAATTGTATTTGTCTTCCTGTGTTGTTCTTTTCTAATGCCCAGCTCTGTGGCTGAGAGTTTGTATGTCTCTGACGGTCAAGGATGCCTAGATCACCATTCATTATTAACCCCTTAGTTGCGGAGGTATCTAAAAAGACAAAGAGAGAAATTTCTGGATAGGCTTTCACTGTGGCACAAAAAGATGTCACCAACTGAACTTGTTAACAACACAAGGGACAGAGAGTTGTGGTGAGACATGATTGCCTACACCACTCGGTTTGGCACTCGATTGATTGATATATATCAAGTAATGACATATTCTTTCCAGAACATTATCTTCATCGTGGATACTCTGAACGCCACTCTGCCCTGGACAATCAGACCTACCTGCATTGGTCAGAGACGTGCATATATTCTTCGATCTTCTGCGTTCATTCTCAAACTCCTGCAGATTAGCAGGATGTAGTCAGGAGAACGGAATGCATTGATTCATGGTTGACAGCATTGCTGCGATATCTGCGCCTTTTGGTCTGACACATCCGACTTCAGCATGGTTTTGGGTCACTGACCCTATATGGGATGGGACAGCCAACTCCATCCCATAACCTCCTTAGTCGCCTTTTACAACATGTGTGAAAGGTAAACAGTGTTGCTATTCTTTGCTCCCCTTTCGGGCCCCAGCAACACACGGGCGATGTTGCTAGTCCATAGCCTTTTTGGTCTTCCTCTATTGATTGATATATATTGTCTATTCCCATACCAGGTGGATGAGGGCACTGCTAGACCACACTTGTCGCATAGGGGATATATATGTCTATATGGACACATGTGCCCATGCGCAACTCTGTAGCGAAGTGGTACAGAGCGCATCAGTAACACCAAGGTTCATCCCCCGTCACAGGCAGTTGTGAATCCGGACTGTTTAGAAAGGAATGGCAAACTGCTTAACATTTATATTGCCTCGAAAATTACTACTGCCCAAAAATTCTGGATTGATGGCTACATCTTGAATAGTGTACACCAGGGTCGGCAACCTATGACATGCATGACACACTTGGCACGCCAAGCAATTTCAAATGACACTCAGACTCTTCACGTTTCCTGTATAAAGTTGATTATAAATAGATTAGCAGGGTTTCCTCGCTCATTTTGGCACTCTAACGCCTAAACATTCAGAAAATAGTGTGAAACTCATAGTGACAAAGTATGTTGTCGATATTGAACAGCTGGCCAAGATCATGCCAGGGCAAGGCTCCCATAATAATAAAAAAGTATTTTATTAAATCTTTCAAGAAACTCTTCTTGAAAGAAACATTTCTTTTAATATTGTTTACCACTTTACATATTATTGAATATAACTATATATTAATTAATTAAAATATAAAAATAAAATATATGGTAAAATAAGAATATTGGCCTCAACGTGTATAAAATTATATGTGATGTTGGCACTCTGGATAATTTAAAACCTTAAGTTGGCACACAGTTAGCAAAAGATTGCCAACCCCTGGTGTACACTACCAGTTATATATACTGTGTATACATATATATATATATATATATATATATATATCTTTGTGTGTATGTGTGCGTGCATGGGTGTGAGTGTGTGGGTCTGTGACTCTCTCACCAGTGGCTTATCACCATGTAAAAATCATCATACACATAGTAGATATGTCTGTATACCATGACCAAGGAAAAGCTTCACAACACTTATCTATACAACTATGTTCGATTCCCTCTCAAGGGTAGAAGGCTTTTATCCAACCATTACACACCTCTGAGAGTTGAAATCTCCTTCATATGAAATAATTCTCGGGAGGAAACCCAAAACAATGGCATAAAAGGATACACGAGCTATATTGTTCATTATTCCTGTGAATCAAAATATAAAAACATGCTGAAGTCAGGTGTGTTTGCACCTATATGCGCAGGTATTGCAGTCCCTCTGTATCGTCATACCAAACATTCTATTTTCTAGACTATATCCTGGAACAAGCGGGAGTTTGAGAATGGATGGAGAAATTGAAACTACTCATTTGATTGTATGATAAGCATTGCTAAATATTAATATAATATACACTGACTCCTCTGTTTTAGGACAATGTCAAGGTCCTTCCTGAGCCAATCAGTATTCAGCATGTGCACTTTGAACAGAATCATTTCTTGTTTACATTCTTCCAGGTATGAGAGATAAGTGTTGGTTTTTAACCTTTAGCATGGTTTGTTTACAGTCGGAACAATTGCGCAATTTCTCTTCAGCCGCAGAGTTGGTTTTTGAAAATGTTACGCAATCGTTGGTGGCTGTTTTAAAATCGTGATAACTTTTTCATTGTTACAGATATTTAAATACTATTTGCACATATAAATAAAGAATTTAATTTGGCATATATTGGTGTATGTTTTGTTTGTGTGTGTGTGATACAAGACGTGTGAGAAAGTGATAAAATCAAATTTAGACCTATCTAGACCTAGCATATTTTTGATCGATCGTAAGCTGTGAAATCTGTTGACTATTATATATTTTACGTAATGGAAACATCGTGGAATAATTTAACATCACAGAAGGAGAACTCACCTTACAGTTTTCTCAAATTTTTAGAAATTTACACAATGATCTCACTGGATATACCATTGACAAATATTGACAATAGTATAATAAACAAGATTCACTGTCTTGTCGCTCCGCTACGACACAGAAGACTGTCAAAATCACTTCATAACCTCTTTACCCGCCAATCTGCTATTACAAACAAAATGGCTTCTCAATGTTGGCATTACATTCTGTCAAAAAGCTACCGATCTCGATTTTTCAAGATTTTTTTCGTTCAGTATCGGGTTTTCCGAAGTCGCCTTCAGAAATCATGGCGTGACACAATTCTGGCAGAATGCGCCGCCTGGTTTGTACATACAGCGTGCCTAAGGTTAAAAGACAAATATATGGGAGTAAAATTTATTAGATCCGAAAGAGATTAGAAATAACCCTACAAAAAACATCACATATGAAAAATCTATGGCGAAGGGCAAACAGAAAAACAAAATTACACATTATTAACCAGAGTTGGGTAAGATATCTCCCGTAACACTTTCCCGACCAATTTCGACGATAGTCGAATTTCCGTTACAGAACCTTGCTGACCAATTTCGGCGATCGTCGAAAGCGATACGACAGATCGGTAAAACTATTATAAAACGGTAATACCCATTGCAATAATGTTACTAAAAATAGTGTTTCTGGGAAATTATATTGTGTAAAAATGGTGAAATACCAAACTTGTGTAATACCGATATGGACATCGTAGATGAGTTTTTATCATGAAATATTGGATATTTCGAAGGAAATATTGTATGATATATAGAAATTAATGTAAATCTAGGCCTAGCATTATGCTAAGTAGCATTTTGCACTTGCCATAACTCTGGAGCTTTCAAATTCATTCAGAAAGTGCAAACAGTCGTTACAACACACAGAAAGTTTCAAGGCTCTCTCACGCTAGATCAATTTTATACGAATTTTTAAAGATGACGGTGTCAATGTATACATTTTTGCGTGTACCCTCGGTAATGGCGGATAAGTACGCTCTAGATTGCTGGTCAGCAAAGTGTTAAAATTTATACAATTTATGAGACTATTGGTAAAAATATTTCACTCCTGTGTCGTGTTTTGCGTCTTTCATATAACATTAAACAGTCTGTGCAGCCACTTTATACCTGTCTCTGTTAGCATTTTTATTAGTTCTGTAGGCATGTCATCTATTCCTGATGCTTCGTTATTTGGTACATGTTTAACTGCATCTTCAATTTCGAAATTTAGGATGATGGTTCTAGGTCTTCTTCTATTGTATTTATTGTTGTAATCACTTCTCCTTCAAGTTTAACAGTTGATTGAAGTAATTTTTCCATCTTTCCATGATTTCTTGGGGTCTTTTTAGTATGTTGTAGTGTTCATCGTTGATTATTTCTGTTGGTTCATGTCTTTTTTACTTCTCATGTTTTGTACTTTCTTGTAAAACATCTTTGGTGCATTTTGTCCATCCTTATTAAGCATTTCTCCATATTCTTGCCATGACTTAATTTATGCAGAGTTTATGATTTTCTTAGTGTTAATCTTTGCTTGCTTGTATGGCTTGGGAGCCACGGAGCGCAGTGGCTTTGCATATGAGCGGTCCTGGGTTCATTCCCCATATGAGGCGGAAACATTTTTCAGATAGAACAGCTCCCAGGTTACCCCAGCCTTAAATGGGTACCGGATTAATCCGGGAAGTAAAGACTGCGAGGGAGAGGAGATGGCTACCGCCCTCATTTGCAGAGCCTGTGAAATGTGAGATTGCTAACATCTCACACCCCTACGGCATTAATAAATGCTATGGGTTACTTTACTTTAATTATGCTAAGTAATCTTCATGTGTTGTGCTTGTTATCCATTTCTTGTATTATCTGCGTGTCATTTTCATTTATCTATTTTCTGTCTTCACCTAAATTCATTCATTCATTTTCCGCTGAAGTTAATGCATAGGGCAGAGGTCAGATCTCTCCAATTCTGTCTGTTCAAAGCTATTCTGTGCAGTTCTTGAATAGTATGAATATTGGTTGTTTTACTTTCTCTAAGTATTGTTCTTCTGAGTGTTTCTTTTGGTCTACCCCTTGCTCTTGACACAAAATAATTCGTTTGAATGAAAAAAGAATTGGAATGAACTGACTTCTGTTACACAAATCGGTCTGGACTTTACGATGTTAGTTGATTAATCCAACGATCGGCGGAATGACCCAGACTTGATTAGAGAAACACCCTCCATCAACGGACGTCACTACCGGAAGCCATCTTCACCTA
Source organism: Meghimatium bilineatum (assembly GCA_034231615.1). NCBI lineage: Eukaryota > Metazoa > Mollusca > Gastropoda > Stylommatophora > Philomycidae > Meghimatium > Meghimatium bilineatum. Next base: position 16,012,897 of record CM067302.1, on the reverse strand, counting down.
AATATTTCCACCTAATTTACTCATAGGTCCAAGATGTAATGCTGCTATTTCGGTGTTCTCCACATGACATGTTTTTCTTGTTCGTCATTTCTCCCAAAGTCTCTTTAGTGCGTTTGTGTGCAGAATTTTCCTAAGTACGACAATTCCCTCCAATCATGTATTTGTGTTTACACATTGATGTTGCAGTTTGGATGATATTTGTTCTTTGATATTACAAATACTTCAGTTTTTCTACTATTCAGACTAAGCCGTTTATTTAATATGTTTACCAGTAGTTAAAATGTATATATCTTCTGTTACAAAACATTAATTTCAACTACAACTTATATGTTTATTTCTCCATTTCAAGCTGAACACTTTAGATTTGGATTCGAGCACAGGTATAAAAAATCTGGTTTGGACTGCAGAGAAATCACATCTTTTTACGAAGATACAGGGACAGCCTTGGATACCTACACTTGATAGTTATGTCGATTTTGATGCGTCAGCGTTTGAAAAATTTTTGGCTGTTTATTTAAATGGTGTACCTGAGGTTTCTGCGAGGAAACTGTGATAGAAATATAGAAGTATGGGAAATTGTTGAGATGAATATTTGAGGAAAGTTTGTGAGTGTGACAGGTTGAATACGGGGATCAGTGACCAAATCACGTGACAATATACCAACTTTTTAACTTCATTACTCAGAAATTTTAAAAAGATATAACTTCGGATATCGATCTAGCAATTTGTGTGCAACGCACTGGCCATCCACTGATACACGGAAAGAACTTGCACAAAATAGAGTTACATTGCGTTCTACAGCGAAAAAGGGCACATTATCTGTGAATAGAGGAGACATGCAGCAGCTAAAAAATGAAGAGTAGCTAGACAGCGTGACCATCTGCAGTATAGGGGAGATCTATTCACTAAAACGTAAACATGAACTAGTCTCCAATTTTCATTAAATCTATTGGTTGCAATTGGCTATTTTTGGCATGCGACTAGAAGTATGTAAATAGCGACTAATTAAAAGTCCAAAAATAATCAAAAACGTAACGAGCAGGGTCCAAATTAATTGAGCTAGGGGGGATGTATTGTCGAGAGCAGTGCTAGAAAGTCACGGGTAGACGAAAAACCATCTACAATGGTCATCCGATGCGCAAACTGTCCAAGGACATTTGCGGCCAGAATAAGACTTGCTAGCCATCTATGAACTCATAGTCAAGGACATAAACTCTAACTGAATTTCAAAAGTGGTTGTAACAAATGGTCATCATCATCTTGTGATAGACAAACAATATTGGACTTGATGTATAATAATGGATTTCAGAAGAAGATATGAGAAGGTGATGGGGGGAATACTAGTCTTGATAGATAGGACATTGTGAGTGAATTTGATTTGTAATGCCTGTATGTGTGACTCATGATGATGGTGAAGTTTTGTCTTGTCAAGAAATATTTTTTTTAATGTAGATTTAACTTGGTCAGGATGTGCTTTTGTGATTCTGAAAATAAATATCTCAATTCGTTACTTTGTGTGTGTGTGTCAAATCCTATTGTTATCTTACAGTTGTACTTAGATGTATCTATGCCTCTCCTTAGATCTGTCTCTCTGCACCAACATTATGCTTCCCTCAAAAACAATCTGCCATCTCCACTGTCTCTCATTCCTTAAAATCTATATATGCATTCCCTAAGATCTATCTGTACCTTCCCTAAGATCTATCTGTACCTTCCCTAAGATCTATCTGTACCTTCCCTAAGATCTATCTATGCCATTCATAAGATATATGCCTTAACTATCTATGTCTTTCCTAACATCTATCTCTGTTATTCCCAAGATCTATTTATGCTTTCCCTAAGATATAAGGGAAAGAGAGTTCTGCAGTGCTATATAACCCCTATACTAACATATGGGTGCAAGTCTTGGACAATAAACAAACTGGAAAGTGGGAAATTAGAGGCAACAGAGATGTGGTTCTACAGAAGAATGCTGAGAATACCATGGACTGCCAGAAAAACTAATGTAGTGGTGTTGAAAGAGTCAAATGCGAAACAGACCTTAATCAACAATATAAGAAAAAGGCAATCTCCTTTTTTTGGCCACTTCATGAGACAGGCAGGTTTAGAGAACATAGTCACAACAGGCAAAATTGAAGGCAACAGAGACAGAGGGCGACAACGTGAGAAAATATTAAACAGTTTGACAACCTGGCTTGACAAGGAAACAACAACAACATTGATACATAATACTGTGGACAGAAAGCTGTAGAGAACCATGACCGCCTACGCCAGCCGGCATGGCACCTGATGGTGATGATGAAGATATATGTATGTCATCAATAAAGTCTATCTGGGTCTTCCCTAAGATCTATCTCTGCATTCCCTAAGATCTATCTCTGCATTTCCTAAGTTCTATCTATGCCTTTCATAAGATATATCTATCTTCCCTAAGATCTGTCTCTGTCTTTCCTAAGATCTACTTATGCTTTCCCTAAGATTTATCTATGTCTTCCCTAAGATCTATCTCAGCCTTTCATAAGATATATCTGTCTTTCCTAAGATCTATCTCTGTCTTCCATGTCTTCTTCGGCGATCATTACTCAGTCAGGTTGGGACTCCAGAAGACATGTGGAGACTGCCATGTCAAGGCTAAATAGAAAGATCAGTATTACAGTAACTTTTAAAATCACTTCATAGATCACGTGACCTTCTTTGGAATGGGATAGTCAACTCCATCACCTCCCCTGAAGTCACCTCTTTCAACTTGCATCGTATAGCACATTGTTGCTATTTGTTTCCCCAGCAACATTTTCTTACCAACATTGTGTTATCAGTGTCAAACTTGGACATTAGATTCTAGAACAATACATAGATTAACACCACTGAAATGAAATGTGTGAGACGTATGATTTGAGTTAGCTTGAGAGACAAAATCAGGAATGAAACACTAAGGAAACAATTAGGGATCAAGTCAACAATAGAATACATCCAGAAACAACAAGTTAAATGGTACTGCCACATAACCAGACAGAAAGAGCAAAGTATTATCCAAAAAACACTTAACAAACGATACGAAAACAATCGACCTATTGGATGCCCTCGTAAAAGGTGGATAGATAGTGTATTAGAGACACTCGGAAATATAACAGCGAAAGAGGCAAATAGAAGGGCAAAAGACCGTACACTCACTCTCCCCTCAACACCGAAAGGTACATGAGGACAGAAAGAAGAAGAAGATCATGCGGGCCAGGTCTACCATTCAAATTTTGCAAGTCTATTATTGATACCCAGGTGAGTGATGGTTGATAGTATTCACACTTGCCGTTAAGTGAAGGGGTGGGAGACTCAGTTGTCGTTCCAAGTCCAGATGTTTCACCTTGGTTGCATTAAGTTCATGTTTTAATTGACATAGGCTCTTGGGAGAGTCTCGCTGAGGATAGAACAGCATGGCGTTACAGCCTTAGAACTGGAGCACTAGCGACGGAAGAGACCAGGCAAGATACTGCAAGACAGAAGCGGGCAAGTAGAACAGAAAAAAACATCTCTATGTCCCATAGACACCCTTTACAGTTTTCAATTTTATAGAACTTTTTGTGCTTGCATTGGACTTGTTAGTCATTTAAAAATGCACTATTAACTTTATTATTCTTTGTTACTTATTGTTGTTTTTGGTCATCGTCGATCACGACAGACAAACAACAAGTTCATGTTTGTTCAAGATTACTTTAATGTTATCTATCCACCGTTTTCTTGATCTACCTTTGGCTTTATGCCAGGATATTATATGTTAAATACAAGACATTAAACCAAATCTTTTCCTAATTTCTTCATTTCTTATTGTCTAGTTTAGTAATCATTGCAGCTTTTCTCAGACATTTTTCTCACATGTAACGATTGTCCTCAGCTATGAGACTCGCCAGATCACCCCCCCCCCCCCCCAAAAAAAAATCCTCTATCGAGATCACCCAAAAAATATGTATGCCTACATGTTAAGGTGACTATGAAAATATGTATTCCTACATGTTATGGTGACTGAAAATATGTAAGCATACATGTTAAGGTGACTATGAAAATATGTATGCCTACATGTAATATATATACTGAAAATATGTATGCCTACATGTGATTATGGTGACTATGAAAATATGTATGCCTACATGTTATGGTGACTATGAAAATATGTATGCTTACATGTTATGGTGACAATGAAAATATGTATGCCTACATGTTATGGTGACAATGAAAATATGTATGCCTACATGTTATGGTGACAATGAAAATATGTATGCCTACATGTTATGCTGAAAATATGTACACCTACATGCTATTATGGTGACTGAAAATATGTACGCCTACATGCTATTATGGTGACTGAAAAAAACTGCACACCAGAGCATCACATCGCTAGAGAACTGGAGAGCAACACTGAATGAACCGAGACAGATAGATGTGATGGATTTGATGGGTTTAGATTTGATAGATAGGTCGCGACCTTCGGTAGTATAGGGAACATGTTAACTAAAATATACATGAACTAGTTTCCGATTTGCGTGAAATCTATTGGTTGGCAGTGGCGTAGCGTTGGTCAATGGCGCCCGGGGCGGAATCATAATGTTCTGCCCTTGTGACATTAAAAAAATATGTCAGTGATTGTGAAAGACTGGACGAAAATAAATTTGCCGCCCTCCCAATGATGCCGCCCGGGGCGGTCCGCACCTCCGCACCCCCCTCGCTACGCCACTGTTGGTTGGCCTTGTATATTTTTGGCATGCGGCTCCGAGTATGTAAATAGCGACCAATCAAAATTCCAACAATAATCAAAAATGTAACGAACTGGTCTAAATTAATTGATCTAGAAAGCCTGTATTGTCGAGCGCCACGGTTAGGCTTATGATGAGGAAGGTGGTTTTTTTTCAACTAGGGACATGACCCATCCTATGTTATAGAAGAGTTGTGACCATAAAAATGGAAGGTGAGGGTTCAAGCCGTCATGTCACTGCAACCTCTGAAAAGCAATTATTGAATAATAATACCCGCCGAAGACGGATGTGTCGGGCCATTGGCGCAAATAAAACGGCGACACAACGCATTTCCATTTTCTGGACTACATCCTGCTGGAAATCTAGCAGGACCATGATCCAGCTAGATCCAGTTGGAGTTTGAGAATGAACGCAGAAGAAGAAGAAGAAGAAGAATAAATATTGGATGTCAAGGAGCCAGGTAATCTTGCCACAACGATCTAGAAGGCATGAACCTGCCTAGATAACACGTCCCCCTCCCATGAAACAGTCTGTCAATGTACCTATTATTCTGTGTCAGCTGATTCGTCTGTCCACCTCGCGCATGCGTAATCATCAAATCCGATATTGGAATCTTCCGCTTCATCGCGTATCATCTGATTACTGGAAATTTAGTCTCGTGTATCAAATAGAACTCTCTCTCTCTTTCATGTGGGTTTCTCTTGTTGTGGTAATGTTTCGCGAATGCGGTTGCGTCTGTGGGTCACCCAAAGGCTCACTAGACAAACCAACCGTGCAACAGAAAACCTTAGTAGATGACATTCTTCTTCTTTTGCGTTCGTTCTCAAACTCCTGCAGATTAGCAGGATGTAGTCCGGAGAACGGACTGCATTGTGTCATGGTTTACAACATTGCTGCGATATCTGCGCCTTTCGGCCTGACACATCCGGCAAGAGCATGGCTTTGCCTTTATATTGAGGTTATCTTATATGAACTTCATGGCACGTCATCTATACAATCCCGTAGTCGTAATCTTCGATAAGCAGTTACCATGTTGTTCCGACAGGCCGACGTTGTGTATGAACTAGTTACGGGCACGGCGTGGGTGGGCAGAACAACAAATAAACCTGTCGCAAGGGCCAGAGTTGTGCCCTGATGTCGACGTCTGTTCCGGCAACATTATACTCGAAACACCATCGAGTCGAATGGCTGCTGGAACAGAGGGCGGAGCACTTATGGGAATGCCCTACGTGCCGTGAGGCCAGTTTCTAATCAAGAATCACTGGTAATGTTTCGAAATGCACTTCTATATCTGTATTTTTGTTTAAAAAACACGCTTTGGTGCTGCTTACGTGGTACATTCCGTCAGTGATATTTGTACAATGGTAGCGACATACCCAAGCCCGTAGATTGGATGGAGAATGTGTTTAAACTCCCATCTCTTGTGGAATTCAGAACGTTACTTTTAGTTCTAGTACTGGTAAATTAACAAAATGTGAGTTAACCCCATTAACAATTATTCACGAAGAGGTCACGAAATTTCTTTTGAACAAAAAAGGAATTAAGCTTGCGAATGAAGATAGGCAGTGTTATATCAATTAACACCACTGCTGAAACACTAGAAAATCGACATGATCTCCACAAGAACGCAAATCCGACAATGTACTACCTTGTGCCAGACCCTGACAGAGAAACTAGAACACAAACTCGCTGTACGCGAAATGAAGTACCCGAGAACAGCACTGGGGGTAACACAAAGAGATAGAATAAACAATGACACTATAAGAAATCTAATGAAAACAATATCGTGCAAAGAATACATAGACACACAAAAGATCAAATTGTTTGGCCACCTAATCAGAATGAAACCAGATCACATTTCATCGACAGCCTTCATTAAAAAATCATCTAAAAAAGAGAAACGGGAAAACCCAGACGAAGATGGATAGATGACATTAGAGAAATACTACAACACTAAGGCTGCGTTTCGGCTCTCCATGACACCTAGCGTCACACATGGATATGACAAGACAAGACGAAGATAGGCGAATGACACTTTCTTAGGTAGCCACACCACCCCCCTCCCCACACACTTTCCGCGTATTGAAAACGTATCTAAAGAAGGTTACGTACACTCAGTGGGGAAGGAAATATAAAATAGCAGCAAGACCTAATTCAGAGCCGTATACACATTATCTCTGTTTTGTTTAACAACACACAATATAAGATCATTTGCCGAATATTTTCAGATCGTTCTTGTTGTGATTTAAACTGTGATAACCTTTTTCTGAAAAAAAATCGCTAAGAAGTTTTTTACCAAGTTCCTAATGCTAAACGTCATGTTATATTTTTTGGGCTTTTAACCAGCCAGTTTACAAAGTTCCTAGTGATACTTTTTACCGGCCAGTTCACCAAGTTGCTAGTGATAAACGCCATGTTTTTACCCGCCATTTTACCAAGTTCTTAGTGCTAAACGCCATATTCCGTTTCTGGTTTTCACGGTTTCAAGCAGCTGAAATTTTCGTACGAAATGAACGTAATCGACCCAAGTCTAAATCATCGTTTTCTCGGAAAATGTCATCGAAGTATACGTTTCGGTACAGACAGAAGCACATGGACATGGTGAATCATAACTTTGAGCAGATACTCATACGTTTTTGCCTGGCGACAGAAAGGAAAACCATCATAAGCTGGGGAAGCTAATCTGAAATAAAATCATGCCGAAATCAGATGTGCTCTGCCGGAAGACAAAGAATAACGCAGATCCGCTGTGAAACCAGCAGCGCAACACGTACTTTACGCCCTCGACAGAAAACACGAATTTTCGTGTTGATTGTCACATAGCAAATGCAGAAGACCAAGAGGAATATCCTATATATATATATATATATATATATATATATATATATATATATATATATATATATTCGTTATCTAAGAAATGCGGGTGACAAGATAAACTTTACTCTTTTGTCAGAGATTCCTCAGGATTATCTCTTATAGCTCCAGAGTGAACTGCTAAGAAAGACAGACAGACAGACAGATAGATAGTATAGATGGATGGAGTAGATTAGATTAGATTGATGGTAATTAGATTAGATTAGATTAGATTAGATTAGATTAGATACGATGGATGGAAAGAAAGAAACAAATCAGTTCAAATGTCTATACCTTAATCTTTCTCTACACTTCTATCGCTTGAACTGGACTCTTCTTGTAACACTGTCCCCGGTATGCAGACGAGGAGACATTGGCATACACCAATCAGCTTCGAAGAGAAGCTTATGACAGTACGATGAGACATTGGCCTATACCAATCAGCTTCGAAGAGAAGCTTATGACAGTGTGGAAACCATGAAACAGACATCACTATGCTACGAGACCGATGGAAGTATAGAAAACATCTGCACAGAATTAATCGGGACTTCATTCTTTACGTTTTTTATTTTTGTCGTATTTTTCGTTTGTCTCTATTTACATACTTGGAGGGGTTCAACGGGTACCGCATTCGTCTCGTTGGACCCAAGGTTAGCAGATAACCAAGATTCCAAAAGTACCTCTTCGTGGTGCACCCTGGAAACAGAAATACAGCTTCTCGTGCTGATTCTGGCTAAAACTTTTGGGGATCGTGTCCGTGAGTGTGGAGGTAGCAGATGTCGACACACAGTGAAACTAGTCTGGTTGGCAGAAGCATTGGAGGGGCGGCAAATGCAGATGTTACGAAGTGGGCAGATGCTACGAGAAATATAAAGAATTGGTGTTTCAATCATCATCAGAATAGTACAATGAGTACACTGAGAATGAAGCACAACACTAGAGGGCAGCGTCATGTGCAAAGAAAACGGGAAAAGTTTAAAGTAAATCGGAACTAAAGTGCTGTTTACTCGACAAGCTTCTAGTTGCCGGTGATCCCGGGCCCAACTCTACTGTCGGGTTGTTGTTTTTTTCTATCCGGAATCATGCCCGCAGAGAGAAAAGGATCAGTATCTGATGGGCGCAGGCACAGCGGTCCAAGGTGACAAGCACTGTTCAGCTCTAGAACAAAACGCTAGTCCCTGACGCTCCTAAATATCTGTATAGACTCAGACTAGATGCCATTGGTGAACAACACTTCGGCTAAGAGGGCGAACGAGTCCGAACCCAACTCCTCTGCCGAGTTATTCCTAAACTAGAACCAGGCTCGAGTATGATAAACGGTTCAGTACCCGATGAGCACAACACGTCTGCAATCTGTGAATATCGCTATCTTATTTGGTCTTGGCAGTCCGGAGAACAGGCCACTGCAGACTGTTGGGTCACCTTTACCGATTGAGGATCTCATACACAGATGAATGTTCATGTGGATCCGGAACCCAGACCCCGGAACACATACTTCAGGACTGCCCAACATACAAAGAGCAGAGACAGCAGACCTGGCCAGAGGATACAGACTTGAGGCAAAAGCTATGGGGCTGCCGCTCTGACTTGGAGAAGACAGTGGACTTCGTCTTGACGACAGGCATGACGGTATAGCATGGCCACAGATGCTGAACGCAGAAGAAGAAGAACAACAACAACAACACGTCTAATTACACGAGACAAGTTAACTGGTGTCGGAACACCTTGTGCAAGATAGAGGTGAAGAACAACTCGCCTCGGCGTAGAGTCAGTACACATTCGCTGCCTGGCGACAGATAGGAAGGATGTAACAGGCTACGGTAACCCACGCAAAATGTCAAGCCATGCTGAAATCGGATCTGCTGAGCCTAAAACGCGCATAACGGTGACACAACGTAACTGCTCCCGGCGGAAATCACACGAGTATCCGTGCTGATTTCAAGGAGCGAGCACAAAACACACAAACATACTTTGAGGCGCATGCGAAAAATAGCCAAAGCAACTTAACAATTCATTTCTGTTGCCGATCTTCGTGTGTAATTTCCCTCTTTTTCATGAGAAAGTGGATGACATTTTTGCGATAATCGTTATGGGGAGCTGCCATTTTTGCTAAATCCCCAGTACAGTGGAATCCCTCCATAACACACTCTTTTATACCAATTTCCATTATAGCAACACTTTTCACAGTCCCTTGCCCGTGTGTTGTCGAGGCCAGAAAGGGGAGCAAAGAATAGCAACACTGTTTACCTTCCATGCATGTCGTACGAGGCGATTAAGGAGGTTATGGGATGGAGTTGGCTGTCCCATCCCATATAGGGTCATTGACCCAAAGCCATGCTGAAGTCCGATGTGTCAGGTCGAAAGGCGCAGAAATCGCAGCAAATGATGTAAACCATGACACAACTCATTTCGTTCTCCGGACTACATTCTGCTGATCTGCAGGAGTTTGAGAACGAACGCAGAAGAAGAAGAAGACAGTCCCGAATTATATTTACTGTATTATTTGCACTAGACAAATGTTGTATACCAATGCAGTGTACTCATCTAAATGAAGGACTACTACCCGAAAGCCAATGTGGTTTCAGAAAAGAACGTGGAACAACTGATATGATCTTTGCTGAAAGACAGCTTCAAGAAAAATGTCAAGAACAACACTGTGACCTGTACACAGCATTCATAGACTTGACAAAAGCATTTGACACAGTAAGTAGAGAGGGTCTGTGGAAGATTCTGGCAAAGTATGGATGTCCACAGAAATTTATCTCAATGGTGCAGCAATTGCATGATGGAATGCAAGCTAGAGTTCAGGATGATGGAGAGTTATCTGAAATCTTTCCTGTCTCAAATGGAGTAAAACAAGGATGTGTATTAGCACCTACCCTATTTAGCATCATGTTCTCTGCTATGATGGATAATGCTTTCAGAGATCTAGACCTGGGAGTAAACATCACCTATCGCATAGAAGGAAACTTGTTCAACCTTTGGCGGCTTCGAGCAAAAACCAAAGTTAAATCACACACAATCAGGGATCTTCTATTTGCTGATGACTGTGCCCTAAATGCCAACTCTGAGGCTGATCTACAATGTATTATAGACAGATTATCCAAAGCCTGTACCAACTTTGGGCTTACCATTAACACAGAGAAAACAGAAGTCATGTTACAACCAGCACTTGGCAAAAGCTATCTCGAGCCCTGCATAAAGGTAAATGATGTAGCACTGAAAGTTGTGAATAGATTCACATATCTAGGCAGTACATTATCACAAAATGCCAACGTTGATGACGAAGTGTATACAAGGATCGCCAAAAACGCATTACTTTCGGCAGATTGTACGCAAATGTTTGGCGTAGAAATGGCATTAACCTACAGACTAAGCTGAAAGTTTACAGAGCAGTGGTACTTCCAGTGCTGCTTTACGCTAGTGAAACATGGACTGTGTATAGACGTCATGTGAAAAAACTCAATCATTTTCATGCAATTTATCTCAGAAAAGTTATGAACATCAGATGGCAAGACAAGATTCCAGATACCACTGTCCTTAATGGAGCTGGTATCCCAAGCATTGACACGATCCTGATGTAGACACAGATTCGTTGGGCAGTTCATTTGGTGCGTATGCCAGACCATCGTCTGCCAAAGATACTTCTCTATGGTGAGCTAGAGAAGGGTATACGATCTCAAGGTGGCCAAAGGAAGCGCTACAAGGACTCGTTAAAGGACTCACCTAAAGCCTTTGAAATAGACCACGATACATGGGAAGAACTTGCACAAAATAGATCTACATGGCGTTCTAAAATAAAAAAAAGAGCGCATCATCTTGTGAAAAGAAGAGAAATGCAGCAGCTCAACAGCGGAGAGCAGCTAGAAAGTCACGGATGGACCAAGATCCGTCTACAGTCGTTATTCCATGTCCAAACTGTACAAGGACATTTACAGCTCGAATAGGGCTCATTAGCCATCTACGAACTCATAATCAAGGACATAACTAAAATTGAATTTTCAAAAGTGGAAGTAACAAATGGTCATCATCATCATGTGATGGACGAACACCATGAACATAAAGACATATGTAAATATTCAATGAGCAGCATTGTTCGGAGAAATAATATGTTTAAAGATATGGAAGAAAAAAGAGATAAAGGTAAACAAAAATCTTCCGTTGCTGTAATATGATCGCGTGAAAAGTCTCCATTCCTGAGTAAATATTCAACGGATTGCTTTCTTCTTATTGCTAAATGGCCGCCTGAAATAGGCAAAAGGCCATATATACATAGTAAAGTAAAGTAACCCATATCATTTATTAATGCCGTAGGGGTGTGAGATTTCAACGATCTCACATTTCAGATGCTCTGCAAATGAGGGCGGTAGCCATCAACTCTCCCTTGCAGTCTTTACTTCCTGGATTAATCTGGTACCCATTTAAAGATGTATCAACCCGGGAGCCGTTGCGATCCGAAAAAAACATTTCCGCCTCAACTGTGTAATGAACCCAGAACCACTCATATGTGAAGCTAGTGACATACATACATTACTGTATATAACAAATTCCGGTTATTTTGGCGGGCCGGACCATACTGTTATAATAGAATTCCACTGTAATAATACGTTTGTCAGACTGCAAATCAAACACAGCTGTCAGACAAGAATCAAAACAAGAATATGTGTCCACCTATATTAGAAAGCGTCGCTGGAATTACATCGGACACACTACGAATGGATACTGAAAGACTCCCCTGCCAAGCTTTTATGTGGTCACCAAAAGGCAAGAGAAAACGAGGAAGACCACAAGAAACTTTACGTAGAACTATTACAAGAGAACGTTTCACCACCGGTATCAGAAACAATGAAGATCTAAAGCAAATTGCAATGAAACGAGAGACATGGAAATCTATGACATCTGTCTTTGGCCCTAGATGAATAACTAACCAACTGTAATAATAAAGTCATTTTCTCTGACGACTTAAGAAGGGAAGGGGGAGTTCAACACCCGACCCGAAACTCCCTTCCTTAGTTATGGGCTTGAGGATAGCTCACTTTCATGATTGCTAACAACTCGCACTGGCAGTGAGCTCTAACCACAGATATAAAACTCAAATATCAATGACGTACCCACAGACCGCCATCTTCGATATACTTCTATCAGGAAATAAC
>CM067302.1:15995146-15997646 GCA_034231615.1 Meghimatium bilineatum | reverse complement strand
TTTTGTTTAATATCCATGCTTAACATCCGTAAAGAAACATTGTCTCAATATAAAATCCTATCACTCGAACTCGTGTATGCATTGATATTACTGCATTGCATAGAATGTTTCTCATTTTTAGAGCAGTTGATTTGGTCTGTGCTAGACTACACTTAATCTCATTGGAGCACCTGCCATCTGATGTTAAAATGGTACAAAGATACTTGACTTGGATACTTGAAAGATAATCGAAGGGAGGGTGAGAAAGAACACAAATGAAGTAAGCAAAAGATAGCAGACAGGTTTTTTAACCAGGTCCTGTTAGCTAACATTAATTCTCCCAAAAAACTTGAGCCTACGTGTTTTCTGAATTCCACCGACCCGCTTGTAAAACGTATTGACTTTAATTCTTGTGCAATTAGTGTGCAATGCTCAGAAATTATACAGGCAGCAGGGCTGCCTTCATGAACTAAGTCTTCAGCAGGAGGTCCTCACAATTGCCCCAAATCTTCACTTTCAGATATGTCTCCCGGAGCCAGGTTTTAGTTCTCAAGTCGCCCAAAAATAAACATGTCTGCAGAATATGTTCCTGGATAAGGAAATCACTTTTGACATGATCAGTTAGAACAGCCTTTACTTTATAGATGAGTAATTCAGATCTGAAGTCTTTTCTTTGACTCAGAACAGTTTTTTTTTTCTTTGATATGTCTGATATTTTTCTTCTTTTGTTATATCTGTTATGTTGCTTTTCCTTTCGTCCTATTTTCTGTTCTTGCAGTATTTGTCTTTTTTTCTCCTTTTTTTCATGCTTACATCTTATCTTCCTTATTTTCTTATTTTGCTCCAATCTCACATCGTGATTCTATGTTTGTAATATTTTCTGTTTGTAACATTTCTTGTTGTTTGTTTTTGTCCTGATGAGGATATTTTAGTCGAAACGTCGTTTGTCTCTGTTGATGTCGTTAGTGTGTTTTGTATATTGATGCAACACCCCCTACGTATCTCTGTCCCCCCCCAATTACTCTGTGTTGCACCAGCCCTTACATGGTTTGTACTTTAGATTGTTCCTAACACTACTATACGTTTATTTTGTGGAGGTGTGATTTTAGTTTGTTTGTTTATTTTGCGTTCGCTCCATTGTAACCAGCACGGATATCCGTGCGATTTCCGCCGGGAGCGTGATTACGTTGTGCCACCGTTATGCGCCTTGTAGGCCTAGCACATCCGATTTCGGCATGCGTGATTGTAGTCATGTACGCTGTCCTATATCGGGCCTAAAACTTGTAGTTTACTGTGATCTGTTCAGCTTTAGGATGGGTGTCTTGTGAAAAGTTGCTGCCTTTTCTGACTCAACTCTAGTTTCTAGGCGAATCGGTGTTATCTGAACTAAGACCGTTGGAATTTAGAAGACCTGCCAGCAGAATTAATTAGTCCTTCATTCGTTTCTTTTCATAATTATTCTCGTCTTTTCCGTTGGTCAATATTTACACGCTTGGAATCGCATGCCAAAATTTGTCAAGGCAACTCCAAGTATATATATATATTGACCAATCGAAACGACTACAATAATCTAAAACGTTACGAATGAAGGCCTCATTAATTCTGCTGAGAAGTCTTTAATACACAAGATCATGGCAGAAGGGACCTGCTACAAATCCAATCTGTTATCCTCTGATTATTTCAATATTCATTGATGATTTATAATTGTACTATTCATGTGCTCGCAAAAGAAGAAGAAGAAGAAGAAGAATCCTATGTATTATATGGTAAATAATCTAACACAGTTGCATCGTTGAGTAGCTAAAAGAGTTTGTTTTAAATACCATATATATCCAAAAAAAATCCGTTTTCATTTTTCCACTACGGCTTTGAATTTGCCTTTTGACTCCTGACATTAGACAAATTATTTTCTTACACAATGACGTTGTGCAAGTTTTCACAAAGTTAATGTCAATTTTTGCGCAATGCTGCGAACGGATGGATACGGTCACGTGACAATAATGAAGTGTCATCTGGCGATATATTTATTTGCAGAGCAAAAAAAATTGTTATATATTGGCAGTAAAATGTTGAAACGATTTAATGTGGGCGGACAATCGTATCGACAGAGCCTCATAAAATATTGCTAAAGGACATTATAGTCCTAAATCTCGGCGCAGTTTTTATTTCTTTATAAAAGTGTTGTAAGCTATTGTATAAATGTCCTTAATAAATAGTTATACATTTGAATAAGTATAGGCCTACATGGTGCCATTTATTAACACGCCATACTAGCATAGCAACAAGACTAGACGAAAACAGACTGAGCCAGCAAGCAATTATGTGGACAGATGAAGAAAAAAGGAAAAAAAGGAAGACCCAAAATCACCCTTAAAAAAGCACCATACTTAAAGAAGGAGAAATAATAGGCTGCAAGTCTATGAAATAACTAAAAGTACAGGCAGTGGACTGCAACGCATGGATAATCAAAACATCTGCCCTGTGTGCCACCTGTGGCACGAAAAGAACAAACTAATTAGCA
>CM067302.1:15948273-15990773 GCA_034231615.1 Meghimatium bilineatum | reverse complement strand
TTGGCCACCTTGAGCTCGTGTACTCTTCTCTAGTTCACCATAGAGAAGTATCGTTGGCACACGATGATCAGGCATACGCACCAAATGACCTGCCCAACGAATCTGTGTATGCATCAGGTTCGTGTCAATGCTGGGGATACCAGCTCTATCAAGGACAGTGTTAACAATATTTTCTACACTCTTCTTAATGGCTGAGGATGCAGTTGTTTGAAGAGCTTTATATGCAGATGTGTCACGTGTGACACTCTTACAACCCTAACGGGTTACGGGTCTTCTTCTTATTAATATTATTATTAATATAGTGTCTATTGCTAGTGTGCGTTTCCAGCTTTTAAATCCATATGTCATAATGCGCTGTTTGTATGCATGTAGGTAAACTTTCGGTAAAATAGCGTAGAATAACAGCTGTATGCTATGTTTCTGCTAGTCGATCAGTTTCGAAGAGAAGTTGGGTGCTACACAGTAAACTTCTGCACATTGAAATGCTGCAGCATGTAATGAAGTATCGACTCTCAGCGTTGAAACGGCGTGGACATTTTTGGTGTTGAAATCCAACGAGACACGAATCACTTGCTAAAACAAATTGCTCGCAACTGTAGAGGGGTGAAGGGGAAAGTCTAAATTGCTGAAAAGACATAAGTGTTTGAATGGCTTTTGTGCCGATGTCACCAGCGTGGTTCTCCTATGACACTACGGGTTATGGATCCTATTATATATATATATCCCAGTGCCAGCATTGTGAAGAGTTGATCCATAGTTTTACCAAATCATGTTATCTTTCTTCTGCGCCCACCAAAAAGTTCACTTCTAGCAACACTGCATTTCAAACCCTGTTCTTTAACCCTGACCATCGAAAAGGAATCATCATCCACACTAGTCTCACTCTCACGTGCTTTGAACTCTTATAGAGTTCAAAACGTCAACTCAATCCATCATTATCGCCCTGTGCCAGAATGACTCCAGTTGATCTGCTTTTTCATATATATATATATATATATATATATATATATATATATATATATATATATATATATATATATATATATATATATATATATATATATATATATATATATGCACCAAGAACACTTTAAACAGTCTACTTTTTGCAAGTTTGTTACATTCGTGTGAGTGTCATATATTTGAAAGCCTCCCTTCACTCCTTCACATGAAAACACGCAGAAACGAAAGTTTTGTTGTTGTTGTTTTTAAGCCATATTTTTGAAAGCTTGTTAAACGCACTTCTGATATCATCATGTGACATATTGTCTAAACGCACTTCTGATATCATTACGTGACATATTGTCTAAACGGACTTCTGATATCATTACGTGACATATTGTCTAAACGCACTTCTGATATCATCACGTGACATATTGTCTAAACGCACTTCTTATATCATCATATGACATATTGTCTAAACGCACTTCTGATATCGTCATGTGACATATTGTCTAAACGCACTTCTGATATCATTACGTGACATATTGTCTAAACGCACTTCTTATATCATCACGTGACATATTGTTTACAGAACGTAGTCTTCTTTATGGTTCTTCTGAATACTTAACGATTCTAGGCAAGTTGATTTGCCGATTCTTAACGATTCTAGGCAAGTTGATTTGCCGCACCTCAAATGTAGGCCTATATTCAAGAAAACAGGACTTGCAGTTTAGACATGTTAAACTGCGAACTAGTAGAAGATATATCACTGTAGGTCCTATTATGCTGTTGCTATGCAAAAAATTCGTTGCTTCTATCACCATCTTCTGATATATAGCTACATAAATGAAAGTTTTTAACTTTCTCTAACATATGTTCTTTGTGTTTGACATTTCTAGTGGGTTCGTGAAGTTTATAATAATGATGGTGATAAAAAAATTGCGAAAGAATGACAGTCTTAACGTTGCACGCCTGGGGATACATAATTTTGATATTCCTAAATATATATATATATATATATGATAACCAATTGTTAAACTTTTAATCTATTTTTTTCAAAGTAAAATATTTATTTATACAATTTAAAATGTAAATACAGTGAGCCGTATTGCATTGTTTGCTGCAAGAAATATAATAATTTTCGGGATATTAGCAACAATGATCACCCACTGGTTTCTTAAAAAAATAAGAGGCGACGACCGTCTACAAAATCGACCTTACCGTGGAGCAACCGAAGTCATGAAATATTAAGTGTTTTGTTTGTGTAGACCTATATATTTTATCATCATATTGCCCACTTTAAAGTATATAATTGTTCTATAAGTCAGAAAAATGCGTCTTACTCTCTGTCTGTGTAGCGGTATACGAGACGTAACAGTTCGAAGATGGAACAGGGTTTGGTTATGCCGAGGAAAGTTTTTTGACCCACCACCCAAAGTTCCCGAGGCCTTAATTAATAAAGGTAAATATAAATAATTGTACATAGAGTTCGTTAGTTAGTCGTCGGATCATCATTATCATTTAAAATGGACACGTCCTCCGATACTGAATGTATCACTATGCTATGCCATTACTGAAATTACTCAACTGATAACTGTGTTTTACTGTTTAATTATTAATTATACTTCTGCTGACAGTACCGGTCCTCTGCTGGTTGACCAATCATGGGCGCAACTACGGATCAACTCTTCACTGTGACCTTTGCTCTAGTTTCGAGGTATTACCTGACCTTTGTTGTGTGATTTGGCAAGGTTAAGTACTTAGAGAGTACGGTTAGGATTAGAAATAATATTTCTAATTGGTGCGCACACCTTGCTCCGTGTATAGTGCACAGAAATACTGATCGCTCAGTACAAAACAGTGGAAAATTAGAAAAATTATGTACATCTGAAAAGAAACAGATTATGCATAAGTTCATCTGTGTCTAGATTTGAACTCAAGTGATTGTCGGGATGTGATGTCACGGCAGCCATTAATTTAATTGGTGTTACACGGAAATCCATGACATCAACTAGTTGAAAATGTAAACAGTCTGCTAATTATAGCATTGTGAAGAGTTGATCCATAGTTTTACCCAATCATGTTATCTTTCTTCTGCACCCACCAAAAAGTTCACATCTAGCAACACTGCATTTCAAACCTTGTTCTTTAACCCTGACCATAGAAAAGGAATCATCATCCACACTAGTCTCACTCTCACGTGCTTTGAACTCTTATAGAGTTCAAAACGTCAGCTCAATCCATCATTATCGCCCTGTGCCAGAATGACTCCAGTTGATCTGCTTTTTCATTGCCTCAAACACCCATATGTCCCGGCATGAAAATACGCGTGACTACTTTCAACCTCACCTTTCTCAAGACCGCAAACCACTGTTACCTTTTTGTACCTTCCTAATGACCATACTCATAGAGTCGCTCAAGATGCAGACTTGTGTTACCTTCTGTGTGCCTATTCACTCAAATGCCCTGGTCACCACCATAATCTCCATGGTCATACTACTCGTGGTCACAGCAAAGGCCCCAGTCTCATCCCTGATAGTTTTACCTGCCTACTGAGCTGTGAAGGCTCAACAAGCACTGTAACATATCTAATCACAGATCCATCAGTGTATATAATCACATCCCCCTCTTTACATTCTCACTGACAAAAGTCTGCACCTCTTGCTCCGCAGCCATGGGACACCATTCTCTACATTTCCTGCTAAATGTTTTTACTACTCTACAACAATTTTCGAAATCTGTGGGTAGACCTATCCATTCCTGCTGCCACATCTTGCAATCTGCACACGCTTTGTATGACATCCTCAGCACGTCTCATCCACGAAGTCCCTCTCTTAAGTCTGCTACTTTTAACTTTTTATATTTTGGAATGCATTGGGTGTTCTTTGTCTGCATCTCTGAGAAGTCTATGAAACAGGTGTATATGTCTATTGAACTCTCTGCATTTCTCTATTATTTTTCTTATGTAGCAGATGTGATTCCTAGTACCTCTGTTCTTTTTAAAACCTGCCTCAATTGATGATGATGTTCCTCCTTCACAAGCGAAGATGAGCATGGCATGAAAAACAAATGAATGCGATGGAAAAAAAACACAATAAATTGGCAATTGTCTAATTTGGCTTGTGAGCCCGCAGATGTCCAATGAGTCCGATTCGTGCATGGAAAGTTCTATTGCAGTGCATGCAGGAGTGCTGAAGGTTAGGGGTAGGGGAACCTTCGGATCTGTCCTTCCACTTCTTGTGCTTGTGGATTGCCCATAGTGTTCTTTCCTTTTCATATTTCGTGATGCCAGCAGTGATCTGAGCGTGCCAGACTGAGCTGTCAAGTGCTGTAGCCTCCCAGGTGCTGGGAGCATTTCACCACTTTATTTCTGCCAATCCAGAAGATGGAATAACCAGCGCCTTGTTCCACAAGTTCACCCTCCTCAGACAGTCGTGTCTCACTGAGGGCAGCGATGTCAATTTTGTACCTTGCTAACTCTTTCACTACAAGTGCAGTATGTCTTTCTGGTCATACGACGTCCACGCGGTCCAGTATGCCGCATTCAATGCGCCAGTTGTTAGTGACTCAAATTCATTTTGCTTGTTTTCTTGAAGTTTCTACCGCTGAATAGGGATCCCCGTCAGCCGAGGTATGCTGGCCCGGGTCATGGTGATGCAGGCAATATTTAGGGCACCTTTTCTAGCCCCTTCCTCTTTCCTGAAAAGAGTTGCTCAGCTGCCCAGACGGCTGCCGGATTCCAGAGGTGCCTCAATATCTCTGAAGAACAACCACATGATCTGATCCGCCTAAGTGCAGGTTTGTGACTATGGCTGCCATTGTATCCACACCTGCCACTCCCCCATCAACGCAGAACTTTTTTGATGATTAATGAGATGATGATAAAAGCCATGACTTGCGCTATACAAATTGGATGAAAGTGAGCGAGAGTTGCGTACTGTCGTCAACCTCACTCTCTCGCCCCTACACATATGGTGTCAGTGTCAAGACGACTGAGTGTGTTTTGGGATGCAGTAGATGACCAGGGTGCCTTACTGTCTCACGGTGCTCTACGCTGTACGACGCTAGCTGAATGATGTTTTTCTGCCCAGTGGCCCATGATAGTTGAGCTCCTTTGCGCAGTCACAGCAACCAGATGTTACATGCTGGGCAGACATGGACCCATTCATCAGAGGCTATGGGCACAGATCCCATTTGCCGCCTTCACTTATTTAAACACGCCAAAGCGGTTTCACAGGTATGGTTACTGTTGCATGCTGGCAGCGATTATGATCTACTCATGAAGGCTAGATAGAAGAATAGTTGAAGGAGGAAGAGTTTGGGGCTATTAGCACTTGAAGACGACCTTGTTCTATCCAAGTGATCACTATGGCCATTAAACATGACTTGATGTTTCTCTGCCCCTGCTAAAGAAGGTTTCCGACTGAAGACCTGTAGCACTGTGCTCATATGATAAGGCACAAATAATACCCGTAAACATAACGAGACTTTTTTGACGAAGTTTGCTCTTCATTTTGCTAGTGCTAAACATAATTTTAGCTATCTGACCTAGTTTGGCGGGATGACATTGTGTACATGAGTGAACAGAGCGGTGTGTAAATACATGTTGACTGATGTGGTAACAGTTAAACTATCCGAGGTTGCAGAATTTTTGCTTCGCACACTTGAGAATACATAACAACACAAGTTAATATTGTAATCCTTAGCGAATAGAAGTAACATCCATGACTTGGAAATACGACACACGATATAACACATGTTGGAAGGCATAGTTCAGTGTACTTAAACACATTTTGGCGAGAGAAGAGAAATTCGCAGCCATCAAGCTGCCATGTTGCACACGTCACTGAACTATATTGGTACACACAATAGTTTTCTTTTGCTGAAATTAAATATTTATATATTTAATCTTTTCATTCATTTCATTCAGCGTTCATTCTCAAACTCCCGCTGGATCTCCCTTGTAGCAGGACCATTGTCCTACTAGATTTCCAGCAGGATGTAGTCCAGAGAATGGAAATGCGTTGTGTTGTCGTTTTATTTGCGCCAATGGCCTGACACATCC
The DNA here is from genome assembly GCA_034231615.1 of Meghimatium bilineatum. NCBI lineage: Eukaryota > Metazoa > Mollusca > Gastropoda > Stylommatophora > Philomycidae > Meghimatium > Meghimatium bilineatum. The sequence goes on along the minus strand of CM067302.1, from coordinate 15,984,766 downwards.
GTCTTCGGCTGATATATTTAATCTATTTTAATATATTTAATGCAGGCATACAGATTGTGGAAGTCAACAAGATAGAACCAAAGCTAGAGGAATGGGTGCCTCCAGTTAATGACCCTAGATTTGCTGAACCAGTTCCACTAGAGAAGCAGCCAGACTGGAAATCTGAACCAGTATTTTCACACAGTAGTAATGTCCGTTTATTTGAAGGTGAGAACAAGTCATTGTGTTACTTGAAAGTGAAGGCATGCATGATCATGTAGCCATCCCGGTTGGGGTGCTGCTACCAAAATAATAAATTTATGTAAGTTGGGGATTTCAGGGCTTGAAATGCATGTCTGTGTCTGTTCTCAAACTCCTATGGGTTTACAGGATGATGTCTAGAGAAGGAAATTTGACCCAATATATTCAATTATAGCTGAAGCAGAACCTACTTTATACAGGTCTATGCACACCATCACTACCTTAGGCCACTAACTATTGTGATTTTCATTAGTCATTTTTGTATACTTTGCTATGTATACTTTTGTTGACCAATGAACAGCACAACAATTGTTTTGTGTATTGTAATTTGTATATTTTCTAGTTTATACATCATTACCCACTAGTTTTAGTGATAGTTCGTTGTGTCTAAGTGAAACTGTTTTAAAAACCTGTGTTTTACGTAAGCGCAGCAATAATTGGAGTGGCCTAATGTAATTACCCTGCACACATTCCTGTATAAAATAGGTTATAGCTGAAGACAGTTTTAAGCAAGATGGCTGAAGAATAGCAATACAAATTAAGCCAGCGCGTGGCCATCTGGATATGTCAATAATTTCGAAAAGACAGCGGCAAAAGATCAAGAATGATAGACTGTGGCTAACTTAGAGCTTGGTGACCAGCTCAGGAGTATGAGAACCAGTTCTCTCGTATTGCTGGCCTACTAGCGTTATGTTTAGAGATGTCCACTGCTTAGTGGAAGAGGTAAAAACACTGAACGTATTAATCATCAATGCTGAAGTCAGATGTGTTGGGCCATTTGTGTAAATAGAATGGTGACACAGCTTATTTCCATTCTCTGGACTTCATCCTGTTGGAAATCTAGTAGGGCCGTTGTCCTGCTACAAGAGATCCGGTGAAAGTTTAAGAATGAACTGGAAAAGAATAGTCCGCATACAAAAAAATGCTCTTTTTAGCAAGATCACCTCAAAGGCACATGAGTACATGAACTGATGGATCAGCAACCAGCCAGCTGGATCATGTTTAAAGACCGAAACTTCTTATTGTAATCCATTCTGTGAGGAATTAGCTATCATGCTTTTTTACTGTCTTGTATCTCATGTACTGCCAATGATTTCTTATAGTCTGGACAGTGTCATGTCGGAGTCGTCGGAGTCTTGTGCACTGTCAGTCACTTATCATATCCATGTTTCCCCGTGCCGCAGACATTTCCTAGATGTCTTAAGATTGCTGATATGTGATCTAGTTTTCTAGGTTTCTTTACTGTTTGTTGTCTAGTTTCCTAAATGACTCAATTTTAGCACATAATGATACAGTGGACAAAACTCTTAAACAACTTATTAACAGCAATCAACTCCCCGTTAGTGCCCTCAAACTTCGGATTATTAAAAGCAATCTGGGTTCTCCTGCTCTGTATTTACTACCTAAAATACATAAACCATCTAACCCAGGTAGACCAATTGTTTCCGCCTGTTCTTGTCCAACTGAATTAATTTCTGATTTCTTAGACAGTGTCTTCCAACCTCTTGTCGCATCTCTTCCATCTTACCTAAAGGACACTAACCATGCTCTATCCATCTTTTCCTCTATTGCTCTCGATCCTCTTCACACCTATCACATATTCCTTCTAGATGTTGTTTCCCTCTATACATGTATTCCTCATAATGATGGGCTTCTGGCGTTACAGTTCTTTCTTAACATCAATCCGCATAAGTCTATTGCTACTGCCGCTATTCTTCGACTGGCAGAATTAGTTCTCACCTTGAATTCTTTTGAATTCAATGGACACTTTTTTGATCAAATTAGCGGTGTAGCGATGGGTACTAAAATGGGACCTAGTTATGCCTGCCTATTTATGGGTCACCTTGAACATCTTATCTTTACCACTTTTCAGGGCCCTGTCCCTTCCATATTCCACCGCTACATAGACGACGGGTTTGGGGTTACTGATATTTCTCTTGATAACCTCAACCTTTTCATTGACTTTGTGAGTGGTTTCCATCCAGCTATTAAATTTACTTCTCTTATTTCCTCCACCTCTGTAAACTTCCTTGACATTTGTGTTTCCATAGGATCCACATCCCTTACCACTTCTATACATTATAAGCCTATGGCCTCTCATAGTTTTCTTCTTTATACATCATCTCACCCAAGGTCTTGTCGGCATGCCCTCCCTTTCTCTCAGCTGCTTCGTCTTCGTCGTCTCTGCCAAGACGATGTAGATTTTCAGGTTCAATCTCTTAAGATGCTGGATTTTTTTCGCCGTCGCTTATACCCTGATGATATTCTGTCATCAGCTTTACAACGTGTTCGTACTATTTCCCGCTCAGTGGCCCTCGTACCATCTATTAAACATACCTCTGATCGCCCAATACTGGCTATCACTTTTCATCCTCATAATATGCCGGCACTACGTATCCTATTACGACATTTCTCTATCCTCCAGTTAGATCCCATCTCCAGTCCTGCATTTCCCTCTCTTCCACTAGTCGCTTTTCGGAGGGACAGAAACCTTCGGGATCTCTTAGTTCATTCTCGTCTGCGCACTTCTCCAGGTCAACTAGGAACTGTCCCTTGTCATCGAAATTGTTTGACTTGCCCTTTTGTTATTCTCACTCCTATTTTACAGTTTCCTAAATCACACTTTGATATTCATGATTCTTTTTCATGTGTGTCCCGTAACTTAATATACTCTATCATATGTAAGCGTTGTGATATGAAGTATATTGGTGAGACTGGTAGACGTTTAGCTGATAGATTCGCCGAACATCTGAGAGATATCACGAATCATCGTGACTCCCCAGTGGCTAATCATTTTAACAGCCCGTCACATCATGGTAGCTCTGATGTCTCTGTAACCGGTTTGTTACGTTGTTAACCGGTGACCGGCAACGTCAGTCCTTGGAATATCGTCTCATTTGTCATATGGGAGTCTTGCAACCAAACGGAATGAACATTAATCACCGTTTTGTTTGAGTTACCCACCTTTTCTTTATACCCTCTACTCCCGTATTGCACTGATTCTTGTAATTATTTGTCTTTGTACACTTTCGTGAATAATTATTATTTTTGTGTTTGCCGTTCTTCTATATAATTCCTTTATGTCTTCTTTCGTTTGTGTATGTCAATATGTGATTATTTTGTACTCTGCCATTTTGTTATTGTTAAATCATTTACATATTTAGATTTTGATTTCCTCGTTTTTATTGCAGTTGTCTCTTCGATGGGTGCCCACACATATATAGTTATTTGTATATGCATTTCGTTTTACATGGTTCTATGTATCCACACAATTACTTTGGGCCACACATTTGTATGTATACATATGCAGTTGTTATAGCATTATCTTTATGTGAACGAACGTTTATATTTACATTAATATATGTATATGTTTCTATGTGTATGAATGTTCATGTTATTATTTATACGAGAAAGTGTTTATGTGCATGAATGTTCATATTTGTGTATACATATATATATGTATATTTATGTGAGCGCTTTTTTATGTTAATGCACGTATCTCCATTCTGTGTCAATGTGTATACCTATTCTGGTGTGAGCCCTTTCCTGTGTGTGGATACATTTACATGCCTGTGCATTTTGTGTGGGTATCCTTCACACATCTGTGTCCATCTTGTTATGTGTTTATTTCTTGACTCTTGGTGTGTGTTTACATTTCTATGTATGTTTAGGTTTGGTTTTATATATATGTTTATGTCTATATTTGGTTTCACATTCATTCCATGCGTTTTCAAATGTTGATTCTTCTTCTATCCTTCCTTCCCCAAACCCACTCACCCCACCACCACACAACCTCATCATTACTCATCTATCATTGTCATATGCCATTCTTGTTGGCGTAGGTGACCATGGTTCTCTGTTCACAGTATTGTTATCAGGATCGTTGTTTCCAAGCCTTGCTAGGTTGTCACATGAATATTTTCTCACGTCCCCATCTGTCTCTGTTCCCTTCAGTCGTGCCTGTTGTGACTATGTTCTTAAAACCTGCCTGTCTGATAGAGTGACAAAAGGGGTATTTTTCTTATCTTTTTCTTTTATTATTCTTGCACTCATCTATAGTGTCTCTAATTTCCCACTTTCGGTTTGTTTATAATGAATGCACGCATTTTCACCTTGACTAGATGCGTTGCCATCCCTGCGCTATTATGGAGACGAGGGCTTGATGAAATATAGACATCTATTTATTTTTTTATTTTGTCGTTTTCTGTTGTTTGTCTCTTGAAAAAGGTTCAATTTGAGCCGATACGTTGAGAATTGTCCTGTTTAGTTTTATTGTATGTTTTTTGTTTTTTTTTCTTAAAAATATATTTTTATTAATAGGCTAGGTAAGTGTTTTAGTAACCTTTTTACATCATTTTGCATTACTAAATGACTTAAGACTGTTGGTATTTTGTCTAGTTTCCAAGATGACTAAAGATTGTTAGTGTGTTGTCCAGTTTCCTAGTTGTGCTAAGACTGTTGGTATATTCTCTGGTTTTCTAGGTGTGAAGCAAGCATGTATTATTGCCAAAGCTCAACACTTCGAAGGCTTCCCACCGACTGTTGAAAAACTGATAGGAGCTGTTGATATTCCCGAAAAGGTATGTTTTCTGTTTATGATTCTCTCTATAAACCTTGTTATGTTTTCTGTTTATGATTCTCTCTATAAACTTTGTTATGTTTTCTGTTTATGATTCTCACTATAAATTTTGTTTTCTGTTTATGATTCTCATTTTATAAATTTTGTTTTCTGTGTATGATTCTCACCCTATAAACTAAACATTTTCTGTTTATGATTCTCACCCTATAAACTAAACATTTTCTGTTTTTGATTCTCACCCTATAAATCTTATCCTCATAACATTACAGTGCATTTGTCATCAGCAAATAATTTTCCAGAGAGGCTGCTGTGCTAATTCTCATTGATACCTTTCCACAACATAATGGTAACAGTGAAAGTCAAGTTAGTCGATATAATAACAGTGAAAGTCAAGTAAGCTGATATAGTGGTAACAGTGAAAGTCAAGTTAGGAAGTAATACTACAATAATAAGATCTAAAACCCCTTGTACATCAAAGTAGAAGAAAGGTATAAATATTGACCAGAAGCAAGACCCATACACCGACTTTATCATCTTTCAACAGATCATCATCTTTCAACTTAGAACTGGCCACTGTAGGCTACAGATCCACCTATACCGGATCAGGGTGACCATGCAGACCAGGCACATACTCTACACAAACCCCTGAACACATACTCTAAGACTGTCCAGAATACACAGAACTGCGAGGTAAGACATGGCCACACTGAGCTGAACTGAGATTGGGTCAGTTGGCATGAGCCCATCGGCTGCAAGATCAACAACCAACTGAACTGAGGCAAAAACTTTGGGGCAGCCGCTCTGACCTGGAGAGAACTGGGAGCTTTGTCCTGGCGACAGGCCTGATGATCTAGCAAGACTCAAAAAATCTTGAGTGCAGAAGAAGAAGATGGCCTAAAATTTGTCTTTATTATAAAGGAATACCACCTTTGACTTATACCAAAATTAAAAACTTTGTGTGTTTATTTTGTTTCAGAAACTAATGTTGCAAAGGTCAATAATGCAGTCTCAGGTGTGGAACACTGATGATAGTAAACTACCTAAACCTTTTGATGCGACAAAACCTCGATGGCATTGGAAAGCACAGTTTGGTATAACTCGACTGAAATCCTCGTAAGTTTCATGTCTGCTCCTGTTATTTTTCTATTTGAGAAACTGTTTTTATTGCTGTTGTAGGTGCTATCAATGACTATACATTTAGTCTGGTATTGGCCATGTATAGAGTGGATTGTTTTAGTTTGCTGTGGGTTCCCCCACAATTTGGTTTGTAGAGATGTTCCTGTGAGTCAGACTCGCTCTGTGAACAAAGAAGCTGTGGCTGTCATGTAGTTTGTATTCTGGTGTTTCTGCTATTGCTCTGCAGATGCAGGCAGTAGTCGCTGATTCTGCAAAAATGGGCTTATAGACGCAGTGTCCCGTTATCAGTCGAAATAACGTGACTTCGTCATTTCTGTTCAATATGTTAACGCTGTCTTGCTCAGTTCTATTGTTTGTGTTTAGTTCTCTCCACTAAAATCACATATATTGTTTTAGTAGGGACTTTGCTTCGCTGAAATTTTCAGATACATGAGACTGAAAGAGGTTACCTTCTGTTTTGTCAATTCGTCTGCTTTATCATTCCCTGACAGTCTGCAGCGAATTAGTATCTATTGTAATACTAGTTCCCAGACAGTCCGCAGTGAATTAGTATCTATTGTAATACTAGTTTCCAGACAGCCCGCAGTGAATTAGTATCTATTGTAATACTAGTTCTCAGACAGTCCTCAGTGAATTAGTATCTATTGTAATACTAGTTCCCAGACAGTCCTCAGTGAATTAGTATCTATTGTAATACTAGTTCCCAGACATTCTGCAGTGAATTAGTATCTATTGTAATACTAATGTAGGTTGTCTAGACAATTCTGTAATAGTTCTTTTCATGTCTGTGTATTTTTGCTTGTTCTTTCTTTCCGTTTGTTTGTGTTCACGACAGCCAAAATTCTTTCTTCTATATTTTTATGGGGATATTTTTATTTGATATAATATTGTAATTTATGGAATTTATATTTTTATTCAATTTTTAATAATATTTGTATTTCTATAGGACTGGTCTTACAGCACCAATTCATAATAGTTTTCTGGTGATGTTATATTATTACACTCCGTGTTTTAATATCTATGTCAATAGTACTTCTTTGTTTTTGTTTGTTCCTGTGGCAATCCTTAGATCCACACCCAATGTATGACCTATGAATCTCCGTTAAGGACGAGAGGGCACATTACCAGTTTGTGATAGATATGTGTGTGTTTGTAGGTGTCACAGCATGAATTTGTAATAGTTTGTGTATATGCGTGTGTGTATGCGATTCAGCACCATCTCAATATATGATCTTGTCACGGGATCTCAGTCTACCTATGAGCACTAAAATCAGTATTTTTTTCGTATAATTTAATATTTCCATAATCATTGATGTCCGACATACGCACCAGAAATCGCTGAATAATAATAATACACTCTTTTCAAAGTAAAATAATTATTTTGTATCGAAATTTCTGGTAAACGCCATTCTCTCCTTATAAAGGTGGTGATAAAATGCATAATCATATATTTTATAGGCACGGTGAGAAATTTATTACGTGTTTCCCCCGGATGTCCAAGTACCTACCTTAGTATAAAGCTTGTATCCTCCCACATAAGCTCCTCTACTCAAAGCCATTGACAAAATCTGAACTGTTTGGATATGTAGACACAGCCACATCAGGTCTTACCAGAAACAGGTTATACCGACTACATTTATATGTCACCTCAACTTGCATAGTGACACCTTTATCTTTACATTTTCTTCCTTTTTTTTTCTTCAGCATTCATTCTCAAACTCCCGCTGGATCTCTTTTGTGGGCAGGACTACTAGATTTCCAGCAGGATGTAGTCCAGAGAATGGAATGCGTTGTGTCACCGTTTTATTTGTGTCAATGGCCCGACACATCTGTCTTTGGCAGGATCTTTACATTTGAGATGTTTGTTTGGAACCCCAGGAATTATGAGCAATTAGGTTTCTGAGCTTTCTTTCATAAGACTTCACCCAGGAGACTTCACCTTTCAGCTTGGTGCAATGTTTATGAAGAGCCTTCTACTCTGGCCGGGGGGGGGGGGGGGTCCTGTCAGTGGTGCGTAATCATTGTGAACGCACATAATTCAAGATCTACTTGAATTTTGTGGTGAGTCTATCTGTAAAAAAGACATCTCCAAATAATCACTTTTAGTTTTTGATAATTTTGTGTTTCACGTTTATATGTTGCTTGAAAAAAGTTTCAGTTGGGCCGTAACATAAATAGAAGTCCTTGTTCTTTTGTTTATTGCTATTTATTTATTTTTTACATTGATGGTTAGTTAGTTAGTCATCGGTTCATCATCACTGCAAACTGGACACATCCATAGATACTCCGATCTCTCCCTGAGTGTATCCGCCATTCCACTTCTGCTGACAATATCGGTAATCTGCTGATTGACCATCATTTTTCATTCTGGTTGACCCTCCAAAATGTTCACTTCTAGCAACACCTCATTTCAGACCCTGATCTTTAATCCTGGCCACTGAAAAGGAATCATCATCCACACCAGTCTCACTCTCACATGCTATATATCTCTTATGGAGTTAAAACACCAGCTTGATTCATTGCCCCATCCTCCTGTGCCACAATCGCACCATGGTGCCAGTTGATCTTCTCTTTTATTGCCATGAACATGGCATGTCACATGTTCTACACAAAAATAAATGTAACTACTTTCAACATCGCCTTTCTCAAGTCCTCAATCTACTTTGATAGTTAGGCTTTAACATTACCACTTAACAGTACTTTATATAGTATTTATCACTTATTTGTTTGGTTGCTGCAGCATTCTGCACTTTATTGAACATCCTCTGACATTTTTTAATTTATAGAATCACTTTGTATGTTTGTTGTTGCCGCATCATTAGCCCAGAAAGCCACTCTATCTCCATTCTCATACGTGATGTTGTTATTGAATAGACAGCAGAACTCTCTGCAACCTACCTTACATACCATTTTGGAAGAGTGTGGAACAGTACAAAGAGTGGAACAGTTCATCCTGACAGTTGTTTTATCAAGCTAAGATGGTCTCTGTGCCATTGAAGTGTGCAGCAAAAGAAGTCATTGACCTGTTATTAATATCATGCAGAAGTTGACAAAGCTGGTCTCTGAGCCTCTAGCATGATGTTATTAATTTGTGTGTATATTCACAATTTCAGGCAGATCCTGATGAGGAACTTATTGAGATTAAGCAGATCTGAAGTAGCAGAATATCCATCACTGTGGAACAGAAAATATTTTGCAGATCTGCCACTCCAAACATATGTTAAATATAAAAGTAAGAATATATTAGGCAAACTTGTAAGGGTCGGTATGTTGAAAGATGGAAGATTTTTAGGGGTTTGTCTGTTGAAAGATGGAAGATTTTTAGGGGTTTGTCTGTTGAAGGATGGAAGACTTTTAAGGGTCCATATGTTGAAGGATGGAAGATTTTTAGGGATTTGTCTGTTGAAGGATGGAAGACTTTTAGGGGTTTGTCTGTTGAAGGATGGAAGACTTTTAAGGGTCCATATGTTGAAGGATGGAAGATTTTTAGGGGTTTATTGAAGAATGTATGGGTCATAGGGCATGACTACTAAATCAGCAACCAACCATTGAAAGATTTTTAGGGTTTGTCTGTTGAAGGATGGAGGTTTTTTAAGGTTTGTCTAAGGATTGAAGAATTTTAAGGGTCTGTATATTGAAGGATGGAAGACTTTTAAGGATCTGTATGTTGAAGAATGAAAGAACTGTAGCTTATATTTCCAATGGCACAACAAAATACTATCGTTTGGAAGTACGGAAAGTTGACAACAGCAGCAGTTATACAGAAGAGTTTATTACTGACAAAAATCAATGGAAGAATAATGAACTATTTGATATTTTTTTTACTGATAGACGTCAATGGAAGAATAGTAAACTATTTGATATTTTTTTTACTGATAGACGTCAATGGAATAATAGTAAACTATTTGATTTTTCTTTTACTGATAGACATCAATGGAAGAATAGTAAACTATTTGATTTCTTTTTACTGATAGACAGACGTCAATGGAAGAATAGTAAACTATTTGATTTTTTTTTTTACTGATAGACGTCAATGGAAGAATAGATTATGATTTTTGTTTCTTACTGAGACATCAACGAAAGAATAGTAAACTATTTGATTTTATTACTGATAGACGTCAATGGAATAATAGTATGGAGATATGTGTTTACATCCCATTTTTTTTAATAGATTTGTTTCTTGTGTTATCTCTCTTCTTAATTTAGATAGTTCAATTGTCATGAAAGAGAACCTGGATTTGCTGTTGACATCTGATCATATGTTAGCTCCCTTTGCTGGAGAGGATGTTGTGGCTGCTAGTATTCCGTACGAATTGCCGGACATGTGGCCAGTTTTTCCAACTGTTGACTTTGTGCAGACCAACAATTATGAGTTGGTTAACAAAACAGGTTTGTTGTATGTCATACTGTATAGTGTTGTGTATCATAATATATATTGTTGTGTATCCTAATGTGTATTGTTGTATATCATAATATATATTGTTGTGTATCATACTGTATAGTCTTTTTCTTCTTCTTTCGTTCATTTGAAATATGTCTATATCTGTACTGTATATTGTTGTATATCATTACATGTATTGTTGTATATCATAATGTATTGTTGTATATCATAATGTATATTGTTGTATATCATTACGTGTATTGTTGTATATCATTACATGTATTGTTGTATATCATTACATGTATTGGTGTATATAATTGCATGTATTGTTGTATATCATTACATGTATTGTTGTATATCATTACATGTATTGTTGTATATCATTACATGTATTGTTGTATATCATAATGTATATTGTTGTATATCATTACATGTATTGTTGTATATCATAATGTATATTGTTGTATTTCACTACATGTATTGTTGTATATCATTACATGTATTGTTGTATATTACTACATGTATTGTTGTATATCATAATGTATATTGTTGTATATCATTACATGTATTGTTGTATATTACTACATGTATTGTTGTATATAATTACATGTATTGTTGTATATAATTACATGTATTGTTGTATATCATTACATGTATTGTTGTATATCATTACATGTATTGTTGTATATCATTACATGTATTGTTGTATATCATTACATGTATTGTTGTATATCATTACATGTATTGTTGTATATCATTACATGTATTGGTGTATATAATTGCATGTATTGTTGTATATCATTACATGTATTGTTGTATATCATTACATGTATTGTTGTATATCATTACATGTATTGTTGTATATCATAATGTATATTGTTGTATATCATTACATGTATTGTTGTATATCATAATGTATATTGTTGTATATCACTACATGTATTGTTGTATATCATTACATGTATTGTTGTATATCATAATGTATATTGTTGTATATCATTACATGTATTGTTGTATATTACTACATGTATTGTTGTATATCACTACATGTATTGTTGTATATCATTACATGTATTGTTGTATATCATTACATGTATTGTTGTATATTACTACATGTATTGTTGTATATCATAATGTATATTGTTGTATATCATTACATGTATTGTTGTATATTACTACATGTATTGTTGTATATAATTACATGTATTGTTGTATATAATTACATGTATTGTTGTATATCATTACATGTATTGTTGTATATCATTACATGTATTGTTGTATATCATTACATGTATTGTTGTATATCATTACATGTATTGTTGTATATCATTACATGTATTGTTGTATATCATTACATGTATTGTTGTATATCATTACATGTATTGTTGTATATTACTACATGTATTGGTGTATATCATAATGTATATTGTTGTATATCACTACATGTATTGTTGTATATCATTACATGTATTGTTGTATATCATTACATGTATTGTTGTATATCATAATGTATATTGTTGTATATCACTACATGTATTGTTGTATATCATTACATGTATTGTTGTATATTACTACATGTATTGTTGTATATCATAATGTATATTGTTGTATATCATTACATGTATTGTTGTATATTACTACATGTATTGTTGTATATAATTACATGTATTGTTGTATATAATTACATGTATTGTTGTATATCATTACATGTATTGTTGTATATCATTACATGTATTGTTGTATATCATTACATGTATTGTTGTATATAATTACATGTATTGTTGTATATCATTACATGTATTGTTGTATATCATTACATGTATTGTTGTATATCATTACATGTATTGTTGTATATTACTACATGTATTGTTGTATATCATAATGTATATTGTTGTATATCACTACATGTATTGTTGTATATCATTACATGTATTGTTGTATATCATTACATGTATTGTTGTATATCATAATGTATATTGTTGTATATCACTACATGTATTGTTGTATATCATTACATGTATTGTTGTATATCATAGTGTATATTGTTGTATATCATTACATGTATTGTTGTATATCATTACATGTATTGTTGTATATCATTACATGTATTGTTGTATATCATAGTGTATATTGTTGTATACTGTCAGAGCTGTGTAATTAACACTTTAATGATATCAATTCAGTGCATACTTATTTCCCATTCTTAATAGTTTCACCGTAGTTTTTTTTCAGATGTTGACAACCATCTTACAGAGAGCTTTGAAACTTTCTATATTTCGTAAAGAATGTTTGCATTTTTGGAATGATTCCCCAAAGTTATTTTAAAAGTGAAATCCTACTTATAATGCTAGGCGTGTATTTATGTTACTTTATATATATATCACAAAATCTCACTTTAAAAAAATCTGATTTCTGCATGATTAATATTCATGAATGATGTCTATTGACTGAATTTCATGGGTGGAGCCATTTTGAAATAACATACTCTCCCAGTCAACTATTTTTAGTAACAAGATAAACAAAAATAGGTAGATGTGTTACCAAAATAAAACATAAAACAACCTAACAACGAGATACAGGGACAGACGACGTTTTGACTAAAAAGCCTTCATCAGGACAAATGAAAGACAACAGTACAACGAATCTTACATGGAGACCTACGTGGTTGATAGGGAGGAAAGAGGAGGAGAGATAGCGAATAGATAGTGGAGGAAGCAAATAGGGAGCAGCATAGCAGGGAGGATAGAGTATGAGGAGAAGAAGTGAGGAGGGGAAAGTGCAAACTTCCCGTTAGTCTCTAGAATTCCTGAAATATAATGGTTTCAGAGATCGTCAAAGTTTGTCACCAAGGATGTGTAATGGAAATTCAATGGCCAATTGATCTGTAAAGTGTTAATGTCTGAAGATTGGCCCATTGGACTAACCATCATGAAATAGTAAACCCCTAATTGATGATATGCATAATGAGGCTTTCCTCATGTGGAAGGCTTCATAGCACTTTAGTTATACAGTTACGTCCATCTATTGCCGGAGCCTAAGAAGAGAGCAAAGAATAGCAGCACTGTTACCTGCCAAGCATGTTGTAAGGACTAAGAAGGTTTTGGGTTGGAGCTGGTTGTCCCACCTCAGAGGGTCAGAGTGAATCAGAAGCTAGTGATGTTTGATGTTTCAGTCTGAAAGGCTTGAGATGTCATGGCATTACGTCTGCGTAGAGTAAAACTATTAGATCAAATACAAACATTCTGCGAATTTCCCACATCAAAATGAATACTAAAGGCACACAATAATGTGCAGCAGAAAGTCAAACAGAGAGAGACATAAACTCTTCCTCCTTTGGAGCTCTATCATTTTTATTATTATTATTTTCTCTCATGTAGCATATTCTTTCCAAAACATGGTCTTCATTATGGATTCTCTGAACACTCCGCAATTCTGGGTGAGTTGACCTGCCGAAGCTAGAGACATGTTTAAGCAATCTGATACATCACTGCACAATTGTCATCTTGGGTGCCCTCTTCCCCTGTTGCCGTTAACTCTGCCTTCAGATTTTAATTTTTCCATGCTGTTTTATCTCTTTACATGACCAAAAAAACTCAACTTTCTTGTTAAAATGTTGATAAGGAGCCAGCCCTCTTTGATGTTTATTGATATTAACACTTCTTGATTTGTCTTTTTAGCTTTCCATTAGTATACATGACATTCATCTATAGTTTCTCATTTTGAAAGCAGCGATTCTCTTTGCTATTGTTTTATTGAATGTCCATGCCTCACAACCGTATATTGCCACTGGAAATACATATGTTCTGATCATACATAGTTTGACTATGCTTCTGGTACCTTGCCAAAGATTTTTCATTTGTGCAAGTTACAGTGTCGCCATTGCATTTCTTTTCCTGATTTCAACAGCGCAGGTTCCTGAGCAATCTATGTTTGTGCCCAAATACTGGAAATTTGTTATGACCTCTAGTTCAAAATTGTCAGTTATTATCTTTGGCTGTACTTTCACTTGATCTGTTATCATAATTTTTATTATTATTATTATATTGTAGTAATAATCTCTATTATGCAGTGATGATTGCTAAATGCATCAGGGCCAGGATGCACATCTCTTCTGATCAGTAAAGCAAGGATTGGAATCTTCACTGTGTAGCCTGCTAGATACCCATACCTGGAATGTTGGGTTTCCCAATGTTCCCTCAAAATAATTTCCTGCAATTGCGGTCTGACTTGCTCGGGAGCAGAACATTTTCTTTTTTCTAATTCTGCATTCATTCAAAAACTCCTGTCGGTTAGCAGAATGTAGTATGGAGAACGGAAAGTGTTGGTTGTGTCAATGTTTCAGCTTGGCTGCGATATCTGTACTTTTAGTTTCTTCTTCTTCTTCTTCTTCAGCGTTCATTCTCAAACTCCAGCTGGATTTCTCTTGTAACAGGACAATGGTCCTACAAGATTTCCAGTTCAATATAGTCCAGAGAATGGAAATGCGTTGTGTTGCCGTTTTATTTGTGGGCGAATGGCCCAACACATCCGTCTTCGGCTGTGTACTTTTAGTTTGACATATCCCAACATCAGCAAGGCTTTTTTTGGATCTCCTTTCCAACTCCCATTTCTAAATCTTCATAAACGATTTTTGCGACATCCATGACAGCTCACCATGTTGCAATTCTGTGCTTCCCTTTTAGGATTTGGCAGCACATGGGCACATGTATCAATAAAGACTCAGTAATATCTAAATTTCACTATATTGGGTGCCACCTGGAATAAGAAGAAGAGGGAGACCTAGAGAAACTCTACGAAGAACCATTAATAGAGAAGGCATGTCAATGAACCTAAACAACACGCAACAATTGAAAGACCTGGCAACACAAAGGCAGAAATGGAAGGCTATGGTTTCTGCCCTATGCGCTGCCTATAGCCCTGGAGGAACATAACATAACAATGTCTAAATGTCATGAACAAAATCATATGTCAATAAAGACTGAGTGACATCTAAATGTCATGAACAAAATCATATGTCAATAAAGTTTGACCAGTTTTTATATATTGAATAGATCACTCATATGCAACTTCTTTTTACATTTTTACACGCAATAGGTTTTAAAACGGAGGGTGCTTTCACATGTCCACACACAATAGTCCAGTATCCGCAGAAGTTCCACTGGGAAGAGAAGCATTACAAGGCATCCCAGATCATGACCTGTTTAATGTATACAGCAGCTGTAGCCAGACGGAAATATGGGGTATGATTCCTTTTTTTATTCAATTGTATTTGTCTTCCTGTGTTCTTTTCTAATGCCCAGCTCTGTGGCTGAGAGGTTGTATGTCTCTGACGGTCAAAGATGCCTAGATCACCATTCATTATTAACCCCTTAGTTGCGGAGGTATCTAAAAAGACAAAGAGAGAAATTTCTGGATAGGCCTTCACTGTGGCACAAAAAGATGTCACCAACTGAACTTGTTAACAACACAAGGGACAAAGAGTTGTGGTGAGACATGATTGCCTACACCACTCGGTTTGGCACTCGATTGATATATATCAAGTAATGACATATTCTTTCCAGAACATTATCTTCATCGTGGATACTCTGAACGCCACTCTGCCCTGGACAATCAGACCTACCTGCATTGGTCAGAGACGTGCATATATTCTTTGATCTTCTGCGTTCATTCTCAAACTCCTGCAGATTAGCAGGATGTAGTCAGGAGAATGGAATGCATTGATTCATGGTTGACAGCATTGCTGCGATATCTGCACCTTTTGGTCTGACACATCCGACTTCAGCATGGTTTTGGGTCACTGACCCTATATGGGATGGGACAGCCAACTCCATAACCTCCTTAGTCGCCTTTTACAACATGTGTGAAAGGTAAACAGTGTTGCTATTCTTTGCTCCCCTTTCGGGCCCCAGCAACACACGGGCGATGTTGCTAGTCCATAGTCTTTTTGGTCTTCCTCTATTGATTGATATATATTGTCTATTCCCATGCCAGGTGGATGAGGGCACTGCTAGACCACACTTGTCGCATAGGGGATATATATGTCTATATGGACACATGTGCCCATGCGCAACTCTGTAGCGAAGTGGTACAGAGCGCATCAGTAACACCAAGGTTCATCCCCCGTCACGGGCAGTTGTGAATCCGGACTGTTTAGAAAGGAATGGCAAACTGCTTAACATTTATATTGCCTCGAAAATTACTACTGCCCAAAAATTCTGGATTGATGGCTACATCTTGAATAGTGTACACCAGGGTCGGCAACCTATGACATGCATGACACACTTGGCACGCCAAGCAATTTCAAATGACACTCAGACTCTTCACGTTTCCTGTATAAAGTTGATTATAAATCGATTAGCAGGGTTTCCTCGCTCATTTTGGCACTCTAACGCCTAAACATTCAGAAAATTGTGTGAAACTCATAGTGACAAAGTATGTTGTCAATATTGAACAGCTGGCCAAGATCATGCCAGGGCAAGGCTCCCATAATAATAAAAAAGTATTTTATTAAATCTTTCAAGAAACTCTTCTTGAAAGAAACATTTCTTTTAATATTGTTTACCACTTTACATATTATTGAATATAACTATATATTAATTAATTAAAATATAAAAATAAAATATATGGTAAAATAAGAATATTGGCCTCAACGTGTATAAAATTATATGTGATGTTGGCACTCTGGATAATTTAAAACCTTAAGTTGGCACACAGTTAGCAAAAGATTGCCAACCCCTGGTGTACACTACCAGTTATATATACTGTGTATATATATATATATCTTTGTGTGTGTGCGTGCATGGGTGTGAGTGTGTTGGTCTGTGACTCTCTCACCAGTGGCTTATCACCATGTAAAAATCATCATACACATAGTAGATATGTCTGTATACCATGACCAAGGAAAAGCTTCACAACACTTATCTATACAACTATGTTCGATTCCCTCTCAAGGGTAGAAGGCTTTTATCCAACCATTACACACCTCTGAGAGTTGAAATCTTCTTCATATGAAATAATGCTCGGGAGGAAACCCAAAACAGTGGCATAAAAGGATACACGAGCTATATAGTTCATTATTCCTGTGAATCAAACTATAAAAACATGCTGAAGTCAGGTGTGTTTGCACCTATATGCGCAGGTATTGCAGTCCCTCTGTATCGTCATACCAAACATTCTATTTTCTAGACTATATCCTGGTAACAAGCGGGAGTTTGAGAATGGATGGAGAAATTGAAACTACTCATTTGATTGTATAATAAGCGTTGCTAAATATTAATATAATATACACTGACTCCTCTGTTTTAGGACAATGTCAAGGTCCTTCCTGAGCCAATCAGTATTCAGCATGTGCACTTTGAACAGAATCATTTTTTGTTTACATTCTTCCAGGTATGAGAGATAATTGTTGTTTTTTAACCTTTAGCATGGTTTGTTTACAATTGCGCAATTTCTCTTCAGCCGCGGAGTTGGTTTTTGAAAATGTTACGCAATCGTCGGTGGATGTTTTAAAATCGTGATAACTTTTTCATTGTTAAAGATATTTAAATACTATTTGCACATATAAATAAAGAATTTAATTCGGCATATATTGGTGTATGTTTTGTTTGTGTGTGTGTGATACAAGACGTGTGAGAAAGTGATAAAATCAAATTTAGACCTATCTAGACCTAGCATATTTTTGATCGATCGTAAGCTGTGAAATCTGTTGACTATTATATATTTTACGTAATGGAAACATCGTGGAATAATTTAACATCACAGAAGGAGAACTTACCTTACAGTTTTCTCAAATTGTTAGAAACTTACACTATGATCTCACTAGATATACCATTGACAAATATGGACAATAGTATAATAAACACGATTCACTGTCGTGTCGCTCCGCTATGACGCAGAAGACTCAAAATCACTTCATATCACTTCATAACCTCTTTACCCGCCAATCTGCTATTACAAACAAAATGGCTTCTCAATGTTGGCATTACATTCTGTCAAAAAGCTACCGATCTCGATTTTTCAAGATTTTTTCGTTCAGTATCGGGTTTTCCGAAGTCGCCTTCAGAAATCACGGCATGACACAATTCTGGCAGAATGCACCGCCTGGTTTGTACACACAGCGTGCCTAAGGTTAAAAGACAAATATATGGGAGTAAAATTTATTAGATCCAAAAGAGATTAGAAATAACCCTACAAAAAACATCACATATGAAAAATCTATGGCGAAGGGCAAACAGAAAAACAAAATTACACATTATTAACCAGAGTTGGGTAAGATATCTCCCTTAACACTTTCCCGACCCAATTTCGAAGATAGTCGAATTTCCGTTACAGAACCTTTCTGACCGATTTCGACGATCGTCGAAAGCGATACGACAGATCGGTAAAACTATTATAAAACGGTAATACCCATTGCAATAATGTTACTAAAAATAGTGTTTCTGGGAAATTATATTGTGTAAAAATGGTGGAATACCTAACTTGTGTAATACCGATATGGACATCGTAGATGAGTTTTTATCATGAAATATTGGATATTTCGAAGGAAATATTGTATGATATATAGAAATTAATGTAAATCTAGGCCTAGCATTATGCTAAGTAGCATTTTGCACTTGACATAACTCTGGAGCTTTCAAATTCATTCAGAAAGTGCAAACAGTCGTTACAACACACAGAAAGTTTCAAGGCTCTCACGCTAGATCAATTTTATACTAATTTTTAATGATGACGGTGTCAATGTATACATTTTTGCGTGTACCCTCGGTAATGGCGGATAAGTACGCTCTAGATTGCTAGTCAGCAAAGTGTTAAAATTTATACAATTTATAAGACTATTAGTTAAAAAATATACGACATAAGGAAAAAGGTAGTGATAAAAAATAGATGTATATATATTTATTTACCTTTCATTCTTTAGTTCCATCCGTGTATCGATTCCTTGTTTTGTTCTGCTTCTGTCAAATAAACGAATCAGTAACACTACAACTTCTTTTCTCACCTTCCTTTCCCTCCTCTCATTATTGCAATGTTGAACTCCTTATCTAAAGGTCCTTTGCGCTCGATTTTATCCTGGACTACTGATCATAACCTCGTCTTATCTAAGTCTATCTTGATCTTATCCTGGACTACTGATCATAATCTTATCTAAGTCTATCTTGATTTTATCCTGGACTACTGATCATAATCTTATCTAAGTCTATCTTGATTTTATCCTGGACTACTGATCATAATCTTATCTAAGTCTATCTTGATTTTATCCTGGACTACTGATCATAATCTTATCTAAGTCTATCTTGATTTTATCCTGGACTACTGATCATAATCTTATCTAAGTCTATCTTGATCTTATCCTGGACTACTGATCATAATCTTATCTAAGTCTATCTTGATTTTATCCTGGACTAATGATCATAACCTCATCTTATCTAAGTCTATCTTGATCTTATCCTGGACTACTGATCATAATCTTATCTAAGTCTATCTTGATCTTATCCTGGACTACTGATCATAATCTTATCTAAGTCTATCTTGATTTTATCCTGGACTAATGATCATAACCTCATCTTATCTAAGTCTATCTTGATCTTATCCTGGACTACTGATCATAATCTTATCTAAGTCTATCTTGATTTTATCCTGGACTACTGATCATAATCTTATCTAAGTCTATCTTGATCTTATCCTGGACTACTGATCATAATCTTATCTAAGTCTATCTTGATTTTATCCTGGACTAATGATCATAACCTCATCTTATCTAAGTCTATCTTGATCTTATCCTGGACTACTGATCATAATCTTATCTAAGTCTATCTTGATTTTATCCTGGACTACTGATCATAACCTCATCTTATCTAAGTCTATCTTGATCTTATCCTCGACTACTGATCATAATCTTATCTAAGTCTATCTTGATTTTATCCTGGACTAATGATCATAACCTCATCTTATCTAAGTCTATCTTGATCTTATCCTGGACTACTGATCATAATCTTATCTAAGTCTATCTTGATTTTATCCTGGACTACTGATCATAATCTTATCTAAGTCTATCTTGATCTTATCCTGGACTACTGATGATAATCTTATCTAAGTCTATCTTGATTTTATCCTGGACTACTGATCATAATCTTATCTAAGTCTATCTTGATCTTATCCTGGACTACTGATCATAATCTTATCTAAGTCTATCTTGATTTTATCCTGGACTAATGATCATAACCTTATCTAAGTCTATCTTGATCTTATCCTGGACTACTGATCATAATCTTATCTAAGTCTATCTTGATTTTATCCTGGACTACTGATCATAATCTTATCTAAGTCTATCTTGATTTTATCCTGGACTACTGATCATAATCTTATCTAAGTCTATCTTGATTTTATCCTGGACTAATGATCATAACCTCATCTTATCTAAGTCTATCTTGATCTTATCCTGGACTACTGATCATAATCTTATCTAAGTCTATCTTGATTTTATCCTGGACTAATGATCATAACCTTATCTAAGTCTATCTTGATTTTATCCTGGACTACTGATCATAACCTCATCTTATCTAAGTCTATCTTGATCTTATCCTGGACTACTGATCATAATCTTATCTAAGTCTATCTTGATTTTATCCTGGACTAATGATCATAACCTCATCTTATCTAAGTCTATCTTGATCTTATCCTGGACTACTGATCATAATCTTATCTAAGTCTATCTTGATTTTATCCTGGACTACTGATCATAATCTTATCTAAGTCTATCTTGATTTTATCCTGGACTACTGATCATAATCTTATCTAAGTCTATCTTGATCTTATCCTGGACTACTGATCATAATCTTATCTAAGTCTATCTTGATTTTATCCTGGACTAATGATCATAACCTCATCTTATCTAAGTCTATCTCGATTTTATCCTGGACTACTGATCATAATCTTATCTAAGTCTATCTTGATCTTATCCTGGACTACTGATCATAATCTTATCTAAGTCTATCTTGATTTTATCCTGGACTACTGATCATAATCTTATCTAAGTCTATCTTGATCTTATCCTGGACTACTGATCATAATCTTATCTAAGTCTATCTTGATCTTATCCTGGACTACTGATCATAATCTTATCTTAGTCTATCTTGATTTTATCCTGGACTACTGATCATAACCTCGTCTTATCTAAGTCTATCTTGATTTTATCTTGGACTACTGATCATAATCTTATCTAAGTCTATCTTGATTTTATCCTGGACTACTGATCATAATCTTATCTAAGTCTATCTTGATTTTATCCTGGACTACTGATCATAATCTTATCTAAGTCTATCTTGATTTTATCCTGGACTACTGATCATAATCTTATCTAAGTCTATCTTGATTTTATCCTGGACTAATGATCATAACCTTATCTAAGTCTATCTTGATTTTATCCTGGACTACTGATCATAACCTCGTCTTATCTAAGTCTATCTTGATCTTATCCTGGACTACTGATCATAATCTTATCTAAGTCGATCTTGATTTTATCCTGGACTAATGATCAAAACCTCATCTTATCTAAGTCTATCTTGGGGTTCTGCAACATCTGTTCATCTTCAGCAACGTCTGTATAATATAATCTTACTCTGGATTGACCAGCTTTCAGTTTATAACACTGATTGTCACTATCTTCCTGAAATCTATTTATCTCCGTTCATCTCTGGTTTAGGATGGGTTATGTCCTACCTCTTTGTTCCTTACAATTTTCTAGTTGGTGGGCAAATCTTGTGGTGCGATTCTGAAAGATTTCCGAATGTAATTCACTATTAGGTTCAGTTTTTATTCTTGACATTTTATTTATTCTATTTCACTTGTCTGTGCATTACCTGGCGATGATTACCTGAGATGGGTATTGGTTAGTTCAACCTTTATCTGCAAATCTATCTATCCGAATATCAACCTTCTGGAAAGAAAAGACCACTGTATCATATTCCGACTGTGCACACAACATGTACAGCTAAACAATCACCTGAACAGAATACAACCACAACACACTCCAGGGTGCCGGCTGTGCACTCATCCCTATGAAACTGTTGACCACCACCTTTTTGAATGCCCTGTGCTGGATGATGTCAGAGAAAAAATGTTTCTCCCTCCAGGGCCAGACAAATGGAACACATTATATGGAACAAAACATCAGCTCACAAACACATGCATATATCACACAATGGCATTGGGTCAAAGGGCATGGACCGCTGGATCAGCAACCATCTAATCTCTATACTTAGTGCAGTCCCTCTTACTGCCTTTTTTCTTCCAGATGGGAACAATCAGCGCTGTATTCCACTCCTGTGTTGTGTTTTGTGTCTTCCATATAACATTAAACAGTCTGTGCAGCCACTTTATACCTGTCTCTGTTAGCATTTTTATTAGTTCTGTAGGCATGTCATCTATTCCTGATGCTTCGTTATTTGGTACATGTTTAACTGCATCTTCAATTTCGAAATTTAGGATGATGGTTCTAGGTCTTCTTCTATTGTATTTATTGTTGTAATCACTTCTCCTTCAAGTTTAACAGTTGATTGAAGTAATTTTTCCATCTTTCCATGATTTCTTGGGGTCTTTTTAGTATGTTGCAGTGTTCATCGTTGATTATTTCTGTTGGTTCATGTCTTTTTTACTTCTCATGTTTTGTACTTTCTTGTAGAACAACTTTGGTGCATTTTGTCTATCCTTATTAAGCATTTCTCCATATTCTTGCCATGACTTAATTAATGCAGAGTTGATGATTTTCTTAGTGTTAATCTTTGCTTGCTTGTATGGCTTGGGAGCCACGGAGCGCAGTGGTTTTGCTTATGAGTGGTCCTGGGTTCATTCCCCATATGAGGCGGAAACGTTTTTCAGATCGAACGGCTCCCAGGTCACCCCAGCCTTAAATGAGTACCGGATTAATCCGGGAAGTAAAGACTGCGAGGGAGAGGAGATGGCTACCGCCCTCATTTGCAGAGCCTGTGAAATGTGAGATCGCTAACATCTCACACCCCTACGGCATTAATAAATGCTATGGGTTACTTTACTTTAATTATGCTAAGTAGTCTTCATGTGTTGTGCTTGTTATCCATTTCTTGTATTATCTGCGTGTCATTTTCATTTATCTATTTGCTGTCTTCACCTAAATTCATTCATTCATTTTCCGCTGAAGTTAATGCATAGGGCAGAGGTCAGATCTCTCCAATTCTGTCTGTTCAAAGCTATTCTGTGCAGTATAGAATAGTATGAATATTGGTTGTTTTACTTTCTCAAAGTATTGTTCTTCTGAGTGTTTCCTTTGGTCTACCCCTTGCTCTTGACACAAAATAATTCGTTTGAATGAAAAAAGAATTGGAATGAACTGACTTCTGTTACACAAATCGGTCTGGATTTTACGATGTTAGTTGATTAATCCAACGATCGGCGGAATGACCCAGACTTGATTAGAGAAACACCCTCCATCAACGGACGTCACTACCGGAAGCCATCTTCACCTAAATATTTCCACCTAATTTACTCATAGGTCCAAGATGTAATGCTATTTCGGTGTTCTCCACATGACATGTTTTTCTTGTTCGTCATTTCTCCCAAAGTCTCTTTAGTTCGTTTGTGTGCAGAATTTTCCTAAGTATGACAATTCCCTCCAATCACGTATTTGTGTTTACACATTGATGTTGCAGTTTGGATGATATTTGTTCTTTGATATTACAAATACTTAAGTTTTTCTACTATTCAGACTAAGCCGTTTATTTAATATGTTTACCAGTAGTTAAAATGTATATATGTTCTGTTGCAAAACATTAATTTGATACAGGTTTTACCAGTAGTTAAATTGTGTATATGTTCTGTATATATGTGAGGAAATTATTAATATCTAAACAAATTACAAACAAGTTAAAAATGAGAATTATAAAATGCTACATCTATTCCATATTAATGTATGGCTCAGAAACATGGACACTAAATAAACAATTAGAAGACAAAATTGATGTATTTGAGATGTGGGTATATAGAAGAATAGGGAGAACATCATGGAAAGAGAAGAAAACAAATAAAGAGGTGCTAAAAACACTTAATATGAAGAAAGAACTACTAAGAGAAATAAAGATCAGGCAAATAAAATACTTTGGACACATTAAAAGACATGACACCCTATTGAAGACCTTACTTGAGGGTAAAGTCAAAGGGAAGCGAGCAAGAGGTAGGCAGAGATACAAGTGGGAGAGTAACATTACACGATGGACAGGTTACAGTCTAGCAGAGTGCACCACCAGGACAAGAGACAGGAGATGTTGGAGATACGTTGCAGCCAACCTTCGTTGCGGAGACGGCACTTGATGATGATGATGATGTTCTGTTGCAAAACATTAATTTGATACAGGTTTTACCAGTAGTTAAATTGTGTATATGTTGTGTTGCAAAACATTAATTTCAACTACAACTTATATGTTTATTTCTCCATTTCAAGCTGAACACTTTAGATTTGGATTCGAGCACAGGTATAAAAAATCTGGTTTGGACTGCAGAGAAATCACATCTTTTTACGAAGATACAGGGACAGCCTTGGATACCTACACTTGATAGTTATGTCGATTTTGATGCGTCAGCATTTGAGAAATTTTTGGCTGTTTATTTAAATGGTGTACCTGAGGTTTCTGCGAGGAAACTGTGATAGAAATATAGAAGTATGGGAAATTGTTGAGATGAATATTTGAGGAAAGTTTGTGAGTGTGAAAGGTTGAATACAGGGATCAGTGAGCAAATCATGTGACAATATACCAATTTTTTAACTTCATAAGCTATTGCACAAAACTTCATTACTCAGAAATTTTAAAAAGATATAACTTCGGATATCGATCTAGCAATTTGTGTGCAACGCACTGGCCATCCACTGATACACGGAAAGAACTTGCACAAAATAGAGCTACATTGCGTTCTACAGCGAAAAAGGGCACATTATCTGTGAATAGAGGAGACATGCAGCAGCTAAAAAATGGAGAGTAGCTAGACAGCATGACCATCTGCAGTATAGGGGAGATCTATTCACTAAAACGTAAACATGAACTAGTCTCCAATTTTCATTAAATCTATTGGTTGCAATTGGCTATTTTTGGCATGCGACTAGAAGTATAAAATAATCAAAAACGTAACGAGCAGGGTCCAAATTAATTGAGCTAGGGGGGATGTATTGTCGAGAGCAGTGCTAGAAAGTCACGGGTAGACCAAAAACCATCTACAATGGTCATCAAATGTCCAAGGACATTTGCGGCCAGAATAAGACTTGCTAGCCATCTATGAACTCATAGTCAAGGACATAAACTCTAACTTAATTTCAAAAGTGGTTGTAACAAATGGTCATCATCATCTTGTGATAGACAAACAACATTGGACTTGATGTATAATAATGGATTTCAGAAGAAGATATGAGAAGGTGATGGGGGGAATACTAGTCTTGATAGATAGGACGTTGTGAGTGAATTTGATTTGTAATGCCTGTATGTGTGACTCATGATGGTGAAGATTTGTCTTGTCAAGAAATATTTTTTTAATGTAGATTTAACTTGGTCAGGATGTGCTTTTGTGATTCTGAAAATAAATATCACAATTCGTTACTTTGTGTGTGTGTGTCAAATCCTATTGTTATCTTACAGTTGTACTTAGATGTATCTATGCCTCTCCTTAGATCTATCTCTCTGCACCAACATTTATGCTTCCCTCAAAAACAATCTGTCATCTCCACTGTCTCTCATTCCCTAAGATCTATATATGCATTCCCTAAGATCTATCTGTACCTTCCCTAAGATCTATCTGTATCTTCCCTAAGATCTATCTGTACCTTCCCTAAGATCTATCTGTACCTTCCCTAAGATCTATCTATGCCATTCATAAGATATATGCCTTGACTATCTATGTCTTTCCTAACGTCTATCTCTGTTATTCCCAAAATCTATTTATGCTTTCCCTAAGATATAAGGGAAAGAGAGTTCTGCAGTGCTATATAACCCCAATACTAACATATGGGTGCGAGTCTTGGACAATAAACAAACTGGAAAGTGGGAAATTAGAGGCAACAGAGATGTGGTTCTACAGAAGAATGCTGAGAATACCATGGACTGCCAGAAAAACTAATGTAGTGGTGTTGAAAGAGTCAAATGCGAAACGGACCTTAATCAACAATATAAGAAAAAGGCAATCTTTTTTTTGGCCACTTCATGAGACAGACAGGTTTAGAGAACATAATCACAACAGGCAAGATTGAAGGCACCAGAGACAGAGGGTGACAACGTGAGAAAATATTAAAGTTTGACAACCTGGCTTGACAAGGAAACAACAACAACATTGATACATAATACTGTGGACAGAAAGCTGTAGAGAACCATGACCGCCTACGCCAGCCGGCATGGCACCTGATGATGATAATGAAGATATATGTATGTCATCAATAAAGTCTATCTGGGTCTTCCCTAAGATCTATCTCTGCATTCCCTAAGATCTATCTCTGCATTCCCTAAGATCTATCTCTGCATTCCCTAAGATCTATCTCTGCATTCCCTAAGATCTATCTCTGCATTCCCTAAGATCTATCTCTGCATTCCCTAAGATCTATCTCTGCATTCCCTAAGTTCTATCTCTGCATTCCCTAAGTTCTATCTATGTCTTTCATAAGATATATCTGTCTTCCCTAAAATCTATCTCTGCATTCCCTAAGATCTATCTCTGCATTCCCTAAGTTCTATCTATGTCTTTCATAAGATATATCTATCTTCCCTAAGATCTTACTTTGCCTTCCATGTTTTCTTCGGCGATCATTACTCAGTCAGGTTGGGACTCCAGAAGACATGTGGAGACTGCCATGTCAAGGCTAAATAGAAAGATCAGTATTACAGTAACTTTTTAGATCACTTCATAGATCACGTGACCTTCTTTGGAATGGGATAGTCAACTCCATCACCTCCCCCGAAGTCACCTCTTTCAACTTGCATGGTATAGCACATTGTTGCTATTTGTTTCCCCAGCAACATTTTCATACCAACATTGTGTTATCAGTGTCAAACTTGGACATTAGATTCTAGAACAATACATAAGATTAACACCACTGAAATGAAATGTGTGAGACGTATGATTTGAGTTAGCTTGAGAGACAAAATCAGGAATGAAGCACTAAGGAAACAATTAGGGATCAAGTCAACAATAGAATACATCCAGAAACAACAAGTTAAATGGTACTGCCACATAACCAGACAGAAAGAGCAAAGTATTATCCAAAAAACACTTAACAAACGATCCGAAAACAATCGACCTATTGGATGCCCTCGTAAAAGGTGGATAGATAGTGTATTAGAGACACTCGGAAATACAACAGCGGAAGAGGCAAATAGAAGGGCACAAGACCGTACACTCACTCTCCCCTCAACACCGAAAGGTACATGAGGACAGAAAGAAGAAGAAGATCATGCGGGCCAGGTCTACCATTCAAATTTTGCAAGTCTATTATTGATACCCAGGTGAGTGATGGTTGATAGTATTCACACTTGCCGTTAAGTGAAGGGGTGGGAGACTCAGTTGTCGTTCCAAGTCCAGATGTTTCACCTTGGTTGCATTAAGTTCATGTTTTAATTGACGTAGGCTCTTGGGAGAGTCTCGCTGAGGATAGAACAGCATGGCGTTACAGCCTTAGAACTGGAGCACTAGCGACGGAAGAGACCAGGCAAGATACTGCAAGACAGAAGCGGGCAAGCAGAACAGAAAAAAACATCTCTATGTCCCATAGACACCCTTTACAGTTTTCAATTTTATAGAACTTTTTGTGCTTGCATTGGACTTGTTAGTCATTTAAAAATGCACTATTCACTTTATTATTCTTTGTTACTTATTGTTATTATTATTGTTTTTGGTCATCGTCGATCACGACAGACAAACAACAAGTTCATGTTTGTTCAAGATTACTTTAATGTTATCTATCCACCGTTTTCTTGATCTACCTTTGGCTTTATGCCAGGATATTATATGTTAAATACAAGACATTAAACCAAATCTTTTCCTAATTTCTTCATTTCTTATTGTCTAGTTTAGTAATCAAGGCAGCTTTTCTCAGACATTTTTCTCACATGTAACGATTGTCCTCAGCTATGAGACTCGCCAGATCACCCCCCAAAAAAAAATCCTCTGTCGAGATCACCCAAAAAATATGTATGCCTACATGTTATGGTGACTGAAAATATGTATGCCTACATGTTATGGTGACTGAAAATATGTATGCCTACATGTTATTATGGTGACTGAAAATATGTAAGCATACATGTTAAGGTGACTATGAAAATATGTATGCCTACATGTAATATATATACTGAAAATATGTATGCCTACATGTTATGGTGACAATGAAAATATGTATGCCTACATGTTATGGTGACAATGAAAATATGTACGCCTACATGTTATGGTGACAATGAAAATATGTATGCCTACATGTTATGGTGACTGAAAATATGTACGCCTACATGTTATTATGGTGACTGAAAATATGTACGCCTACATGTTATTATGGTGACTGAAAATATGTACGCCTACATGCTATTATGGTGACTGAAAAAAACTGCACAACGGAGCATCACATCGCTAGAGAACTGGAGAGCAACACTGAATGAACCGAGACAGATAGATGTGATGGATTTGATTGGTTTAGATTTGATAGATAGGTCGCGACCTTCGGTAGTATAGGGAACATGTTAACTAAAATATACATGAACTAGTTTCCGATTTGCGTGAAATCTATTGGTTGGCCTTGTATATTTTTGGCATGCGGCTCCGAGTATGTAAATAGCGACCAATCAAAATTCCAACAATAATCAAAAATGTAACGAACTGGTCTAAATTAATTGATCTAGAAAGCCTGTATTGTCGAGCGCCACGGTTAGGCTTATGATGAGGAAGGTGTTTTTTTTTCAACTAGGGACATGACCCACCCTATGTTATAGAAGAGTTGTGACCATAAAAATGGAAGGTGAGGGTTCAAGCCGTCATGTCACTGCAACCTCTGAAAAGCAATTATTGAATAATAATAAATATTGGATGTCAAGGAGCCAGGTAATCTTGCCACAACGATCTAGAAGGCATGAACCTGCCTAGATAACACGTCCCCCTCCCATGAAACAGTCTGTCAATGTACCTATTATTCTGTGTCAGCTGATTCTTCTGTCCACCTCGCGCATGCGTAATCATCAAATCCGATATTGGAATCTTCCGCTTCATCGCGTATCATCTGATTACTGGAAATTTAGTCTCGTGTATCAAATAGAACTCTCTCTTTCATGTGGGTTTCTCTTGTTGTGGTAATGTTTCGCGAATGCGGTTGCGTCTGTGGGTCACCCAAAGGCTCACTAGACAAACCAACCGTGCAACAGAAAACCTTAGTAGATGACATTCTTCTTCTTTTGCGTTCGTTCTCAAACTCCTGCAGATTAGCAGGATGTAGTCCGGAGAACGGAATGCATTGTGTCATGGTTTACAACATTGCTGCGATATCTGCGCCTTTCGGCTTGAGCATGGCTTTGCCTTTATATTGAGGTTATCTTATATGAGCTTCATGGCACGTCATCTATACAATCCCGTAGTCGTAATCTTCGATAAGCAGTTACCATGTTGTTCCGACAGGCCGACGTTGTGTATGAACTAGTTACGGGCACGGCGTGGGTGGGCAGAACAACAAGTAAACCTGTCGCAAGGGCCAGAGTTGTGCCCTGATGTCGACGTCTGTTCCGGCAACATTAGACTGGAAACACCATCGAGTAGAATGGCTGCTGGAACAGAGGGCGGAGCACTTATGGGAATGCCCTACGTGCCGTGAGGCCAGTTTCTAATCAAGAATCACTGGTAAATTTTCGAAATGCACTTCTATATCTGTATTTTTGTTTAAAAAACACGCTTTGGTACTGCTTACGTGGTACATTCCGTCAGTGATATTTGTACAATGGTAGCGACATACCCAAGCCCGTAGATTGGATGGAGAATGTGTTTAAACTCCCATCTCTTGTGGAATTCAGAACGTTACTTTTAGTTTTAGTACTGGTAAATTAACAAAATGTGAGTAAACCCCATTAACAATTATTCACGAAGAGGTCACGAAATTTCTTTTGAACAAAAAAGGAATTAAGCTTGCGAATGAAGATAGGCAGTGTTATATCAATTAACACCACTGCTGAAACACCAGAAAATCGACATGATCTCCACAAGAACGCAAATCCGACAATGTACTACATTGTGCCAGACCCTGACAGAGAAACTAGAACACAAACTCGCTGTACGCGAAATGAAGTACCCGAGAACAGCACTGGGGGTAACACAAAGAGATAGAATAAACACTGACACTATAAGAAATCTGATGAAAACAATATCGTGCAAAGAATACATAGGCACACAAAAGATCAAATGGTTTGGCCACCTAATCAGAATGAAACCAGATCACATTTCATCGACAGCCTTCATTAAAAAATCATCTAAAAAAGAGAAACGGAAAAACCCAGACGAAGATGGATAGATGGCATTAGAGAAATACTACAACACTAAGGCTGCACTTCGGCTCTCCATGACGCCTAGCGCCACACATGGATATGACAAGACGAAGATAGGCGAATGACACTTTCTTAGGTAGCCACACCCCCCCCCCACACACTTTCCGCGTATTGAAAACGTATCTAAAGAAGGTTACGTACACTCAGTTTGGAAGGAAATATAAAATAGCAGCAAGACCTAATTCAGAGCCGTATACACATTATCTCTGTTTTGTTTAACAACACACAATATAAGATCATTTGCCGAATATTTTCAGATCGTTCTTGTTGTGATTTAGACTGTGATAACCTTTTTCTGAAAAAAATCGCTAAGAAGTTTTTTTACCAAGTTCCTAATGCTAAACGTCATGTTATATTTTTTGGGCTTTTAACCAGCCAGTTTACAAAGTTCCTAGTGCTACTTTTTACCGGCCAGTTCACCAAGTTGCTAGTGATAAACGCCATGTTTTTACCCGCCATTTTACCAAGTTCTTAGTGCTAAACGCCATATTCCGTTTTTGGTTTTCACGGTTTCAAGCAGCTGAAATTTTCGTACGAAATGAACGTAGTCGACCCAAGTCTAAATCATCGTCTTCTCGGAAACTGTCATCCAAGTATACGTTTCGGTACAGAAAGAAGCACATGGACATGGTGAATCATAACTTTGAGCAGATACTCATACGTTTTTGCCTGGCGACAGAAAGGAAAACCATCATAAGCTGGGGAAGCTAATCTGAAATAAAATCATGCCGAAATCAGATGTGCTCTGCCGGAAGACAAAGAATAACGCAGATCCGCTGTGAAACCAGCAGCGCAACACGTACTTTGCGCCCTCGACAGAAAACACGAATTTTCGTGTTGATTGTCACATAGCAAATGCAGAAGACCAAGAGGAATATCCTATATATATATATATATATATATATATATATATATATATATATATATATATATATATATATATATATATATATATATATATTCGTTATCTAAGAAATGCGGGTGACAAGATAAACTTTACTCTTTTGTCAGAGATTCCTCAGGATTATCTCTTATAGCTCCAGAGTGAACTGCTAAGAAAGACAGACAGACAGACAGATAGATAGTATAGATGGATGGAGTAGATTAGATTAGATTGATGGTAATTAGATTAGATTAGATTAGATTAGATTAGATTAGATACGATGGATGGAAAGAAAGAAACAAATCAGTTCAAATGTCTATACCTTAATCTTTCTCTACACTTCTATCGCTTGAACTGGACTCTTCTTGTAACACTGTCCCCGGTATGCAGACGAGGAGACATTGGCATACACCAATCAGCTTCGAAGAGAAGCTTATGACAGTACGATGAGACATTGGCCTATACCAATCAGCTTCGAAGAGAAGCTTATGACAGTGTGGAAACCATGAAACAGACATCACTATGCTACGAGACCGATGGAAGTATAGAAAACATCTGCACAGAATTAATCGGGACTTCATTCTTTACGTTTTTTATTTTTGTCGTATTTTTCGTTTGTCTCTATTTACATACTTGGAGGGGTTCAACGGGTACCGCATTCGTCTCGTTGGACCCAAGGTTAGCAGATAACCAAGATTCCAAAAGTACCTCTTCGTGGTGCACCCTGGAAACAGAAATACAGCTTCTCGTGCTGATTCTGGCTAAAACTTTTGGGGATCGTGTCCGTGAGTGTGGAGGTAGCAGATGTCGACACACAGTGAAACTAGTCTGGTTGGCAGAAGCATTGGAGGGGCGGCAAATGCAGATGTTACGAAGTGGGCAGATGCTACGAGAAATATAAAGAATTGGTGTTTCAATCATCATCAGAATAGTACAATGAGTACACTGAGAATGAAGCACAACACTAGAGGGCAGCGTCATGTGCAAAGAAAACGGGAAAAGTTTAAAGTAAATCGGAACTAAAGTGCTGTTTACTCGACAAGCTTCTAGTTGCCGGTGATCCCGGGCCCAACTCTACTGTCGGGTTGTTGTTTTTTTCTATCCGGAATCATGCCCGCAGAGAGAAAAGGATCAGTATCTGATGGGCGCAGGCACAGCGGTCCAAGGTGACAAGCACTGTTCAGCTCTAGAACAAAACGCTAGTCCCTGACGCTCCTAAATATCTGTATAGACTCAGACTAGATGCCATTGGTGAACAACACTTCGGCTAAGAGGGCGAACGAGTCCGAACCCAACTCCTCTGCCGAGTTATTCCTAAACTAGAACCAGGCTCGAGTATGATAAACGGTTCAGTACCCGATGAGCACAACACGTCTGCAATCTGTGAATATCGCTATCTTATTTGGTCTTGGCAGTCCGGAGAACAGGCCACTGCAGACTGTTGGGTCACCTTTACCGATTGAGGATCTCATACACAGATGAATGTTCATGTGGATCCGGAACCCAGACCCCGGAACATATACTTCAGGACTGCCCAACATACAAAGAGCAGAGACAGCAGACCTGGCCAGAGGATACAGACTTGAGGCAAAAGCTATGGGGCTGCCGCTCTGACTTGGAGAAGACAGTGGACTTCGTCTTGACGACAGGCATGACGGTATAGCATGGCCACAGATGCTGAACGCAGAAGAAGAAGAACAACAACAACAACACGTCTAATTACACGAGACAAGTTAACTGGTGTCAGAACACCTTGTGCAAGATAGAGGTGAAGAACAACTCGCCTCGGCGTAGAGTCAGTACACATTCGCTGCCTGGCGACAGATAGGAAGGATGTAACAGGCTACGGTAACCCACGCAAAATGTCAAGCCATGCTGAAATCGGATCTGCTGAGCCTAAAACGCGCATAACGGTGACACAACGTAACTGCTCCCGGCGGAAATCACACGAGTATCCGTGCTGATTTCAAGGAGTGAGCACAAAACACACAAACATACTTTGAGGCGCATGCGAAAAATAGCCAAGGCGACTTAACAATTCATTTCTGTTGCCGATCTTCGTGTGTAATTTCCCTCTTTTTCATGAGAAAGTGGATGACATTTTTGCGATAATCGTTATGGGGAGCTGCCATTTTTGCTAAATCCCCAGTACAGTGGAATCCCTCCATAACACACTCTTTTATACCATATTTCCATTATAGCAACACTTTTCACAGTCCCTTGCCCGTGTGTTGTCGAGACCAGAAAGGGGAGCAAAGAATAGCAACACTAATTACCTTCCATGCATGTCGTACGAGGCGACTAAGGAGGTTATGGGATGGAGTTGGCTGTCCCATCCCATATAGGGTCATTGACCCAAAGCCATGCTGAAGTCCGATGTGTCAGGTCGAAAGGCGCAGATATCGCAGCAATGATGTAAACCATGACACAACTCATTTCGTTCTCCGGACTACATTCTGCTGATCTGCAGGAGTTTGAGAACGAACGCAGAAGAAGAAGAAGACAGTCCCCAATTATATTTACTGTATTATTTGCACTAGACAAATGTTGTATACCAATGCAGTGTACTCATCTAAATGAAGGACTACTACCCGAAAGCCAATGTGGTTTCAGAAAAGAACGTGGAACAACTGATATGATCTTTGCTGAAAGACAGCTTCAAGAAAAATGTCAAGAACAACACTGTGACCTGTACACATCATTCATAGACTTGACAAAAGCATTTGACACAGTAAGTAGAGAGGGTCTGTGGAAGATTCTAGCAAAGTATGGATGTCCACAGAAATTTATCTCAATGGTGCAGCAATTGCATGATGGAATGCAAGCTAGAGTTCAGGATGATGGAGAGTTATCTGAAACCTTTCCTGTTTCAAATGGAGAAAAACAAGGATGTGTATTAGCACCTACCCTATTTAGCATCATGTTCTCTGCTATGTTGGATGATGCTTTCAGAGATCTAGACCTGGGAGTAAACATCACCTATCGCATAGACGGAAAATTGTTCAACCTTCGGCGACTTCGAGCAAAAACCAAAGTTAAATCACACACAATCAGGGATCTTCTATTTGCTGATGACTGAGCCCTAAATGCCAACTCTGAGGCTGATCTACAATGTATTATAGACAGATTATCCAAAGCCTGTACCAACTTTGGGCTTACCATTAACACAGAGAAAACAGAAGTCATGTTACAACCAGCACTTGGCAAAAGCTATCTCGAGCCCTGCATAAAGGTAAATGGTGTAACACTGAAAGTTGTGAATAGATTCACATATCTAGGCAGTACATTATCACAAAATGCCAACGTTGATGACGAAGTGTATACAAGGATCGCCAAAGCAAGCAGTACTTTTGGCAGATTGTACGCAAATGTTTGGCGTAGAAATGGCATTAACCTACAGACTAAGCTGAAAGTTTACAGAGCAGTGGTACTTCCAGTGCTGCTTTACGCTAGTGAAACATGGACTGTGTATAGACGTCATGTGAAAAAACTCAATCATTTTCCTGCAATTTATCTCAGAAAAGTAATGAACATCAGATGGCAAGACAAGATTCCAGATACCACAGTCCTTGATAGAGCTGATATCCCAAGCATTGACACGATCCTGATGTAGACACAGATTCGTTGGGCAGTTCATTTGGTGCGTATGCCAGACCATAGTCTGCCAAAGATACTTCTCTATGGTGAGCTAGAGAAGGGTATACGATCTAAAGGTGGCCAAAGGAAGCGCTGCAAGGACTCGTTAAAGGACTCACTGAAAGCCTTTGAAATAGACCACGATACATGGGAAGAACTTGCACAAAATAGATCTACATGGCGTTCTAAAATAAAAAAGAGCGCATCATCTTGTGAAAAGAAGAGAAATGCAGCAGCTCAACAGTGGAGAGCAGCTAGAAAGTCACGGATAGACCATGATCCGTCTACAGTCGTTATTCCATGTCCAAACTGTCCAAGGACATTTACAGCTCGAATAGGGCTCATTAGCCATCTACGAACTCATAATCAAGGACATAACTAAAATTGAATTTTCAAAAGTGGATGTAACAAATGGTCATCATCATCATGTGATGG
The DNA here is from genome assembly GCA_034231615.1 of Meghimatium bilineatum. Lineage (NCBI taxonomy): Eukaryota > Metazoa > Mollusca > Gastropoda > Stylommatophora > Philomycidae > Meghimatium > Meghimatium bilineatum. The sequence goes on along the minus strand of CM067302.1, from coordinate 15,948,902 downwards.
ACGAACAACACATACATCATCATCATGTGATGAACGAACAGCATGAACATAAAGACATATGTAAATATTCAATGAGCAGCATTGTTCGGAGAAATAATATGTTTAAAGATATGGAAGAAAAAAGAGATAAAGGTAAACAAAAATCTTCCGTTGCTGTAATATGATCGCGTGAAAAGTCTCCATTCCTGAGTAAATATTCAACGGATTGCTTTCTTCTTATTGCTAAATGGCCGCCTGAAATAGGCAAAAGGCCATATATACATAGTAAAGTAACCCATATCATTTATTAATGCCGTAGGGGTGTGAGATTTCAACGATCTCACATTTCAGTGGCTCTGCAAATGAGGGCGGTAGCCATCAACTCTCCCTTGCAGTCTTTACTTCCTGGATTAATCTGGTACCCATTTAAAGATGTATCAACCCGGGAGCCGTTGCGATCCGAAAAAAACATTTCCGCCTCAACTGTGTAATGAACCCAGAACCACTCATATGTGAAGCTAGTGACATACATACATTACTGTATATAACAAATTCCTGTTATTTTGGCGGGCCGGACCATACTGTTATAATAGAATTCCACTGTAATAATACGTTTGTCAGACTGCAAATCAAACACAGCTGTCAGACAA
>CM067302.1:15683273-15945773 GCA_034231615.1 Meghimatium bilineatum | reverse complement strand
CTTTTGACATGATCAGTTAGAACAGCCTTTACTTTATAGATGAGTAATTCAGATCTGAAGTCTTTTCTTTGACTCAGAACAGTTTTTTTTTTCTTTGATATGTCTGATATTTTTCTTCTTTTGTTATATCTGTTATGTTGCTTTTCCTTTCGTCCTATTTTCTGTTCTTGCAGTATTTGTCTTTTTTTCTCCTTTTTTTCATGCTTACATCTTATCTTCCTTATTTTCTTATTTTGCTCCAATCTCACATCGTGATTCTATGTTTGTAATATTTTCTGTTTGTAACATTTCTTGTTGTTTGTTTTTGTCCTGATGAGGATATTTCAGTCGAAACGTCGTTTGTCTCTGTTGATGTCGTTAGTGTGTTTTGTATATTGATGCAACACCCCCTACGTATCTCTGTCCCCCCCCCAATTACTCTGTGTTGCACCAGCCCTTACATGGTTTGTACTTTAGATTGTTCCTAACACTCCTATACGTTTATTTTGTGGAGGTGTGATTTTAGTTTGTTTGTTTATTTTGCGTTCGCTCCATTGTAACCAGCACGGATATCCGTGCGATTTCCGCCGGGAGCGTGATTACGTTGTGCCACCGTTATGCGCCTTGTAGGCCTAGCACATCCGATTTCGGCATGCGTGATTGTAGTCATGTACGCTGTCCTATATCAGGCCTAAAACTGGTAGTTTACTGTGATCTGTTCAGCTTTAGGATGGGTGTCTTGTGAAAAGTTGCTGCCTTCTCTGACTCAACTCTAGTTTCTAGGCGAATCGGTGTTATCTGAACTAAGACCGTTGGAATTTAGAAGACCTGCCAGCAGAATTAATTAGTCCTTCATTCGTTTCTTTTCATAATTATTCTCGTGTTTTCCGTTGGTCAATATTTACACGCTTGGAATCGCATGCCAAAATTTGCCAAGGCAACTCCAAGTATATATATATATTGACCAATCGAAACGACTACAATAATCTAAAACGTTACGAATGAAGGCCTAATTAATTCTGCTGAGAAGTCTTTAATACACAAGATCATGGCAGAAGGGACCTGCTACAAATCCAATCTGTTATCCTCTGATTATTTCACTATTCATTGATGATTTATAATTGTACTATTCATGTGCTCGCAAAAGAAGAAGAAGAAGAAGAATCCTATGTATTATATGGTAAATAATCTAACACAGTTGCATCGTTGAGTAGCTAAAAGAGTTTGTTTTAAATACCATATATATCCCAAAAAAATCCGTTTTCATTTTTTCCACTACGGCTTTGAATTTGCCTTTTGACTCCTGACATTAGACAAATTATTTTCTTACACAATGACGTTGTGCAAGTTTTCACAAAGTTAATGTCAATTTTTGCGCAATGCTGCGAACGGATGGATACGGTCACGTGACAATAATGAAGTGTCATCTGGCGATATATTTATTTGCAGAGCAAAAAAAAATTGTTATATATTGGCAGTAAAATGTTGAAACGATTTAATGTGGGCGGACAATCGTATCGACAGAGCCTCATAAAATATTGCTAAAGGACATTATAGTCCTAAATCTCGGCGCAGTTTTTATTTCTTTATAAAAGTGTTGTAAGCTATTGTATAAATGTCCTTAATAAATAGTTATACATTTGAATAAGTATAGGCCTACATGGTGCCATTTATTAACACGCCATACTAGCATAGCAACAAGACTAGACGAAAACAGACTGAGCCAGCAAGCAATTATGTGGACAGATGAAGAAAAAAGGAAAAAAAGGAAGACCCAAAATCACCCTTAAAAAAGCACCATACTTAAAGAAGGAAAAATAATAGGCTGCAAGTCTATGAAATAACTAAAAGTACAGGCAGTGGACTGCAACGCATGGATAATCAAAACATCTGCCCTGTGTGCCACCTGTGGCACGAAAAGAACAAACTAATTAGCAATAAGACAGAAGTACAAACGACGTTTCGATTAGAAAGCCTTCATTGGGGCGAATGGCAGCAGACAAATACTACATAGAGACACGCATATGGTATTCTTTGCTCAAAGAATACAAATGTGTAGGTCGTGGGACTACCTAAAAATCACCGCTGCTAAAGAGCAGCATCGACACCCAGAAATTATCAAAGTGAAAGGCAGTCGACGAAAGAGAGGAAAGTCGTGGATGGGGCGTGTAGAGGACGTTATACAGAGTGTGTGCAGATTGGAGGATGTACTACCTGGTGCCGAATGGAGTCTTGCACCCTCGGATTGTCCGACAGCCTTCGAAGGATTAATAACACTCAATAGATAGTGCAGAGAATGGTCTCCGACAGTGGTCGAGTCGGAGGTGCTCGCTCTGATCAGTGAGAATTCCAGGGAAGGTGATATGATTATATATACAGATGGATCGGTTGAGAGACACATCAGGAGTTCATGTGCCTTCACGATTCAAAGGTGGGGGGGGGGACCATCAGAGAGAAAAAAGGTGCATTCGCTCAGACGACAAGCAGCATGACAATGGAGATTATAGCAGTAACCAAGGCTTTGAAATGGGTATGCTCACAGGCTGTCTGCGAGCATGCCTGTATACTCAGTGACTCCATGAACATGATTGTGAAAGTTCAGGTGGGGTAAGTTCGTGAACAGTGGCTGGATGCAGTGAATAATTCCTATGTGCGTAGAGTGACTTTTATTTTTGTGCCGGGACACGCGGGAGTCCGGAGTAATGAGAGAGCAGATAGGTTGGCAGCCCAAGCTGCTTCTACGGTTGTTGGTGGAGCGATGGATAGGGCAGACATTTTGAATCCCCTACGGGAAAACGCACGAACAAATGACTCTACAAGTGACAATGACTCTTGTTCCATGACTAGAATAAGGAAGCTTGGTTTGAAATGTGGTGTCGCTAGAAAGGAGCGGTTTCATGGGCGAGAAAGAATGATGATCATTGAACGACGTACTGGGACAGTCAGTCAACGTGTGATGGCGGATACACTCAAGGAAAGATCTGAGCACCTATAGACTTGTCTGGAGTGAAGTGACGATGATCCAACGACCAACTAACAAATATGGTATTTTTATTATTATGTTTTAATTTTCACTCCATTTACCCTTCTGCTATTCATTCTCTCTTCCAGCCTGTGGGGATTATGTCAAAATGAACAAACATAGGTATAAGTGTTACCAAGATGAGTCACTAAACAACGTAACAGCGAAACACAATAATGGACAACGTTTCGACTAAAAAGCCTTCATCAGGACAAACAAAGAACACAGTACAGCGAATCCCACATGGAGACAAACATGGCTACGATAGGGAGGAAAGAAAAAAGAGTGAATAGATAACGGAGGAAGTAAAGATGGAGCAGCATGACAGGGAACAAGAAGATATAGGGAGAAGATAGTGGTAAGTGAGGAGGAGAAAGTGCACAGAGGAAAGTGAGAAGTGAAAATAGATTATATACAATAGCAACTAAAACAAGATAAATCAAAATGCTTACCTCAGAAGTGGCAACAGGCAATGTGTCTTTTTTTTTCCTCCTATATATCATCTACTTCTTATCTTGTGTTTCACATATGTTTTGACTTATACCTGAACTTCACTCATTAATTCATCACTGTCCCTCCTTCTCTCTTCCTCGTACTATACGTGTCTTTCTGTTTTTGGTGTTTGTCTACTGTCGTGGCGGTTGCGCTCGTTTAATGTTAAGTCATTCGCTCGCCGACCAGCAGATCAGTGTTTGGAGTCCACTATTTATTTGTGGTTTGAAGGAAAATTGCCTGCGTGGTTCACCATCCAACAGGACTTAGGGTACCGGTGCTCAAGCTATTAAAACGTCGATATCGCTAATGAGCTTGTTTGGTAGATGATTCTAATCTGGCGGCTTCTAGTCTATCACTGATTATACAGACGCGCACATATGCGATACTAGTTTATACCTCAAAAATATATACTCACTTATAACTTAGTTTATAACTCAGCTTGTTTTTACTTGCAAACTTTCGTTCTGATGAAGACTTTCTAGTCGAAACATCGTCTGTCAAAGCAAGTGTCTTATTGTTATTGTGTCATCCCCCGGACCTCTTAGGATGTTTACACATCCACTGGTGCGTGCGTAGGCCAATTATTTTCCAAATGTCTCTATCCTTGGATATGTTCTCAACCTTATTTCATGGGGTTCCTGTCTCTGTCGTTGTTCGTGGTTTCTCTTCTCCATGTGGTCATACGTCTTCCCTATTGTATTTTTCTCTATTAATTTTAATGATAGCCTTACATCGCACATGTGCTTGGAATACATTTTTTAAAAGACTGTCACTTCAAACATTAAAATGGGTACCAGATGGAAAAAAGAAATTGAGGATCATGATGATTCAATCCCTTTCGCTGTGAGCAGGAAGCTCTTGACAGCTCATAATCCTTCTGGCGAATGCACATGTTCTCCTCAGCTGTGGTGAAGTTATGTAGAGTGTGTTGTGTATAGCTGGAAGTGGTGGTAATAGTTCTTGTCGAATGTCTGTTAGTTTTGGACACTGCAGTAGTAGGTGTTCAACAGTCTCTTCTTGTTCGTTGCAGTGTCTGCAATTTGGTTCGTATAATGGGTTTATTCTGTTCAGGTTTTTATTAACGGGGGCGTGGCCTGTTCTTAGTTGGAATGTGAGACTCTGGTTTGCTCGCTCGAGTTGTTTCAGAGGATCCATTGGGTTGGGTTTATGTTGGTGTTCGTATAGTGAGTGTCCAGTCTTTGAGCTGGACCACTGTTGTAACCATTCTTGTAGGAAAACCAAGAGAAACTTCGCTGAACAACCATCAAACAGGAAATGACTACGGGACTCAACAAGACGCAAGAACTACACACAGTAGTATTACATCGCTTTAACTGGCCAACACTTGTTTCTGTCATATACTCTATATGCAGCGCTGATGGTAAGTCCCTAGTTTTAAGGATAAAGGATGTAGCGCTGCAATTCTCCCATAAGGAAAATAGAACATTATATTTACCATGGGAAAACATGTTAAAGAGATGGGGAAATCCCCTTCGTAGGATATCGAACATCGCATCTAGCATAGAAAAAAAAAAGGAATTACCCTGTTCCCCACATAACTAGATATATCAAGTGACACATTTTTTTCCAGAACGTTGTCTTCATCGTGGATACTCTGAACGCCTCTTTGTTCCGGGCAAGCAGGCCTGCATTGACGAGAGACATGTGCATATATTCTTCGATGTAGCTGATCCATTGTCTTTTCTGTCTTCTTTTTCTTCTTCTTCTTCTCTCACCTGGCACTCTGCCCCCCCCCCCCCCGAATCATTCTTTCGATACCATAATGTCACTTTGAGTGTCCAAAATACTGTAGCTTCCTTCTTATGATGGTATTTAGAACATGATATTCTTAGAATCTTTCTGTAGCTCTTCATGTCAAATGAATTTATTCTTTTGGATATTGTCTTGTTCAAAGTTCAAATCCCGCATCCATAAGTTGCCACTGCGAAAACACACGATCTTGAAAGGTTTATTTTAGTTTAATTATTACCACTTTGCCACAGCTTTCTATTTGTGTTAGTTTGAGCGTTGTAATTGTGTCTTCTTTTGATCTCAACTGAATAATCTCCGGAACTCTTTATATCTGCTCCCAGATATTCAATTTTGTTTACACATTCCAGTTCTATATTGCACTATTTATTATTGGTGTGATCTTTATTTTGTCCATTTTCAATTATTATAATTTTTGTTTTCTATGCGTTTAGATATACACTATGGATCTCGCTGTATTTCTTTTTTGTCGTGATTAGCATAATTAGATAGCTACAAAAATAGAGTGGCTTTTCCCAATTAAAGTCTTTTCGAAAGCATAGAAGAAGCCCTCTTAGAGAAATTGTACTTCCTGGCCGAAGAAGTGTATATAGAAGTGCGATTATATATATATTGGCATTGGCAAATCCTCTGTTTGTGTGTGCGAGTGCGTGTATATATATAGGCTATATAATTGTTGGTCAAATGTCAGTGTTATCGACTTAAAAGAGATAAACATTTAAAAAATCGATTGTATACAAACTGTAACCTAATATCGTGACCGTCGGTTGATATAGAAGACATAACAGTAAAACGTAAACATGCCTTCATTCGGTACGTTTTTTTAATTATTGTCTGGCTATTCATTGGACACTATTTATATAATTGGAGTTGCTGGCCAAAAATAACCAAGGCCGACCAATGAAACTGGCAATAATAACAACCGGCCTTCCATGTCATCAATCCACAGGTCGTGATCCTAGCCCGGTCGTGCTGATACCTACACTAGACCTATAAATATTATAAGAGTACATCATGGTTGCCAGATAGTCTGAACTGTTTATGATCAAATGTTAACTAAAGAATGGCAAATAAATTGCCAAATTTCTAAATTGAGTACAATAACTACTTTGAACATAGGTTAAACGCGATTGAGTTCCGTGAAGGGCAATTACAAAATTCAACTTTAACCACGACCCACGGAACGATAAGACCTACTGACTAATAGGAAATCAAGATTTTTAACGATTAATTTGACTGTTCCCATGATTTTCATTGGTGATTATGATAATACTTTGTGTGACAGCCAGTCCTCTTCTGCGTTCGTTCTATTGTTTTTATTGTTGTCGATATCCAAATGCCGATGAGTAATGTTACTCTTGTCTGCACATATCGTTCTTAAACTCCTGAAGATTGGCAGGATGTAGTCTGGAGAGCGGAATGCCTTGTCACGTTTTACAGCTTTTCTACGGTATCCGCGGCTTTCGACCCGACACATCCGACACCAGCATTATTATGGGTCATTTTGACCCTGAATAGGAGGAGCTACCAACTCCACCCTTTAACCTCCTTAGTCTTCCCTTTCCATATAAAAATTAAGGTAAACAGTTTTTCTATTTTTTGCTTCCCTAGGAAAATCAAGGGAATAGCCAAGTGCATTATGTTAACGCTGGTTTCCCATTATATACAGGCTATTTCCTATTAGTAATTAGTAATTAGAATAGTTTCCTATTAGTAATTAGGTCGTATATTTTCGACAATCGTGCGTTCACTAGGTCTTATATTTTCGACGATCGCGCGCTAACTAGCTGCTACTAGAAGATTAAGTTATATGATTCTTGGTTGCTTGGACAACAGTAACAAAATAAACAATTCTACCAAGAAACAATATTACTTTACAGAAATTGGGGGGGGGGGGGAAGAGGGGAATAACAGAAGGCACATACTCTTGTTAAATGTTTGTAGTTCGCGATGAATTTACGTATCTGTGCAGAGTGTATGTTGTTGTCTGTATGTCAATGGGCCTGTTCATATTCATACTATATATCGAGAATATACAGGATGGAAGTCATGAATAAAATCGCATTTTTTAAAATGGATGCGTATTGATAGAATACAGAAAACGTGTTGACTCAAGCTGCGAGGAGATTAGGTGTAAACTGAACGAACCTGGTTCAAATCCCGTTTCATATTTTCATAATTTGTAGATAGTTAATCGATGCTTCTTAATTATATTATTCATTATTTCTTCTTCTTCTTTTGTTCGCTTTAAATATGTCTATATATTTTATTGTCTCCTGAATAAAATTCACTGTCTTTTGTAGTTCATACAGTGTCCCATAGAGCTTTGATTCCAGTGTCGTTTCCTCTGGCCAATATGTCTGCCTCAGCGTTTCATACTCAGAACACTCTTGGAGTATATGTTTGGCACTATGTATTAGCTGTCCACATGTACACGTAGCCGTGTTGCCAATCTTGAACTTTGTATACATGTGACTGCGGAGTCGGTTGTGTCCAGTTCTGAGACGTAGAATTATAACTTGTTCTGAGCTGTTGATAATGCGATAGTCATCTTGTGTTGGTGTTTGTGGCTTTCTTATTGACTTGATCATCTGTTGGTTTTTTCTGATGGCATGTGATCGGTACATCTGGTTGTTCTTCAGCAGCATTTTCCTTAGCTAGTTGGTCTGCATTTTCATTTCCTGGTATTCCACAGTGAGAAGGTATTCATTGCATAGTTACCCTATACTAGTACAACAGTTCATCAAGTAGTTTTTGTTAGTCTGTTAGTTTTCCAGATTGGAGACCTTGAAGCACTTACCCTGCATCTGTTAGGAATACCATGGGCTGTGGACCCACGGGCTTGATGTTCAGCAGATTTTCAATTGACACCCTAATTGCCTGGATTTTTGCATAATAGTTATTGCAGAAGTTACTTGTTGGTGTTCTGATTGTATCTCTAGACTTGTGTGGATATATATATATATATATATATATATACGCCTGCACCTCAAATCCTCACTGCATTCTGTACTGACCCATCTGTGCATACTCTGACCAATATGTATTGTGGATATTCATCGTTCAGGAAACTGATGGTGACTTTGTTCTATTAATTCTCGCTTAGTATTCCGTTCTCGTGGAACTGAATGTATATTGGCATTCTATGCTGTTCATTCCAAAGGGTTTGTTCTGATACAGACCGCAAGAGGCTGTCAACTTCAGATAGGCCTATAAGTTGTCTACGGAGTCGTTTAGCTTGGTGGATAAAGTTGCTTCTTTTCATTTTGATAGGCCTATGTTTTGAGGGGAGAAAATGTATCCTCTATGAAGAGATACGAAGATCACATAATCAACATCTTGCTGAAACTTTGAGTTTGCATACTATTGCATGGTTGCCGGAAGGGAGAGCAGATAACTCATTAGGAACGTCCGTGTTCCGATATATTGGATTATAACCAAGAATCAAGAAATATTCAGCTTACCTTTTATTGTGACACACATATATCTATTCTAATGAAAACCAAAAACAAAACAAAAAACAAATCATATATTCCATCTTTATACCAATATTGTTTTAAGAAAGTCAGACATGGACACTTACTAAAAAAGATTAGAGAAAGTTTAACTACGTGTGAAATGAGATATCTAATAAAAGCAACAAACACAACAAGAAGAGATCATGTAAAGAATGAAGAGATTAATTATATGAACTGTTGGAACAACGTATGTGGTCAAATATATTGAAAAATTGAGACTGGAATGGTTTGACCACTTAATAAGAATGAACCCTTATTGGCCAGCAGCAAGACCATATAATATTATATAGGAACGGAAAGAGGCAGAAGACGGTAAAGAATCAGGTGGATTGAATGAGAATAGTATTCAACCCCCTTCCTCCTTAACAAATCAGAACATGATTTTTAGTGCTAGAAATCTGAGCCAAAAGATGGGTAAAACTCTTTTCTTCCTTAATGATTTTTCACAAAAAGATCATAAAATTTCTCATTAAAATGATCATCAAATTTCTCATAAAAAATAATCAAATTTCTCACAAAAAGATCATTAAATTTATCATAAAAAGGATCATTAAATTTCTCATTTAAAAAATAATCAAACCTCATAAATAAAGATTATCAAATTTTTCATTAAAAAAATAATCAAACCTCATAAAAAAAGATAATTAAATTTCTCATCAAAAGAATCATCAAATTTCTCATAAAGAATAAGGAGTTATGTTCGAATGATTTTTTTTAAAGCAAACCCCCCCCCCCTTCTTACTGGAAACGCATATACGGCCATGGGAAGAGTAGAATATGACATTTATCAATTGATCGTATGTAATACAGCTTGGGAGAGTAGTACATGACATTCATCAATAAAATTCATGTAATACAGCTTGGGAGAGTAGTACATGACATTTAGTTATGGAAACTTGTAAAATAGTTGTGAATCATAGAGCATGACATTTACCAGTATAATACATGTAAAGAAGTTGGAACTGCGATGAAATGAGTTTCTGATACTATGGCAACTATGGCAACGACATTCGTTACTGTGTTGGACTCTGAGTGCATTATTCGGAAAATTCAAAATGGATTGCGCCATAAATAGATGAATAGATTAGGAACTCATACGGCGACTTAAGTTTATATTTTTGGATATATTATTAACACGAAGGTAAACACAACTTTTAACAGATCATTTAAAACGTCAAAATAGAGAACACAAACATAAAACAATTCAAAGAGTTCGAGTACCTAGGAAGTATCTTCACAGAAGACGGACGACTTGATAGAGAGATAGAAACAAGATGTCAAAAGACAAATGATGTGGCATACCAGCTTTCACCTTTGCTATTGCACCAAAAAATCAACAACGAAGTAAAGAAACAAATTATTGAGAACATCTTTATACAAAAAACTATGCTACGAATGCCATACTTGGCAAATGACATCTACACTTAGAGAAAGATCGAAATTTATGAAATGAAATGTCTAGGGAAAGCTATTGGAGTCACCAGATTTGACAAAATGCGTAGTTAGAACATCAAAAAGATAATAGGTATCACATCATGCATCGAATATACGACAATCAATACAAGGTAACTGCGTGAAACGTAACAACAATTGTACGTACGTAAAACACAGGTTTATGTAATTGCTTCACTCAGACACGACGGATTATAACTAATACTAGTGGGTAGTGATGTGCACACAAGAAAACAGAAATTACAATACACAAATCATATTCAACGTTTCAACCAAAAGGTCTTTATCAAGATACATACAAAACATTAAAATACGACGAATGGAAAAATTATCACAATAAACAAACGTATCCAACGGAAATATGGAAATGAGATGCCAGAAGGTCAGAAAGTACATCAAAAACGTAAATATATGTGGAAACGAAACGAACAAAAAAGATGAATAAATGACGGAACAAAAAGAATAAAGACAAAGACCACACCAATCCAGTACTAGGCATAAGAGTGGTCGGAATTGAGTCCAAAAGGCTTGAGTGTACCCAATTCAAAAATGAGACGATTTTTCTAGAACGTACCAAAATCTATCATCGGTGGTGCAGGTTCTCATTGGGGTGACTTGAATATCAAGAGCACCATGATGCCCATCGCCGTTGAAGTGTGTGGCCACAGGAGTGGATGTTCTGTGCTTGATGGCATGAAGATGGTTACAAAAGCGATCGCTCAATCTTAAGCCGGTTTCCGCGATGTACTGTTTGCCGCAGCGTTTACATATGATCACGTAAATGACATTACGGGACTCACTGGTAAAGGCCTCATCGATGGAGAAAGTGGCATTGAGAAATGAAATGGAGCGCATCTGAACCACGTAAGGGCATGTATAGCAACGGCCACGTGAGCAACGAACAGCGCCAAAATGGTCTGGAACAGAAGACTTAAGATGGCTATGGACCAAGATGTCCCTCAGATTTCTGTTGCGCCTATAAGCCACCAGAGGTAAGTCGTGGAAAACGGCACGGATCAGACTGGAGAAGGAAATAATGTTTAAGCATAATGCGCCGGACAGAATAGTTATGGGGATGAAAGGTAAGAACAAGTTAAACCCTATCAAAGGAGGAGGAGGATGAGGAACCCTGAGAGTTAGTCAAGGTATCGAGGCGAGACAATTGGCGCACATGGAGAGAAGCGGATGAAAGAATGCTGTTAGGGAACGAGCGTCTACGGAAAAACTCAATCATCTCAGAGTACTTGTCGAGAAAATCGTCGTAATCGAACGTCGTAATAAGAACGGCAGAGCCCTGAGACCATCTGCATGGGGTATAGAAGTGTACAAAGAACAGACATCAAGCAAGAACAGACGATATGTACGGTCAGAATACAACTGGACGGAAAAAAAATGGTCAGGACATGCTTGGTGTCTTTCAAGAATGAAGGCAGTTGTTCGACTAAGGGCTGGAAAATGATGTCAAGGAAGTCGGAGATGCGTTCATTGGGACATGAGAAAGCATAGACAATAGGTCTACCTGGATTCGATGCCTTATAGATTTTAGGCAGCATATAGAAAACATGTCTGCCTAAACAGCTTTGATCGATGCAAAGAGCCTTGGCAGTGGTAGGAAGGTGGTTGTTAAGGATAAGGGTTTTCACAGTGTTGAGATGTGCGTGCAGTGTAAAAAGAAGGGTTGGAGAGTTGTTGGTAGCCCTCCTGGAGGTTAAGGTCCTTACGACACACCACAACGACCCCACTTTATCTGCTGGTTTGATGACAATATCATCACGGTGACGAAGATGTGCCAAGACGCGCGATTCCTCAGGGGTTGTGTTTGAGCAATGAATGTCTGTGAATATATCATGCATCGAATATGTAGGGGAAAAACACTTAAATAAAATGGTTTGGACATCTTATGAGCATGAACGATCAACTTCACATAAGATCTTATAACAAGATGGAATCAGGATACAGAGCCAATCGCAGACCTATTAAAAGATGGACAGACAATATCAAGACCATCCTGAATAACCATGACTACACCTCAACCACAGCAACACACCTGGCTCTGGAACGCAGACTACATCTTTTCAACCCCTACGCTCAACGGCAAGAATGGAAACTACGACAACACCATCTGGGGATGGGCAATAGACAATAGATTAAAAACCGAAGTAATGTTAATCTCTAAAATAGAAGCACCAGTTTGCTCATCGATTACCAAGATATAAATAACCAAATTGTCGGAGGGTTTCCGACCAAGTGGAGGGTGCCACAGTAACAAAAGTAACAACTAGTAATGGAAAATTAGATAAACAGGTTACTAGGATTACCTAACTATGAAAAATTTAGATGAAAAGGTATATAAAAACATGCAATAAAACAAAACAGGACAATTTTCTACGTTGCAGTCCTATTGGGATCTTTTTAAAGAAAAAAAACTACAAAAAAAAACAACACCAAACCGTAAATACACGAACCGCTAGAATGACTTAATCCTGTCTCTCTTTCCGAAGAAACAAGGTCAAGTGAAAATATGCAGAGCGTATCTAATAAATATCGATTATCAACAACTTAAACAGGTGAAAGAATTCACTTATCTTTAAAACATCCTATCATGAAGTGGAAAAAACACCAAAGAAATCCAACATAGATAGCAGCAACATAGCATACTAGATCTTAGCGCACATGTGCCTATTTTCGAAGTAAATGTGTAACTATGAACACCAAAACTGCACTATATAAAACGATCATCATACCAACAATAACTAGGCTAACAACGTCAAATGTGGACATTTGCAACAAAAGCAAACTTGTTACAATAGAAATGACTTGCCTACGTAAAATCCTCGGAGTAAAAATAAGAAATATAATCAGAAATGAAAACATCAGAAGACTAACACACACAATGCCAATGCTGGATTACACCAGAAGACAACAGATTAAGTGGTTTTCACATGCTTCCAGACTACCACAATCACAGTGTCCCCCGAGAAGCATTACTGTACAGACACCATGTTTACAAAGTCAGGGGCAGACCATGCATTGATATATTACACAAATAAAGAACTAAACGTAAACAACATAGGCCTACACGAAGCACACAAAAAGCCATCTCCAGAGGATTCTTCTACCTCTGACGCGGCAAAGCACAAAGGGGTGCCGAATGTTTGTTTTAAAAAACAAAGCTAAAAAAATATAAAATATTTTGAACATATACGAACACTTAACTCTTTGTTGAAGATCTTACTTGATGGTAACTTTGGTGATGGGGGGGGGGGGGCGAGCAAGAGGTAGGCGAAAATACAAGTGCGAAGAAAATTCAGTGAGATGGAAATACGAAATGGACATGCTACATTCTGTCACCAAGGAAAAGAGAGATAATGATGGCGGTCTATTACAGTCAGGACCGGCCCTAACAAACGCGGGGCCCAATGCGAAACGGATTGCGCGGGGCTCAGTCTGGGTAGGGAAGAGGATAATAAAATAAATTATAATATTAATTTATGGGCCTATGAAGTGCGGGGCCCAATGCGACCGCATATGTTGCAATGGCCTAAGACCGGCCCTGATTACAGTCATCTTTTGATGTGGAGAAGACTCTTGAAGATGTTCAAAACCGGAGTATCTACAAAAACATCTTTTTTTAAAAACCGTGACAATTTCAATCAAGCCGAGATGTATGGAAACATTAACTACATAAACTATTGGACATTTTAAAAAGCAATAACACCCATGATTAAGTATCATCGTCAATGATTACTAATATAACGATTAGGCATACACATTAAACAGTACAAATGAGATAGTGGGTCCAAGATCAAGTCAACTCTATCGACATGCTTTGCAAGTCGGAACGATTAAAATATTGCAATTAAATTCCATACTTAGAGGTAAGTAGGCCTATACATGTGATATTCAAGATGACATCAGAGAAATACTAGAACACCAAGGCTGCACTATGGAAGTGGCATCAGTTAACAAAAGAAAGAAGACTTCGGCTATCCACGAGCCTAACTGCACACATGGATAGGACACGACAAGATAAATTAGAAATAACGAAGGAACACGTTTTTCTACATATGCACTTCTTCAAGGGTTGAAAAATGGGGATTTGTTAGAGTAAATGAAGCAAAATATGTTTGATGAATGGCTGGACAAATAATAGCAGTGCAGCGATACGGTAAATATAATAAGAGATTGGCAGATATCAAATTATTAGAGTATAGCCACACGATACTTCAGATTTGTTACAAACAACCTTCAATGCTAGAACAAACTAGCAAATGTCCCTCACTCACTCCCCTTATCACCTGCCTAAACCTAGACTTAAATTGTTGTCATCTCTCCTTCTGGTCTTCCCTCTTTCCCGAGGACAGGAGAAACGTGCGTCATGTTGCCTAGCAACGGTCAAATTCGAAACTCCGCCTTCGAATCAGATAATAGGTGAGCCTGACGTCAGAATGACGTCACGCATCGTCTGAAGCGCCAAGCGAGAAAGACAGTAAGAATTAGAATATCGAGTGTATGGAGTTTTCTTCCAGGCCTAACGCGCTAGAAAAATGGCCTGGCATGTTTTACAAGTTTCATAGAAATGAAACTATAAACAATGGTCATGGCTGATAGGCGTAAAGGGCAAATCCGAGTTGGATTTTACGATATTGAACGAACCATTGGTAAAGGAAACTTTGCTGTTGTTAAACTAGCTAAACACCGGATTACTAAAACTGAGGTTTGTTGTTGTGTTGACGTTTGCAAACGTTTGTCTTGTTTCATGTGAGGTCGTGCTTTAGTTTGCTAAACACATTGTCATGTATAATTATATGCGAGAAGTCCTCCATTCATTTCCCTTAGATGTGTGAAATTTTTCAGTCAAACTTTAGTTTGCTAGTAAAGTTGTGTTCGGATTTATTGTTGTCAGACCAACGTATTCTAGCTAGTGCCATAGCCATATGAGACGATAGTTTTTTTTCTCCATCTTTCAGCATTAAAGAAAGGAATGTTTAGTACACAGAGAAGTAGGCCTACCATCCCGAATTTATGTTTTAATTAGTTCTATCTCCTTCTCAGTGCTAATTCGTAACAATGATGATGAGTTTGATGAATAAAGAAAGTTAAGTAGACTAGTATTGTCATTCTTATTATATCTATTCGCTAAACCCTTTTTGTTGTCGTCTTTCAAGTGTCGCCGTCAGGGGTAGAAGATTTTCTGGAGATGACTCTAGTGTTTGGAATTTGTCGCCTCTTTTATTTTGGTGGTCCATCGTTTTCGTGGTTGGCCTTACTATATTGTCATTGTCCGTACTATGAGCTATGTCTATTAATTATATTCATATACTATATTATATAGACCTAATACAATATTTCACGGAGATCAACAGTGGCCAGATGTTTCTTTGATTATTGTACATTAGCAACAGATGTTTGGCCATCATGGCTTCACTTCTACAAATTACACGTCTACTTCATTTATACCGCTAGTCTATTTATTTGTTGATTTTGGCATTTTTTTGTAGTTGGTATATTTGGGAAAAATGATGAGTCTACTTGATCACGCACTTGGAACATCGACTGTATGATCTTTATTTATATGACCTGGGTGTAGGCCTACTTTTTAATCATGATTTTTTAGAATATGAATATATCAAGTAACATATTCTTTCCAGAGTATTGTTTTCATCGTGGATACTCTGAACGCCTCTCTGTCCCGAGTAAGCAGGCCTGCATAGGCCAGAGACATGTGCACACATTCTTCAATGTTGCTGGTCCATTGTCATCTTAGTCTTCCTCTTCTCTCACCTAGCACTCTGCCCTCCAGAATCAGCCTTTCGATACCATCGTGTCGCTTTAAGTGTCCAAAATACTGTAGCTTTCTTTTTATGCTGGTATTTAGAAGCCAACCCTTCATTTAGTTTCAGTAATTTCAAAATTTTGATGTTCTTATTTTTCTCCATGATATTTGTAGGATCTTTCTGAGCACTTTATTTCAAATGAATTTATTCTTTTGGATATTGTTTTATTTAAGGTCCAAGTCTCGCATCCATATGTTGCCACCGGGAAAACACATCATCTTAAAACGGTTACCGGTACTTTGGTATCATTATTACTACTTTGCCATAGATTTCTTATTTGTGTTAAAATTGCGAGTCTTCTTACTTATACTCTCGACTGAACAATCTCAGAAACTGTTTATATTTGCTCCGAGATATTCATTCTTAATACATATTTGATAAAAGTCCATCTCTCTTCTTATTGTTATATAAACATATTGCTGTTTTGTGTCTTTTCTTGCTTGCTTGTTTGATTTGAATTCCCAATCAATAGTTAATAATTATCTCAGAAATTTATTTTTAAATGAATTTAATTTCTACTCCAGTGCTTTTGTTATCTTCCAATGTTGAATTAAAGACAGTTAAAACCCATAACCATTTGGGTAGTGAAGCAATTTATCAGAATAGCTCTAGGAGCAGGTGCATTTAGAAAGCTTTCAAATATATAACTCACAGGAATTTAAGAACATTACAAAACTCAGACTGTTCAATGCAGGCAAACTGTCTGTATAGTCATATGGATACAAAATGTAGATAAACATAGTCATATGGATACAAAATGTAGATAAACATAGTCATATGGATACAAAATGTAGATAAATATAGTCATATGGATACAAAATCTAGAAACCCACATAAGCATCATCATCATTAGGTGCTGTCAGTGCAATGGTCAGCTGCAACAGACCTCCAACTTCCCCTGTCTCTTTTCTTGGTGGTGCACTCTGCTAGACTAAACTGTCCATCTCGTGATGGTACTCTCTCACTTGTATCTCTGGCTACCTCTTGCTCACCTTCCTTAACTTTACCCACAAGTAAGGTCTTCAACAATGTGTCACTTATTGTAATATGTCCAAAATATTGTATTTGCTTGATCTTTATTACCTTTAATAATTCTTTCTTCATACAAAATATTTTAAAACCTCTTTGTTGGTTTTCTTCTCTCTCCATAGAGTTCTCCCTATTCTTCTATATTGTTGTTCGTCCATCACAAGTGATGAAGACCATTTGTTACATCCACTATTGAAAATTCAATTAGAGTTATGCCCTTGATTATGAGTTCGTAGATGGCTAATAAGCCCTATTTGAGCTGTAAATGTTCTTGGACAGTTCGGGCATTGAATGACCTCTGTAGATGGATTTTGGTCTATATGTGACTTTCTAGCTATTCTCCGTTGTTGAGCTGCTGCATTTCTCCTCTTTTCACAAGATGATGCACTCTTTTTTATTGTAGAACGTCATGTAAATCTATTTTGTGCAAGTTCTTTCCATGTATCTTGGTCTATTTCAAAGGCTTTCAGTGAGGTCCTTAACGAGTCCTTGTAGCGTTTCTTTTGGCCACCTTGAAATCGTGTAACTTTCTTCAGCTCATCATAGGGAAGTATCTTTGGCAGACGATGGTCTGGCATACACACCAAATGACCTACCCAACGAATCTGTGTCTGCATCAGGATAGTGTCAATACTGGGGATACCAGCTCTATCAAGGACAGTGGTATTTGGAATCTTGTCTTGCCATCAAATGTTCATAACATTTCTGAGACAAGCACATTTCCTCACACATTCGTCTATATATCCACATCTCAAAGGTATTGTCTTCTAATTGTTTAATCTAATCCACATAAGCAATTGGCACTAGATTAATCACCTTTTAAAACAAGTATCTTTGAAGATTATTTCACATAAAATGGACATATTTAACCCCTTAAGCTGCTACACTTTTTTACAGTAACATATCCCAGCTGTGTTAAATTCTTTCACCAATGACTGTCTTCCTGTGCTGATTCCTTTGTTTGTCGTACAAAAATAAGAAATATTTCTCAGTATATCTTTTCTTTCTTGTCATGAGAAAATATATACTGCAAGGATGTGATAGTTACAGTATATATTTGAGAGTTAAATCATTCGTAATAATGATGATATAGATTTAAAATAAAATGGGTAAACTCGTCCATAGTAGTAAGATAGAAGAATGAGTAAACTCGTTGGTAGTAGATCAAGAAAGATCCTTTAAAACAAGCGATTCGCTGATAGAAGACACGAACCAAAAATTTTGTGACAAGTTTTAAAAGATGTCCATGATTACATCAACCATGAATAAAACAATCCTAAACAAACTTTTATATGGAAGACGGAGAGAAAAAGAAAATTGGGGCGTCCAAGTGAAATTTTGCAAAAGACAATAAACAGATAGAGCTGAATATTGGGTATAAGTAATAGAGAAGAATTACAGCAACTTGCAACGAGGCCCACAACATGAATAAAATACATTACTACTACCATCTTTGGCCCCCAGCAGGAATTAATTAATTGTTATCCCTTCTTCTTCATTCGCTCTCTTATAACCACAATAAATAGATCATGTGATTTCTGCCTGGGAGCGTGAAATATGTTGTACTGCTAGTTCCACAGTTGAACTGTATTATTTACACCTCGGTTGGCTCACATTGTGGCCCGGATATCCGAGACCCAGCACAACTATTTTCGTCATGCCTGTAATTCTTTAATATGGGTAGTGGGTTTTCCCTCCCTGTGACAGCCTACCTATCTGTCGACGGGTGCGCGGTTGTGTTATGATTCTTTGCCGAGGCGATTGTCGTTCACGCCTGTCTCGCATGAGATGTTCCCCAGTCTGTGAACTTGCCTCGTATTATTAGATGTTCTGTGTCCATCAGGTACTGAACTTTTTCTCGTCTGCAAGCCTGCTTCCTGTTAAGGAAGAACTAGACAGAACAGTTTGACCCTGGCTCTTTCGCCTTCGTAGTCGAGGTGTTGTTCACCAACATCGTGAACCCCTCGTCTGAGTCTCACCACATGGAGCAAGGTGTGTTCTCGAGCTGAACGACCTCATCCCATTTGTACCTGAGTCCATCGGGTACTGAACCCTTTCTCTCTGCGAGCATGTTTCTGGTATAGGAAAGCTCCACAGTAGAGTTGGGCCAGGGCTGCTTTTGTTGTCCCATCTATGCCTGAGCCCATCAGGTACGGAACCCTTTCTCTCTGCGAGCATTGAGGTATAGGAAAGCACGACATTAGAGTTGGGCCAGGGATGCTTTCTTTGCCGGGCGCCCACAACTGGATCTGGGTCTCTACCCATAAGGAGCACCGGCAACTAGATGCTTGTTTCAAGCTAACAGAGCTTGTAGTCTGATTTCCTTGAAATGTTTTCCCTTTCTATTTGCACTTGGTGCTGCCCTCTGGCGCAGTGCTGCACTTTGATTTTACTCAGTATGTCTTTTCGTCTCTCGTGTCATTTTCATTGACCACCCCTCCAATGCTCGGACCGTATTGACTAGCGTCACTGTGTGTCGACAGTGCCACTTCATATGTTAGCGCAGTGGTGTCGGAGATATGGACTGTCTCTTTTGAAGTAAATTCTCTTTCCATCTGCTGCCTCGACATTCACGGACACGATCCCTAAAATGTTTAGCCAGAATGAGAACGAGCAACTGTATTTTTGCTTCCAGGGTGCACCATGAGGAAGTACTTTTGAGATCTTGGTTATCTGCTAACCCTGGGTATGCTGAGAGCAGTGCGGTCCCCTTTGCACGCCAGTTATCCCAATACTACTTATTCGTGAAATCCACTGAAGACGGATATGTCTGGCCATTTGCACAAATAAAACACAGACATAGCACATTTCCATTCTCAGAACTATATTCTGCTGGAAATATAATAGGACCATAGTCCTGCTTCAAGAGATATCCAGTGGGAGAGTTTGAGAATGAATGTTGAAGAAGTTAAAACTAGTGTAGTGCTTGCGGATGAATTCTACATTAAGTAAGAAGAATTTGTCTGCTCTGTGGTAAAGTGGATGGTAGGTCCCACCTCACACTATGGTAGAGTGGATAGTAGGTCCCACCTCACACTATCTGGTATAGTAGGTACCACCTCACATTATGAGTGGATAATAGGTCCAACCTTACACTATCAGGTAGAGTGAATGATAGGTCCCTCCTCCATATAGTATAGTATACAGGTCCATATAGTGTGTTCCATTGTCTTGTATTGGAGGGCGAAGACACTTACTGATATCTGTAGGTGTGTGTCAGTTGTTGCTTTATTCCATATAGTGTGTTCCATTTGTCTAGTCTTGGAGGGAGTAGGCAACTCCTGATAATATCCAACGTTTTACATTTATGTTGGTTGCCAACAGTTTCATGATGGTGTTTACATGACTGGTACTCTGAAGTATGTTGTGTTTGGATTCTGCTCATATATTGACATACAGTGGCTAACACTCTGAGGTGTGTTGTGTTTGGATTATGTTCATATATTGACATACAGTGGCTAACACTCTGAGGTGTGTTGTGTTTGGATTATGTTCATATATTGACATACAGTGGCTAACACTCTGAGGTGTGTTGTGTTTGGATTCTGTTCATATATATATTAAGTGGTATTTGCTGGGTTCAGAGTCAGAAAGTGGTATTTCAATATCTTCTTGCAAGATGATTGATACTATCATTATGCCTTTGGTTGGTCATTTTTGAATTTCTCTCTACTAGTGCTTCCCAATTTGTTCACCCACATTTCTATGTTTGTGTGCACCACCAAGACAGGAGATGTTGGAGATACGTTGCAGCCAACCTTCATTGCGGAGATGGCACTTAATGATGATGATCTATTGTCTTTTTCAGAAATTATTTTAGCATTCATGGGGAGTTGAAATTTTCTGTCTTTGGTCATCTTTGTTGCACTTGCCATGGTTAAGCTGTAACATTTATCATTCTCTCTGATTGAATCTTCAATTCTTCCGCCGAAGATGGATGTGTCGGGCCACTGGCGCAAATAAAACGGCGACACAACGCATTTCCATTTTCTGGACTACATCCTGCTGGAAATCTATTAGGACCATGGTCCTGCTGTAAGGGAGATCCATTGGGAGTTTGAGAATGAACAAAGAAGAAGAAGAATCTTCAATTCTTGTTCATGGTCTTCCTCATTCTTTCTACTGTTGTGTGGCTGGTTGTGATGGTTCCATTCACATAAGGTGACTGAACCAGTTTATCTGTTGTCTCTATATATTGTTTGCATGAATTTTTATAGTTCTGCCTGTAAATGACAAGTAACGAGATGTCTTATGTTTTAAAAAGAGTTTTCCAGATACAGTAGAATCCTTTTATAACAAATTTCCCTATATAACAATATATTACAAATATAAGCGAATTTCTATTATTACATACATATTTTGTCAGTACGGACCAAGTTGTTATAATGAGATTCTGCTGTACTAGATTAGTTATGGCCCATATTCATCACCCTCCATCCTTATCCAGCTCCTTAAAACAGTTTCAGGAAGTCAGGTCTTATAGGTTTTAAATATTTGAACCACACTGAAGTCGGATGTATCAGGACAAAAGGCAACAAAACTGTAAACCACAATACAAACGCATTCCATTCTCCAGATAACATCGTGCTAAATTGCAGGAGCCTGAGAACGAATGCAGAAGAATATTTGAATAATCATGTTATAAAATAGATTAATCATAATTCTTCTGCAACATGTATAAACATGTTATAACATACATAGGGTTAAATGGTACTATTTGAATTTTATGCAACACACTGTGCAGCACAGGGTCCACAATGAGCTAACGCTGAATATTAATTTGTTTAGAATTTGTAATGTAAGTTTAAACGCTTTTGCCGAATGACATTCACGCTGAAATCAAGGTTAGAATCATCATTGCAGTGTTCTGTGACATACATTTTCATAAATCAGCTTGATTATGATGGAAGAAAGCATGGCAGAAATTTGAATGTGAACTTTTCCTTACTTTTCTTCGTCAGTGTATATTCTCAGACACAGGCTTGAATAGATTCATAGAAAGTAATCACCTACATGAGGCTGTGTGTATTTTCAATAAACATTTCAACAAACAGTGGTATAAGTTGCATAAATTGTTTCTTCTTGATTCCCTTCATTGAAATATGGCTAGATGAAGTATCAGCTGATGCAAAGCTTTGTCAGTAGGTTACTAGGCCTGGTATTGAGAAATGAATTCAGAAAAGAAACTAGTTTTGCTACATGTTTTCCGGTAAAGGACGGTATTGAGATTTTTTATAGGCAGTGGGAAATAGAAATTGTTTTGTCATGCATTCATTACATCGTCATGTACAGGAAGGATATTTACCCCTCCAAAATACAAAAATCTAGTTCCAACTGGATTTTATTGAGCAAGAGATTT
The DNA here is from genome assembly GCA_034231615.1 of Meghimatium bilineatum. Taxonomy (NCBI): domain Eukaryota; kingdom Metazoa; phylum Mollusca; class Gastropoda; order Stylommatophora; family Philomycidae; genus Meghimatium; species Meghimatium bilineatum. The sequence goes on along the minus strand of CM067302.1, from coordinate 15,923,312 downwards.
CATGGTTTAAGTGCACTAATAGTAATTAAGTTTCCTTGGCAGGTTCAGTGGTAGGATGGTTAGACTAAGAGCAATAATAGCACTTAATCTTCCTTGGCAGGTTGAGCATAGGGGTTTGTGAAGATGTAGTCTGTGTTTCAGAGCCATGTGTGTTGTTCTGTGTTGGTTGAAGTGTAGTCATGTTTATTCAGGGTGGTGTTGATGATGTCTCCATCTTTTCCTGGGTCTGCCCTTGGCTCTGTATCCTGATTCCATCTTACTATATGCTCTTATGGGAAGTTGATCGTTCATCCTCTTAAGATGTCCACACCATTTTATCTGTTGTATCTCTATATGCATGATGTCATACCTATTATCTTTCTGATGTCCCTGCTGATTGTTCTGCGTAAAGTTTCTTTTGGGTGATCTAAATTTCTTTTGCCCTTTGTCAACAACATGGTGGTTTGTTTAGTAATGTTTTCATCCATTCTCTGTACATGGCAGATGTCATTCCAATATCTTTTTCTTATAAAACTTGACACACATTCTTGGTTTGTTTCTACGCGCAGTGAATTGCTTGTTTATCCATTTGTTTATCCAATTAGCTTGTTTATCCAATCTATCCATTTGTTTTCAATATTTTCATAGGCGCTTGTTATCTAGTCATGTTGTGAAGACATGTTATCTAGTCATATTGTGAAGACATGTTATCTAATGTTGTGAAGACGTGTTATCTAGTCATGTTGGGAAGACGTGTTATCTAGTCATGTTGTGAAGATGTATTATCTAGTCATATTGGGTAGACATGTTGTGAAGACGTGTTATCTAGTCATGTTGGGAAGACGTGTTATCTAGTCATGTTGGGAAGACGTGTTATCTAGTCATATTGTGAAGACGTGTTATCTAGCCATGTTGTGAAGACATGTTATCTAGCCATGTTGTGAAGACATGTTATCTAGCCATGTTGTGAAGACATGTTATCTAGCCATGTTGTGAAGACATGTTATCTTCTCATGTTGGGAAGACGTGTTATCTAGTCATGTTGTGAAGACATGTTATCTAGTCATGTTGTGAAGACGTGTTATCTAGTCATTGGAAAGACGTGTTATCTAGTCATGTTGTGAAGACATGTTATCTAGTCATGCATGATACCATGGTTTCTGGTGCGCTCTAGGCTTGGTATCTCCAACTTCATCACAGTGATTTCTTGGTCAGGACTGGTCCTGCTTGATATCAGGGATGGCCCAACCAATCTTAGTTTCCAACCTCTGCTGGCTATACTAATTCCCATCTCCACATCAAGGAGTTGGCATCGATGGGGTGTTATGTGTTTAGGAGTTTCAATTTATTTGTATTAATGAACCTATCCTACCAACACTCCATTTACTTTGGGGGTGCATATTAGTCTCGGAAGTACTGCTTTGTAGTACATCTATCAAATAAATGATCCATAAATGAACATTGGCTATGTATGGGAGCACTGAGGTGCTTTCAAACACAGCACATTTATTAAGAAAACTGGACTTGCTGTGTAGACATGTCAAACTGTGAACGAGAAGGAGAACATTGGCTACGTGTAAATTCTCTATATTCTATCCTGGCCTTATATGTTCTCTCCAGATCTTTACAACTTATGCCAGCACCACGAGCGTTTGTCTCTTTATTCTCCATGTTATTATCTCTGTTTCTTCTCTTTCTTTATAGATTCAATGTCAGTTCCGATACACAACCTGTCTCAGAGTGTATGAAATCCATCTTTATTTCTTAGACATAGAGTTCCAATGTCAGAGGACTGCCTTCACTGTACTAGCTTGCCCATAATACTTCGACCCCTCTCAACACAGCGGCATGGCACCACCAAAAGAAATAGCATATAGCTTCACAACTTTAATTGATTACAGTGAAGTCAGAAATGTTTAAATGTGTTTTCTTCTTTACAGTCTTCACAATATTGCTTTCGGTATTTTATTAAATGTTTCCTGTTGAGAGGGATTCTCAGCTATTTCTTAATTTGACATATCCAAGACTTTAGAAGAGCATGTTCAGGCCTCCATGTGAAATTTATTTTTTATTTTTGTTTGGGGGGGGGGGCTTTCTTTTTAAAACTCTCACATAATCTCTATTATAGCCAGACAACGCAACGGTCCTACTAGATTTCCAGTAGGATGTAGTCCAGAGAACAGAAATGCATTATCGCTGTTTTATTTGCGTCAATTGCCCGATACATCTGACTTCGTGGGAGAGGCATAACAAATACGTGTAATATTTTGACCACTCATACTGAATGGTGGCCGTCTGTAACCATATCTCCAGTTGGCCAGAAGTACAAGAGAATTGATTTTATTTTTACATACACGCTAGTCACCAACTTCAAATCTAACCAAGGTCAACCATTCTTGACATTTCTACCGCAGCTTTTCTTCCTATCGGCATAGCCACAAACACCCACCTGGGCCGTCTTCATTATTGTGTGTGTCTTTGAGATATGTGACAACATAGTACATACATTTGTATTGAAGTGAGTAAACTCGTTATTACAGTGGAATCTAGTTATAACAACTTGGTCCGGACTTAAAAAACATACAAAATTACATACAAAATATGTGTGTAAAAACACAGATTCGCTTTATACAGTAATAACAATATATAATAAATATAATTGAGGATTTGACAAGTGTTGTTATATAGGAAAATATGTTATAAAAATGCGCTATAAAGGGATTCCGTAGTATTTGTATTGTTAGGTGTCTAGTTGTAACTTTTTTCCCTCTTAAATATACCCCATGCTTCTGTATTTCAGTTGCTTGAATTTAGCTGACATTGAAATTTATGTTTGGCCATTTTTTTCTATTATTGGTCAATTTGAAAACGTATTAAATTTTGTTCAACAGAAATAAGAAGCAGAATAGGGCAGGCAAAAACTACATTCAGAAAAATGAAAAATATATTGTGTAATATGACATTGTCATTAGAGGTGAGAGAGTTCTGCAGTGCTATATAACTCCTATACTTACATATGGATGCGAGTCTTTGACAATAAACAAACTGGAAAGTGGGAAATTGGAAGCAACAGAGGTGTGGTTCTGTAGAAGAATGCTGAGAATACCGTGGACTGCCAAAAATCTAATGTGGAAGTGTTGAAAAGGTCAAATGCGAAACGGACTTTAATCAATAATATAAGTAAAAGGCAATCTTAATTTTTTGGCGACTTCATGAAACAGGCAGGTTTAAAGAGGGACAACGTGAGAAAATATTTAACAGTTTGACAACCTGGCACGGCAGGGAAACAACAACGATATTTATACATAATACTGTAGACAGAGAGCCATGCTTGCCTACGCCAGCCGGCATGGCGCCTGTTGATGATGATTAATTTTTGAGAGGCTGATCATATTTTTGCCAATTTTTACCTGAAATTTTAATAGTAAAAAATAGCTATTTCAATATGTCATCCCTATTTTATCATTGTGTTATCAATGCCAGACATGGACACTAACTAAGGAACATGAAAGTAAGCGTACTACGTTTGAAATGAGATGGCTGAGAAAAGTAGCAAACAGAAAAAGAAGAGATCATTTGAGGAATGAAGAATTTACAAGAACTGTTGGAACAACATCAGTGGCAAAATATTTTGAAAAAAAAAAGAAACTGGAATGGTTCGGGAACTTAATGAGAATGCATCCTTATTGGCCAGCGGCAAGAGCATGCAACATGAAAATGGAAACATCAGAATATAGAGGAAGTCCAAGAAGAAGGTGGATTGAAGGAGTTACTAACATCCCGAGACTCACTATATTACAACATATCCAGCGACCAAATATGCCGAAATCCGATGGTCATTCAGTCCTGCGATGCCTTACAGCAAAAGTAAAGAAAATACTATAGGTAGAAATGGTCATATCTGCCTTCTAAATGTGTGCCAAAAATTCAACCAATTCTTCCGCATTGTACATTTAAAAAAAATAAGAGCTTCAATGATTGTAATTCCAAGGGGGATTTAATACCATAGGTATTAAATATGTTAATTGTTCTCTTCCCACGCTGGACATGTCCATAGGTGCTCAGATCTCCGCTTCAGTAAATCGCTCAGGGTATAACGGCTGATGGTTCCGGTTCTGTTTTGGTGCACTGCTCTTTTTTAAATCCTTAGCATAAGAGGCTTTGCCTCAAAGCATTACCTTCCTCTGACAGTTGAGGACCTGAGAAAGATGGAAATCTTTGGAACTCCTTCCCATTTTGCCCAAATTGCATAGGAACATTCTTCTTTCTGTCCTCATGTACCTTTCGGTGTTGAGGGGAGAGTGAGTGTACGGTCTTTTGCCCTTCTATTTGCCTCTTCTGCTGTTATATTTCCGAGTGTCTCTAATACACTATCTATCCACCTTTTACGAGGGCGTCCAATAGGTCGACTGTTTTCGTATCGTTTGTTAAGTGTTTTTTTTTGGATAATACTTTGCTCTTTCTGTCTGGTTATGTGTCCGTACTATTTATATTTAGCTTGTTGTTTCTGGATTTATTCTATTGTTGACTTGATCCCTAATTGTTTCCTTAGTGCTTTATTCCTTATTTTTTCTCTCAAGCTAACTCAAATCATACGTCTCACACATTTCATTTCAGTGGTGTTAATTTTATGTATTGTTCTAGAATCTAATGTCCAAGTTTGACACTGATAACACAATGTTGGTAAGAAAATGGTATTGAAAAGCGCTTTCTTTTTTCTAGTGTAATATCTTTGTTTCTTAGTAAAGGTGTTAATTGACCAATGACCTGACAGGCCTTATTACATCTTGCGTTTATTTCTGCTATAAAGGAACAATAGAGCTTAAAAATCTCTAGTTTTCTTCTTCTTCAGCGTTCAAATACTCATGCAGACTTATAGAATGCAGTTTAGAGAACGTAATGTGTTAGGTCATAGTTTACAGCTTAGCTGTGATATCTGCGCCTTTCCAACTTTAGTATATCTTCTGAGCCACCATCTTATGGTGTGGGATAGATAACTACACCAAAACCTCCTTAATCGACTCCGAAGACTTGCGTGGTATGTAACTTGCTAGTAATTACATAGTATTGAAACAAAACATACATTATGTAGATATATTGTATGCTCATATAATGTGGATGAATGATTACAGTGTCAGTCACGATCATGAAGTGTCAGGTAGATCACCATTGCTCTGGGGACTGGGTGTTTCCCGTGTGAATGTAATATTAAAATCGAACCTGTCCCTACTACTGTTTGACAAAGCAGCGAATAGTTGCACAGCCTATAAACATCTTTTCTGCACCCCTTAACCGCGATCATCGACATCATTTTAAGACCTAACTGCAAAAAGGAAACATATTTTCTTTCGGTATGTTTTTGATTATTGTCACGTTTTCCATTGGTTACTATGTATACACTTGGCTATTTTTGGCATGCGATTCCAAGTATATAAATATTGACCAAAGGAAAACACGGGAATAATAAAGAATTAAATCAGAGAACATGTCTTCTACTGCCGATATCGCACATCAACAGTACAAAATATTGCAATGAAGTATGTACAAAAAATCATTTGTTTCTACACATTTGTTTTCCTCACAGTATGATCAGTAGTCTAAATGTACAACAAGGGATGTCAACATTGAATCTGTTTATACAACCGGTAGTTAAATTTCTTGTCTTTTAGTATGGCCAAAAACAGTAAAGGCCTACCAACAGAATCAAAACAGGCCTTGTCATGTTGTCGATTTCCGCCGAAGACGAATGTGTCGGGCCATTGGCGCAAATAAAATGGCGACACAACGCATTTCCATTCTCTGGACTACATCCTGCTCGAAATCTAGTAGGACAATTGTCCTGCTACAAAGGAGGTCCAGCGGGAGTTTGAGAATGAATGCTGAAGAAGAAGAATGTCGTATTTTAAATTGCATTTTGTTAGTCGAACGATGGCAGGCGACACAAAGTATATACATGGTGTCCAATGAAAATCACAGAAATAATCACAATCATGATGTATAAAAACCTGTATTGATTGTGCTCTTAGGTCTTTACTGTCCATAGTCACGGTTTCAGGGAAGTTGTCCAGTGCTTGTCATATTTCAGACCGGATCTTATTTGGACTTTGTAATGTAAAGAGGTTCGTTTGTAGAATCGTGTTGCAAACCGTGTACCGTACATTCATGTTGGATGTCACGCGCGTAATAGCTATAGGATGTTGTTGTTGTTGTTTTCATTATCATTTTTATTGTATTTGCATTATATCTTATCTATTTCTGTGCACTTACTTACCACTTTTATCTTCCTCTCAAACTCTATTTTCCCCTGTCGTGCTGTCCTATCTTTGCTTCCTCCGTCGTCTCATCACTACTGTCCCTCTTTTTTTCCCCTTCCTATCACCACCATATGTGTCTCTATGTAAGATTTGTTTACTGTTGTCCTTTGTCCCGATGAAGGCTTTTTAGTCGAAACGTCGTCTGTCATTGTGTCTCGTTGTTAGGTTGTTTTATGACTTATTTTGGTAACACTTATACCTATTTTTTGTTCATTTTGATGTTATAGTACTGCTAAGAGCATGTTTTACTGGTCTAGTTCATTCCGTACAGAAATTGGTTTGCTGGTCAACAAAAATTGCATTGCCGACTTAACGTAAATGAAATTAGCAATGAGTCTAAGCGTAAATTAATTACTATGCAAAATGTGACTAATGTTGTACAACCATTTTTTACATGGAAAAGATGACAGACAACAGAACCCAACATGCTGTCGGTGTTGACAAGAAAACTATTTTCCCGTTGGATACACGTTGATAGTGAGTCAACAAAGAGTATAGTTAAACTAGAAAGAAAAAGAAAGGCCAATGATTTCGATATAGATTGTGATTTGACGTGAGATCTTGAGAATGCTTTTAGCAAATGAACTTGTTACTCTTCACAAACGTAAAATATTCCTACAATCAAAATGTGCTATTGAGGTATAAAAATCAATTATGTGGAAAGTTGTACAAGGTGTTGATTTCGTATCTAGAAAATCAACAGGAAGTCAGAATATTGTCTGCGAAAAGCTACTCCTGATTCTAAACACGAGGGAAATACTTGAGGCGAACACCGGATGGAAGGCTGCGATATTTTATATGTGGACGAATGGTGGGTAAATACTAATCATACATCAAAAAGAATAGCAATCACTTGACTTAATAGAAGAACTATTCCAAGCAGCAGAGGACAAAACATTCTGACAGATGTTGGCAGTAAAGAGAATGGACTTCCCTAAGACGTATAACTTCTTTTTCTTTTACACTAAGTTGTTTGAGATAGTAGTGATAGCCACACTGAAATTAATGGACACGTTTTCAGAGAGTGGACATTAACACTATTTTCCCTACATTGGATGGACCTTCGGTAATGGATAATACATCCGACCATAATGTTGTAGTCCAGGAAGACGGTTATGAAAGGCATCAAGTACCAAAGATCAAATCTGGTCATGGCTTACAGTGAAAAATACCACTTTTGAAAATTTCTTATTTGTAAACAGAGCTGTTGCAGCTTGTAAGGAACACAAATAAGACAGATGTATATATGAGATTGTCTGAATCATTGAAGAACATGGCCACACTTCTCTTCAATAATATGGCTACACTTCTCTTCACTGACATGCTACACTTCTCTTCAATAATATGGCTACACTTCTCTTCACTGACATGCCACACTTCTCTTCAATAATATGGCTACACTTCTCTTCATTTGTAACCATACTATTCGCTAGTTTGGTCTAGAGTGCAATGACAAGTTTCCGCGCAAAATACTAATTTTAAAATGTCTAATATCAAAATCTTGCGATGGTCTATCAAAGACGGACAGTGCACTCTTTAAGAATTTGAAGAACATGCACTATGGGAAGAAGAATGCTCGGAGAAAAAGAACATATATGCTCACTGTGGCAAGGTGGACAGCGCGACGTGGAAAATTCACTTGACCAGGACGCAAACCACATTGTCTTCTGGGGTGATTTCAACACTATTACCAACAATTTAGCAGAGGACATTGAAAGCGTGATTGTAACTGCCAATGATGGCCAGAACTGCTAGCCGATTTGGGGACACTGAACGCATCATAGACCTGTCATTGTTTCATCGTTTTGGTCCCTTTATACATGTTGAAAACATATCATTATGACAGCGATCACTGCCCGTTCACCACCCTGGTCACAAGAAGCGCATCCGGGAAAACGCAACAGAGTGACAAGCCTTCCACTATATTTCCGGTGTCGACAATATAGGCAAAATGAGAAAACATTTTTTTTAAAATACACCCCCCCCCCCCCAAACAAACATCAAACAACCAAGGTGCATTCAACCTGGCAGTCCTCCATATTGAAATGACGTCATAGAAAGTGCATAGATCATTAACAGGCACACCGCCACAGCTTGACAAAAAAAACAGGTACTGCTAACCTTACTTGAGCCAGTAACATGACAACCTTGAAACGGGCTATAGATGGGACAATGTAAGCATTCAAGATATGCGCTCAGCAAGTCAAGGACGAACGGTGGAATGAATTCCATAGGCAACCAGCTCTTACAAATCTCTAAGACGTTTTCAGCGGACAGGAGCGGTACTATCCAGAGAAGCTGTATTCATGATTTTCAACCCACTTATCTGACATGGCAGAAATCATACTTGACTAAGGGGAAGGCCTTTCTTGCGTAGAAGGATCAACAGATAGATCAGAACAGCCTAGATGACTGTCGGAAAATTATTATAAACACTCTAGCGTATGTGCTAATGTAGATTGGAATGAGAGCATACAGGTTAGAGAAGGTACAGACTACTGTTCCCGTCAAGCTGCACTACTGTGCACTAGCGCACGTTTTTATCGATTGTTGCAAAGTGTGGACTTGACGCACAAGACTTACGTATACAAATGTTTGTAAAAGTTCCCATAATAAAAATAAAACTAGCGTAAATAGAGCAATCTGAAAATTTTAGCTTTTTAGGTATACAAGTATAGAAAAAGCCTTGAAAATGTGGTGTTCACAATTATTTAGCACACAGAAATAGATTTTTGCCCATATGCGTTCTTGTCTTAGAGAGGAATCATTGAGTTCAGACCACTCTAAAATGATCGAGGAACACTGTCACTATCCCTGGCGGTATTCGAGAACTTCAAATGTTTACACGAGAGCTATGTGCGTAAGTGCGTCTAATGAAAACATTCAGGTACTATCATTTGACCGTACCAGCAAACCAACGGACATCAAACTAAACGACAACGCTCTTGAGAGTCAACAACTTCACATACATTGGCAGCAAGCTATCAACAACAGGAGATTCATCAACAGAAATATCACACCGTATTGCACTGGCTGCTAACTCATTCAATAAACTATCAAATATCTGGCATTAAAAAACACTAAGAAATAACACACAATTCAAAATCTTCAACTCCTGCATAATTCTAACATTAACATATGGATGCGAAAATTGGAAAGCAACATCATACTTAGAACACAGACTAAACAACTTTGAAAATAAATGTCTTAGAAGGCTACTGAACTACGTTGGTCAGACTTCAAATCAAACACAGTTGTCAGACAAGAATCAAAACAAGAATATGTATCCACCTATATTAGAAAGCGTCGCTGGAATTACATCGGACACGCACTGCGAATGGATACTGAAAGACTCCCTTGTCAAGCTTTGATGTGGTCACCAAAGGGACAAGAGAAATCGAGGAAGACCAAAAGAAATTTTACGTTGAACTATTACAAGATAACATTTCACCATCGGTATCAGAAACAATGAAGATCTAAAGCAAATTGCAATGAAAAGAGAAATAAGGTAATCTATGACATCTGCCCTCTGTGCCGACTTTGGTCCTAGAGGAATAACTATCTATTATTCTTTTGCAAAGTGGTACTATCAGTAGGAATGTCTGCACTGACATGAGAATGGATGCTGTGAGTCACGTTTACTTCTACAAAATTGGGTCGCGAATAGAAACAAGATTGGGAACCATTCAGGGCCGTATATATGAGTTCCTTGAAGGGGTTTTACCTAAAAATAAAAAGGTCATTCGTCCGTTTAATAAAAAAATAAATGTCACTGTATGACGGGAAATTGTAAGACATTTTTGTGAAAAATCGGTATGTGGTGGGGGTTATTGACCTATGAATAAGTTCATAGTACTAAATGTTGTGTTAGTTTTTCTAAGTGGGGGAGGGGTTGAACACCCCCAAACCTCCCTTATCTACGAACCTGATCAACCACTACTAAATGAAATGAGCATCACTGTTTGTTTTTTTATTCTTCTGCAAACGTGGTTGTTGTAACATGCATAGATTTGACGTGGATGAATCTCTTTTGTCAGCGTTCGTTCTCAAATTCCTGAAATTAGCAGTATGTAGTCCAGAGAACAGAATGTGTTGCGTGATGATTTACAGCTTGGCCGTGATATCTGCCCATTTTAGCCTGACATATGCAATTTCAGCATGGCTTTTAGGTCACTTTGGTCTTCTATGTGATGGGGCAGCAGACTCCACCCCCCCCCCCCCAAACCCTCTTAGTCGCCTCTTGCGGCGTCCATGACTGGTAAGTGCTACAATTATTTGCTCCCCTTTAGGGTTCCTGCAACACAAGGACGCAGAGGAAATAACACATGATCCGGAGCCTCTAGATACCGCTTACTCGTGTCTGCGTAATTAGTCCGTCTTCATCACCCCATTGAAACACAGATCATCACGGAAGAGACCCCACTTTACTTTTTAAACAACACGTTTTTTTTTAAATTTAAAGAATCATTTAAGTGTGTTTTTCATATCGTTGTCAGTTCGCCCCACCTCCCATTTTCCCCTCACAGCCACGCCATTTCCTTTTTTTCCTCCTATATACAATTCGGTCACACTTCCGTTCAAGAGATTGCACTGGTATAGTTAAGTCATATAAGGATACTCTTTGAGATTTTCTTCGTCATTAGAAGGGTCGGTTGTAAACAACTATTCCCTTGCGTTACTCCAAGTCATTCTGCAGAATAGCCGTGCGAGTTGATCCACGGACATCTGTGTATATTAGCAAGATCTAACTACGGCTTACTTGTAAGTGGCGGTTGTCATGAAGCGTCGGGACATCCAGTTTCGGAGATATTTTAAAATATCTGTTTCTTGAAAATGTACGAGCCTACATCACTTATCATTTCTTAATGGGCTTTCCCGTGACTTCCATTGTTTGGGCAAAACAAAGTGGATCAATGATCTTCTTCTCGATCGCAGTTTAGCATGTCTACACAGCAAGTCTTTTTTTTATTTTTTATTTCTGCTGCAGTATTTGAGAGTTCCTCAATGTTCCCATACATCTTTTTGTAGATATCTGTCTCTGTCAGTCATTGTTCTTCCCGTAACTGGTTTAGTGTAATGCAGTCTTGCAGGATATGTTCTGCTGTATTTACTTCCAGTCCACATGGACATATATGATGAAACCAGGTTTAGTCTGTTTAAGTGGCTGTTTAATCTATTGTGTCAAGTTCTAATGCAGAAGATAATAACCTGCTCAGGTTTGTCCCGATATTGATAGTTGTCTTTTGGGTTGTCGACTTTCCTGATAGTTTTGATGATGGTCCTCTTTTATTCGTAGTTGATTTCTTAGTCATTTTGTTCCTGTGTTGCTCCATCCCTTGCCAGCATATCTGCCTTTTCATTTCCTGGTATGCTACAGAGGGATGGAATACACTGTAAAACTACACGTCATTGGGTGATCTCTTCTCGTATGACTTCCTTAAGGTCTGACAGTTTATCGCTTTCAAGGGCCTGTAGAACAGAAACTGCATCATTAAGAAACACCACCTGTTGGCATTGGCTTGTTGTCTTCTTAATTATTTATGCAGCAATGTTTAGGACATGCGCTTCTGCAGAGAAGTTGGAGCAGAAGATTCCAATTGGTGTACATGTGGATTCATTTTCATTTTCTGGATATTTTATGTAAACTACAGCTCCTCCGTTGTTCTCTTTTGAATATTCTTTTTCTGCGTTCATTCTCAAACTCCTGCAAATTAGCAGGATGTAGTCCTGAGAACGGAATGAGCTGTGTCATGGTTTACAGCATTGCTGCGATATCTGCACCTTTTAGCCTGACACATCCGACTTCAGCATGGCTTTGGGTAACTGATCCTATATGGGATGGGATAGCCAGCTCCATCCCATAACCTCCTTAGTCGCCTCTTACAATATGTATGGAAGGTAAACAGTGTTGCTATTCTTTGCTCCCCTTTCGGGCCTCACCAACACACGAGCGGTTTTGAATATGATTCAGTTCTCCCATAATGTAGTTGTTTATAGTGATTCTGAAGATGGTGTTTTGATATTGTTGCCATGACTTTCGTTACTGTATGTTTTCCTGTGAAGGAGTGCAGGGAGGTTTTCTATGGGCTTTCACAGGTACAATTGCTGCCATGACGTTCGTTATTGTATGTTTTCCTGTGAAGGAGTGCAGGGAGGTTTTCAATGGACTTTCAGAGGTACAATTGCTGTCATGACGTTCGTTATTGTATGTTTTCCTGTGAAGGAGTGCAGGGAGGTTTTCTATGGACTTTCAGAGGTACAATTGCTGCCATGGAACTAGGAAAATTGCTGGTGTTATTTCTGTTATGTCTGATAGTTCGTCCTTATATTTTCTGTTTAGTTTTTTAGATCGGTGAATAAAACTTTCTCTTGAGCCTTCCACTGGTTAGGTCACTGAAACTGGTCTTTATTGGGTGTGTTGGCATGCTGGACCAATGATCAGCCAAGATAAGTAATGAAGTTTGTGGTCAGCTCCCAGGACTGTTCCGCAGAAGGACTTGTATTGCATTTCGGCGTCAGGGGTTGAAGAGTTCTCTGGAGATGGTCTTCTTGTATGCTGTTTGTAAGCTTGTTCCTGTGGCTTCTTTGATTTCTGTGGTCCATCTTTTACATGGTCTGCCTCTGGCTTTATTAGCCGCGATGTCTGTGTGTGTCCTGGCCATCTGTGGCACACTGTCTGCTGGAAGTGTGTGAAAACTACTTGATCTGTTTTTTATGTTTCAATACTGGTAGTGTTTTGGTTATCTGTTATCGTTTCTAATTCTATCTCTTAATGACACTCCGAGTATTCTTAGTAGACATGTCATATCTGCTTTCACTATTTTTCTTTTGTCTTGTGCTGTCATTGTCCAGGTTTGGCACTGGTAGCATAGTGATGGAATAATAATAGTCTTGTATAAAGCAACTTCAGTTTCTGTGTTTACATTTTTGTTCTTGCAAATACGTGTCATCTGTCCTAGGATCTGGTATGTTTTGTTGCATCTATTTTGTATCTCTTTACTGTTTCCCCTTCACTCGATATAATGCTTCCTATAAAGTAAGTGAACTCTTTTACGGTGTTTATTATCGATGGAGATAGTGATATATTTTTTCTTTCTTTGCTATTACCATTATTTCGGTCTTCTCAATATTAATCTTCATGTTCAATTTTTGACATGTTGTGTGGCTTCGGTTCATGTGTTTTTGCAATTTGTCTTCTGATATCAAGTACTTTGTCGTCTGCAAAGAGTAGTTCATTCAATTTGTCTCTTGTTATCCTATTCGTTGGTACTTATTATTTTATAGATTTGGTTGATAAATGTTATAAAAAGTTAAGAGGAGGGAAGATATGACACACCCCTGGTGAATTCTTGATTGGATTTCGAACTTATTGGACATTCCTGTATTTGTTTTTACTTTACATTGACTATTAGTATAAATGTTCATGCATATATTGATTAAATGTTCTGGTACTTCGTATAGTGTTTTCCCAAGTTGTTGTCTGTCTACTCCGTCGAAGGCATTATCTTGGTCGACGAATGCGATGTATAATTCTTTGTTGTTTTCTGTGGCATTTCCTGTTAGTTGTCTAAGTGTAAAGAAAACATCCGTGCAGCTTTTGTTCTTTCGGAAGCCCACATGGGTGTTTCAAAGTTATGGTTCAACGTATGATCGTAATAGTTGTTCTAATATTTTGTAAAAAATGTCCCCTGTGTGACTTAGTAAAGTTATCCCTCTGTATTTTGTACAATCTTTCTTTCTGCCTTTGTTTCGTCCATATGGAAATGATTGTTTTCATTGTATTTGCTAGATATACTGGTGAAAAGTGTCTCAATGACGTTATAACCAGCTAGACAAGTGTTCACAAGTATCATCTTTAAAATAAAATAACACACTTATAGAAAACACACAGTACTGCCAATTAGTAGTTCTCAACTTTTCCCGCCAGTGGTCCCCCTTCAGGGCATATTTTATTTTGTCCTGCCCCCCCCCTCCCCTTTTCACCCTGACTTAAAATTTGTGTGTCAACTTTCTTCAAGGTTTAGTATTACATATTAAATAAAGCATTCTTCTTCTGCGTTCATTCTCAAAATCCTGTAGATTAGCAGGACGTAATCCAGAGAATGCAATGCGCTGTGCTGGGGTTTGCAATTTTACTGCGATATCTGAACCTTTAGCTGTGGCTCTTCTGGCTTCATGCCCTCTGGGTCACTTTGACCCTCGATGGGTTGGGACCAGCACCTCGACCCCATATATTTTAAAAAAATTAAACAGTGCATCTGTATGTACTTAACCCCAATTTTCAATGTTTAACACACTCAAATCTCAGGTTGGTTCAAAGTTCATATGTGTTATATGATCAGATTTGTTATGTGTTCATATTTGTTATAGTTTTTAATTAGTATATCATATTCTCTGTTGTAAAAATATCCTAAAATTGCTGCGTCTTGTACAAATATCCCACCATTGCTGAATGTTGTACAGATATACCATTGCTGACTATATATTACATAAATATCATACCATTGCTGACTACATATCACATACATATTCTACGATTGCAGACTATATATTAATAAATATTCTACCATTGCCGAATCTATTGTACAAATACCCTACCATTGCTGACTATCTAGTACACAAACATTCCATCTATTGCTGACTCTCTGTTACACGCATATCTTACCATTGTTGACTCTGCTAGACAAATAGTCCATCTAATGCTGACTCTCTAAGGTACCATTCGTGTGCTGTCCTGTATCACGTATGTGCCGTATCAAACTGTTGTGTGTAGCATATCAAATGTTTAGGAATTAGCCATCAAAACCAGTATTTTGTGCTCTAGTGATTTTCTTGGCTGGCAGTATTTACTATTAGTAGTTTGCTAATGGTACGTCATCTATATAATCCCGTAGTCGTAACCTTCGATAACAGTTACCATGTTGTTCCGGCAGGCCGACGTTGTGCTTGAACTAGTTACGGGCACGGCATTGGTGGGCGGAGCAACAAAGAAACCTGTCGCAAAAGCCAGAGTTGTGCACTGATGTCGACGTATGTTTCAGCGGCATTAGACTTGAAACACCATCGAGTCGGATAGCTGCTGAAACATTGGACGGAGCACTTATGAGCATGCTGCCCCGTGTTTTGAAGCCAGTTTATAATCAAGAATCAAGTAGTTTGCTATTTTCTGAACTATTCAGATACACGATTGCCTGCGGCAGGATTTGAATCCGGTATCTTGGCCGTCACACACGTGGTCTGTATCTCGCCGCGAAATAGCTGGACAGATAATTAATTAGAATAGCTTTAATACAAATTGTGATTATATTTAATTAGCTGAGTACTCTTTAAAATGTGTGTGCTAATATAGAAAAGTAAATCCGCCAGCGGACATAAAATGTGTGTGCTAATATAGAAAAGTAAATCCGCCAGCGGACATAAAATGTCTAGGATTTTTTTTTTCATGGGGAGGCTATTATACATCCCATTCTAACTCTTACGGTGGGTGTTATATCATGGGAGATAATTATGTGACGATATTTGTTAAATATATCTGGTGATTGTGCACAGTAGTGGTCATCCTCTTGTAGAATACTTAAGATGCTAATTTTGTTTTTTCCGTTGAGAGATGTCCCCCGGACGCATTTGAACTCTGGTTGAGTCAGTCACTTTTAGTGATGAGAAACACTATAGGAGCATTCCAGGAATCCGACGTGTTAAACATCTCTCAGAAGAGACCATTCACGGGGACCTAGATACAAACAAGGACTAACTACGGGGTTCTCCACGTCACATTAGCAGGCGGCCGTAAGAAAACATTGCCAGGATTTCATCTACTGTTAATTTTCTATAATGTTTGTGAGTTTTGCTGAGAACTATACGTTTGTGAGCTTTGCTGAGAACTATACGTTTGTGAGCTTTGCTGAGAACTATACGTTTGTGAGCTTTGCTGAGAACTATACGTTTGTGAGCTTTGCTGAGGAACTAAGTATCACGTCCTTGAACCGATTTTCACCACTATAGCTAAAAATGTGTTTACTCCAACGGAACCACGGCAATGGATATTTACAACCGCCTGTACTGTGACAAATCATGCCCATCTACGATATAGGATCCACTGATGAATGAGAAATCAAGCCTTCTTAATGAGTCAGTTAACTATTCCCGTGATGTTTATTGGACACAATTATCTATTATTATTATTATTATTATACTTTGAGTGGCAGCCAATGAAAATGAAGGAAATAGTCAAATGAATCATTTTAGAGGGCTTGATTTCCCATTTGTCAATATGTCCTATAACGCCGAAGGTCAGGGGCAAATTGTGATGTCGACTTTAAGTAAAATAAAATGACCAATACAAGCCACAAAAAAGTAAAATTGTATCACTTTTGAGGGATGATACCAATGAGTCCATAGGATTATTTTGACGAAGAACTCGGTCCTTGCATATGTAGATGTTCGTGCCATAGTCCATCTGCTGTTCAAACGTATGTTGTTCTTGAATCACCCTTGTATTATATGTCTTCTGCAGCTTATTCTGTTTATCTGTTCATAGTCTTCTTCCAGCAGTTAATGCTATTGTTTTTCTCTAAGGATATTTAGATGGCTGCGGCAATACGCAATTCTTTATTTCTGGTACGTCGCTAATTAAAGTTACTTAAGTCGTCGGTGAAAATCGATGAATCATAAATGTTTATAGGTACGTAATTGTGCCATGACGGGATAACTCGCATAGAGATACGGAGTTGAACGGTAGCTATTCATATGTGTTTCCGACGCCCAGGACGGGAGATAAGAATATCAACATTTTGATATGTTATGCATGTTATAAGATGCGATTAAGGCTGTTTGGGGATTCTTCTTCTTTCGTTCACTTGAAACATGTCTATATCTGTAATTCTGTCTCCTTAATAAAACTCACTGTCTTTTGTAGTTCATACAGTGTCCCATAGAGCTTTGATTCCAGTGTTGTTTCCTCTGGCCAATATGTATGCCTCAGCGTTTCATGCTCAGAACTGTTTGGCCAGTAGCTCTATTCCCTTGCTCCTCGGGGTAATTGAGTGAGGTTGGGTCCTTTCGAGGTATAGGACCCGGCACCGTCCCTGCCTGAACGTCCGCCACAGGGCAGGCACCATAACTATTTATAGATGTAGACATGTTTCCATTGTGTTTTGTGCGTGGCATCCTGATTATCTGTGCGCCTTATGGCTGGATGCCTCCGTCTTCAGCACTCTGCTTACTTGGGCAGGACTATGGTCCTGCTCGAGTGGGACTGCCCAACCAGTCTTAGTTTCCAGCCCCTGATGGCTGGACTAAGCCCCATCACTTCTGCACGGTGCTGGTCTCGATGGGGTGTTTGGGGATGGAGTTGGTTGTCTCATTCCATAGCTTGAAAATATCATGATAAAGTCAAGCGTGTCAATCCTAAAGCAATCCCACCCCCAGAATAGAACTGCGTGTTCATTTCAATATCACTCATCTTGGCTGATGTAACTGGTCATTGGTCAGTTTGCTTATACTTCGTAACGAAAGCCAATGAAAAACACGGAAAGAACTAGGATCAGCCAAGATAAGTGTCGCTGTTTGAGACATGCGCGTACTACCACTCTGAAACTTTGTCGGAAGGTTCCTTTATAAAAAAAATGAGTTTTCAGATATTGAGCTGTGCCCTGTTTCTTCATCTTTTTCATCGTTCATTCTCAAACTCGCGCTGGAACTCTTGTAGCAGGACAATGTTCCTACTAGATTTCATTCTCAAACTCGCGCTGGAACTCTTGTAGCAGGACAATGGTCCTACTAAATTTTCAGCTATATGTCGTCTAGAGAATTGACATGCGTCATATCGCTGTTTTATTTGCTGAAATGGTTCAACACATCCGTCTAAGGCTAGGTGCTTTTAGTGAAAACGTGTTATAAACTAGGTATAAGCTCATTGAGACAGTATTCATCTGTATAACTTGAAAACTAGCATAACTTGAAAACTAGCATATCTTGAATGATGTATTAAAGTAGTCAAATGTAGAATTGCCTAGGCAAAGACGACATTTCACAAGATAAACACACCGGACACGATGTCAGAAAGTAAACACAGTGGCATGCCAACTTTCACTATTACTTCTTCACCCAAAGATCAAGATGGAAATTTTTTTTTAAATTAATAATATCAGCAATTTTTATACCAGAAGTCTGATTCCAATGTCAAACATGGTCTTTAGCAGTCTCGGAGCAGAGAAAAATCGTTACATTTGAAGTGAAGTGTCTGAAAAAAATCTGCAATAGTTACTAAACTAGATAAAATAAGAAATGAAGAAATTAGGAATAGAGCAGGTATAATATCATGTATTGAACATATTGAAAGACAGAAAGAAAAAAATGGTGCTGTCACCTTATGAGAATAAACGTAAATCAAATACTAATAAGAGCATATAACAAAAGAATATCTCGACATAAAGCCAAAGGTAGACCAAGAAAACGGTGGATAGAAAACGTCAAAATAACATTTAAGCACGGACACAACGCAACCACATCTGGCCTTGAATCAACATCTGAGGCTCTTACCCCTACTTTTAACGGCAAGTGTGGATACAACCAACCATCATTTACCCGAAGAAAGACTTTTCCGCTATTTTCATTGATCATGTTGTGTAATACCCCCTGTCGACAGCCAAAGAAAATCATAGAGATGGCCAAATGCATCACATTACAGGGATGTTTCTCAATTTAACCCACATGCCCTTATATTGTTGATGTCTCAGAAATAAAAAGTTAACCTTATAAAATTATGCAAGTTGCTTGCTTTTTTATTATCTATATCTTAAATGAGTATTGAATTGTACCCCGAAGACGAATGAGTTGGGCCATTGACGCATATAAAACGACAACACAACCCATTTTCATTCTTTGGACTGGAGGAAATCTAGTTGAACCATAGTCCTGCTACAAAGGAGATCCAGCGGGAGTTTGAGAATGAAGAAATATTGTACAGAGTCGTATTTGCAGTACCACGGGAGTATCGTAAAATTAAACAAAACTTTAGGCTCGCGCGCACACACGCGCACCCCCCCCCCCCATTTTTCCCAGTCAAATATAAATTATGTGCCGTTGTCACGGACAACTCCAGTCATCTAAAAATAATCTCCATCTAATTAACTGCCATTTTTTCACACGGTTCTTATCGTAACCTTCTGTAGAACTTATACGACCTATGCATATAATTAATTCGGACTTCATTCGTTCGGATTATTGTCGTGTTTTCGTTGGTAACTATTTATATACTTAGAGTCGCCTTGGCTATTTTTAAGTATATAAATAAGTACCAACGAAAACCACGACAATAATCACAAACGTAACGAACTCCCTAATTAATTCTGTGCAGAGGTCTTATGCTACTACCAATGGTCTCGGTTCTCATCGACTGCTTCTACCTTTGCTATAACGATAACCTATAGTTTTGTGCACTTTGTTCTTGAAAATGATATTTTTGAAAAGCTTTTTTTTCTGTGTGTACATTTGCTGTGAAGGGCATATTTAGTTCGTACTATTGTTGACCGTATTTATACGTGTAAAATGGGGGAAGGTGCATCCAGGTCAGTAGATCAGGGCCGTTCTAGGCTGTGATGCATAGAGGCGGCCCGCATCAGACTGCATCAATTAAAATACATTGATCGTGGGGTGGGTGGCATTTCGAAGACTCTCTTCATACAGAGAAAACCTACCTCACGTCCCTTCAATAGATGATAGGGAGATATAGAAGAGGGGGACTTTCAACCTTCCCGCTGAAGATAGTTAAAATCTACTTGACGTCTCCTTAGCAGGGCGTTATCCTCACTTCCACGCTGTAAGCCTCTCTTACCTATGTATTAGATAACTCAGGATATTCTGGGTAGGTTTTGGCTGTCCCAAATAGGGTTAAAGTGATTAACGATAAGTGTTGATGAATCCAGAGGTGTCGTGCCGATAGGCGCAAATATCGCAGCTAAGCTGTAAACCCTGATACAACACTTTTCATTCTCCAAACAACAGCCTGCTAATCTGCAGGAGTTTGAGAACGAACCAGAAGACGTTTATTCTATAAAAGTGGGTTGCTTTTCGGTTTGCTACTATAAAGTGGAGTTGCAACTTCAAAAGTTTATCCATCCATCACTATATCACAATCTAATCTATTTATCTATCTATCTATCTATCTATCTATCTATCTATCTATCTATCTATCTATCTATCTCTCTGTCTGTCTATCTATCTATTCATCCATCCATCACTATATCACAATCTAATCTATTATGTCTAATGGAATCTATCTATCTATCTATCTATCTATCTATCTATCTATCTATCTATCTATCTATCTATCTATCTATCTATCTATCTATCTATCTATCTATCTGTCTGTCTGTCTGTCTATCTCTGTCTGTCTGTCTATCTATCTATTCATCCATCCATCGACCTACCTACTTATCTTATGGTGTAATGCGTGGAAGGATTGAGTGCTGATCAGTTGTTGCGCTTTAGCCCCTGCTTCTTGATGTTTCCATTCGCATGTTTTATGCTCATGCTGCTGACCAGTTATGGTTCATTCTATAAATAACCAAATGGCCAGAGGGTGTCCGACAAAGTGGATGGTGCCGCAGTAACCTAATGAACAAATAGTAATGCAAAATGATGTAAAAAGGTTACTAAAACACTTACCTAGCCTATTAATAAAAATATATTTTTAAGAAAAAAAACAAAAAACATACAATAAAACTAAACAGGACAATTCTCAACGTATCGGCTCAAATTGAACCTTTTTCAAGAGACAAACAACAGAAAACGACAAAATAAAAAAATAAATAGATGTCTATATTTCATCAAGCCCTCGTCTCCATAATAGCGCAGGGATGGCAACGCATCTAGTCAAAGTGAAAATGCGTGCATTCATTATAAACAAACCGAAAGTGGGAAATTAGAGACACTATAGATGAGTGCAAGAATAATAAAAGAAAAAGATAAGAAAAATACCCCTTTTGTCACTCTATCAGACAGGCAGGTTTTAAGAACATAGTCACAACAGGCACGACTGAAGGGAACAGAGACAGATGGGGACGTGAGAAAATATTCATGTGACAACCTAGCAAGGCTTGGAAACAACGATCCTGAAAACAATACTGTGAACAGAGAACCATGGTCACCTACGCCAACAAGAATGGCATATGACAATGATAGATGAGTAATGATGAGGTTGTGGGGTGAGTGGGTTTGGGGAAGGAAGGATAGAAGAAGAATCAACATTTGAAAACGCATGGAACGAATGTGAAACCAAATATAGACATAAACATATATATAAAACCAAACCTAAACATACATAGAAATGTAAACACACACCAAGAGTCAAGAAATAAACACATAACAAGATGGACACAGATGTGGGAAGGATACCCACACAAAATGCACAGGCATGTAAATGTATCCACACACAGGAAAGGGCTCACACCAGAATAGGTATACACATTGACACAGAATGGAGATACGTGCATTAACATAAAAAAGCGCTCACATAAATATACATATATATATGTATACACAAATATGAACATTCATGCACATAAACACTTTCTCGTATAAATAATAACATGAACATTCATACACATAGAAACATATACATATATTAATGTAAATATAAACGTTCGTTCACATAAAGATAATGCTATAACAACTGCATATGTATACATACAAATGTGTGGCCCAAAGTAATTGTGTGGATACATAGAACCATGTAAAACGAAATGCATATACAAATAACTATATATGTGTGGGCACCCATCGAAGAGACAACTGCAATAAAAACGAGGAAATCAAAATATGTAAATGATTTAACAACAACAAAATGGCAGAGTACAAAATAATCACATATTGACATACACAAACGAAAGAAGACATAAAGGAATTATATAGAAGAACGGCAAACACAAAAATAATAATTATTCACGAAAGTGTACAAAGACAAAAAATTACAAGAATCAGTGCAATACGGGAGTAGAGGGTATAAAGAAAAGGTGGGTAACTCAAACAAAACGGTGATTAATGTTCATTCCGTTTGGTTGCAAGACTCCCATATGACAAATGAGACGATAAAAATTTGTCATATGGGAGTCTTGCAACCAAACGGAATGAACATTAATCACCGTTTTGTTTGAGTTACCCACCTTTTCTTTATACCCTCTACTCCCGTATTGCACTGATTCTTGTAATTTTTTGTCTTTGTACACTTTCGTGAATAATTATTATTTTTGTGTTTGCCGTTCTTCTATATAATTCCTTTATGTCTTCTTTCGTTTGTGTATGTCAATATGTGATTATTTTGTACTCTGCCATTTTGTTGTTGTTAAATCATTTACATATTTTGATTTCCTCGTTTTTATTGCAGTTGTCTCTTCGATGGGTGCCCACACATATATAGTTATTTGTATATGCATTTCGTTTTACATGGTTCTATGTATCCACACAATTACTTTGGGCCACACATTTGTATGTATACATATGCAGTTGTTATGGCATTATCTTTATGTGAACGAACGTTTATATTTACATTAATATATGTATATGTTTCTATGTGTATGAATGTTCATGTTATTATTTATACGAGAAAGTGTTTATGTGCATGAATGTTCATATTTGTGTATACATATATATATGTATATTTATGTGAGCGCTTTTTTATGTTAATGCACGTATCTCCATTCTGTGTCAATGTGTATACCTATTCTGGTGTGAGCCCTTTCCTGTGTGTGGATACATTTACATGCCTGTGCATTTTGTGTGGGTATCCTTCCCACATCTGTGTCCATCTTGTTATGTGTTTATTTCTTGACTCTTGGTGTGTGTTTACATTTCTATGTATGTTTAGGTTTGGTTTTATATATATGTTTATGTCTATATTTGGTTTCACATTCGTTCCATGCGTTTTCAAATGTTGATTCTTCTTCTATCCTTCCTTCCCCAAACCCACTCACCCCACCACCACACAACCTCATCATTACTCATCTATCATTGTCATATGCCATTCTTGTTGGCGTAGGTGACCATGGTTCTCTGTTCACAGTATTGTTTTCAGGATCGTTGTTTCCAAGCCTTGCTAGGTTGTCACATGAATATTTTCTCACGTCCCCATCTGTCTCTGTTCCCTTCAGTCGTGCCTGTTGTGACTATGTTCTTAAAACCTGCCTGTCTGATAGAGTGACAAAAGGGGTATTTTTCTTATCTTTTTCTTTTATTATTCTTGCACTCATCTATAGTGTCTCTAATTTCCCACTTTCGGTTTGTTTATAATGAATGCACGCATTTTCACTTTGACTAGATGCGTTGCCATCCCTGCGCTATTATGGAGACGAGGGCTTGATGAAATATAGACATCTATTTATTTTTTTATTTTGTCGTTTTCTGTTGTTTGTCTCTTGAAAAAGGTTCAATTTGAGCCGATACGTTGAGAATTGTCCTGTTTAGTTTTATTGTATGTTTTTTGTTTTTTTTCTTAAAAATATATTTTTATTAATAGGCTAGGTAAGTGTTTTAGTAACCTTTTTACATCATTTTGCATTACTATATGGTTCATTCTCATGTTTTATGCTCATGCTGCTGACCATCAATGGTTCATTCTCATGTTTTATGCTCATGCTGCTGACCAGTAATGCTTCATTCTCATGTTTTATGCTCATGCTGCTGACCAGTTATGGTTCATTCTCATGTTTTATGCTCATGCTGCTGACCATCAATGGTTCATTCTCATGTTTTATGCTCATGCTGCTGACCAGTTATGGTTCATTCTCATGTTTTATGCTCATGCTGCTGACCAGTTATGGTTCATTCTCATGTTTTATGCTCATGCTGCTGACCAGTTATGGTTCATTCTCATTAAGTGGCCGAACCATTTTAGTCTCTTTATTTTCCAATATATTTGACTACCGATATTGTTCCTACAGTTCTTGCCATCTCTTCATTCCTCACATCATCACTTCTCGTTTTGTTTGCTGCTTTTCTTAGACATCTCATCTCACACGTAAATAAGTTCTCCTGTTCTTTAGATACGTCCGTGTCTGACATTGATAACACACTGTTGGTACGTACGAATGTTGAATTTATAATTTTCCTTTTGTTTCCATTGATATAGATGAAACCACACATCTATGGTTTCAAGATTAGTTAAATTCATAATTTACATAGCTGACTTAAAAATCATAAAATCATTGCATCGATCTCTGACCTGACCATTCTCCGAACTTTAGTTAAAATGATTAAAGAAAACCATCTTAATCAAAGTATCTTCATTCCAACCCTGTGCTACCAATGTTAAACATGGTCCTTAACAACAAAACATAAGAGACAACTGGTTACAACAGAGATGAGATGTCTGAGAAAAGCCACAGGAGTGACCAGAAGACTCAGAATTAGAAACGATGTCATAAGAGAAAGAGTGGGTGTCATATCAATTCTACAATACATACAAAACCAACAGATACAATGGTTTGGTCATCTGGAAAGAATGTCTGTGTGATTCATTAGTTTATAAAGCATATACGAAGAGAGGAGAAGCAGAAAGAAGAGCCAAGGGTAGACCTAGAGTACGCTGGATCGACAACATCAAAGACACATTACACGAACACCACATAACATTATATGAAGCTGCCAGAAAAGCAAGAACGAGGACATTGTATCTCCCTCGACACCCGTAAAGGGTACAAGAGGAAGGAAAGAAGAAGAAGATAAACAATACTAATATACTAAATCGTGTACAAAAATGAATGAAAGCACAATACCGCGAGCTAGAATACAGTTAAGTACAAAGTACAATAAAAACCTGTAATTTTAATAACTGCATCTGGTATATTCTCTTTAACCCCGCAAGGAATTTCCTGCACTTTGGTAATATACAGTGGAATTCCATTATAACAACTTAGCCCGGACCAACGCAATATGTCTGTCAATACGCTGTCTGTCATTACTGCATCTCTCTCTTAGGGTGTTGTAGGGAGTTTGCGAGTGGCTTGTGTGATTAAAGCCGCATGACCTTGTTGTCGCCACGTTATGTGCAGTGTTTAAAAAAAAAAAAAATTACTTTCCGACAGAAAAAAACAACCCAGTCGTTACTAAGAGTCGAACCCTGTACCTCACATGCATGAGACCAACGTTCTAATCTCTCGATCGTGCGCCACGCTGATATGTATGCAATAACTAAAATTCGCTATTTTCAGTTATATATATTAAAGAATAAATTTACTACAGCTTTTAAAAATAGATGTTAATATAGATTGTTGTTATAGCGATATGCGCTATGATGGGATACCACTGTATTTAGAAGTCCATGAAATAGAGGTTTTAGCTGTCATCATCATGTGGCATTCTTTCTAGAACGTGGTTTTCCTTGATACTTGAACACTACGCTATTCTGGACGAGTTGACCCTGCTGCAGATAGAGACATGTTTAAAAAATCTGATATATCACTGGACCATCATCGTCTTGGGCGCCATCTGTTGCCATTAACTCTGCCTTCAGCTATTGATCTTTCCATGCTGGTATGCCTCGATATATGACCCCCCCCCCCCCTTAAAAAATTAAATTAAAAAAATTATACAAAAATAAAGAAATATATACAGCTTTCTTGTTAGGATAATGTTACGGGGCTAGCTCTCTTCAACGTTTATTGATCTTAACACTTCTTGATTTATCTTTTTAGATGTTCACGTTACACGCACAATTCTTCTGTAGCATCTCATTCGAAAGCAACGATTCTCTTTGCTACTATTTTATTTAATGTCCATGCCTCACAGCCGTATATTGCCACTGGGAATACGCATGTTCTGATCATACATAATTCGGATATGCTGCTGGTACCTTGCAAAAGATTTTTCATTAGGGCAAGTATCAATGTCGCTATTGCAACTCTTCTCTTGATTTCTTCTTCAGCGTTCATTCTCAACCTCCCATTGGATCTCTCTTGCAGCAGGAAAATGGTCCTACTAGATTTCCAGCAGGATGTAGTCCAGAGAATGGAAATGCGTTGTGTCACCGTTTTATTTGCGCCAATGACCCGACACATCCGTTTTCGGCGGGCTTGATTTCTACAACGCATTCTTATGAGCTATTTAAGTATGTGCCCAAATACTCAGAAATGTGTTACGTCCTAACCTTTTAACTGTAGGTCATTGAAATATCTAAGTGCCAGCTTTAGAAACTTGCCGGAGAATTTCATTCTGTTTTGTAGCTGTGTTTCGACAGCTGATACGATATAAATAATTCTATCAGTTCTTCTTCTTCGTTTGATCTCTAACTTCTGTAGATTAGCAGGATGTAGTCCAGAGAAAGGAATTCATTATGTCATGGTTTACACATATTTAGCTGCAATATTTGCGCCTTTCGACCGGCCACATCCGACTTCAATATGGCTTCGTGATCACGTTGACCCTATATAGGAATGGGTATCCATCTCCACCCCAAAAACCTCCCTAGTCGCCTCTTACGACATGCATGGAAGGTAAACAGTTGCTATTTTATTGGACCTTCATTTCGAACCCCGATAACACACGGGGGATTTCTACCAGTAACCTTAGAACTTGTTATTTTATTTTTGTCATAATTGTTATACTAATTTAACCTGGAAAATAGCCCACCGAAATTGGATGTGCCGCCCCATTGGCGCAAATAAAACTGCGACACGAGACATTTATGTTCTGTGGACTACATCCTGCTGGAATTCTACTACGTCCAAGGGAAATCCGTTGGATATTTAAGAACGAACGTCACCCCCTCCCCTCGCTTGGAAAATATAACACGATAATACTTTTTGTAAGTGGTCAGGAAAAGTTGACTAAAACGTTAATTTACTGACATTTTATAATAGATAAATGTGTGAAATTTGTTATTGTATTGAAGTTATGTTAAAGATCTAGTTGAAACGGCTCCGGCATCGGATTGTGGAGCTCACAGTTCCATGAATCAATCTGCATATGGAATAACTTTTGTAGTTTTAATACAAAGTTAGTTAGTCAAATCGGTACTTTACGAGAAAATGTGTCCACACTTTTAACGAAATAAACCATACATTATTTAACGAATTGAACTTTCGCTAAAGACGCATATACCGCAGCATTCACCGATCTACACACAACGCACTAGAAACCTCATCTGGAAGATCCTTGGGGAAGGTGGCTCTTATTGTGTTGCGCGCTGATCGAGTGATCAGTAGCAAACGCTGCGTGTTTTTTTTAAAATCTTCGCGTCACGGAACCTGTATGAAATCAATCCTAATATTAAAAAGTTGGAATGTGTGTGGTCGCATTCTTTTTCTTCTTCTTCTTTCTGTCCTCATGTACCTTTCGGTGTTGAGGGGAGAGTGAGTGTACGGTCTTTTGCCCTTCTATTTGCCTCTTCTGCTGTTATATTTCCGAGTGTCTCTAATACACTATCTATCCACCTTTTACGAGGGCGTCCAATAGGTCGACTGTTTTCGTATCGTTTGTTAAGTGTTTTTTTGATAATACTTTGCTCTTTCTGTCTGGTTATGTGGCCGTACTATTTAACTTGTTGTTCCTGGATGTATTCTATTGTTGACTTGATCCCTAATTGTTTCCTTAGTGCTTCATTCCTGATTTTGTCTCTCAAGCTAACTCAAATCATACGTCTCACCCATTTCATTTCAGTGGTGTTAATGTTATGTATTGTGGACGCATTGAACCGTCAAATCATCAACATGGCACTCTGGATACGCCCATAGATACGGTGCTCCGATTTAATAATTCAGTATGTCCTTCAGCATGTGGTAGCTAATTGTTCCATGTGTTGGTTGATAACGTTTCTGTTGATTAGTATATGCAGCGCGATTTTGCAACACCACGCTTCACTGCCAGGTCCTGCATTCTCGCACAGACACAAAAGAAGAAATACACCGCTTATCTTCCAACTTGTCTAATTTATTTACTGCATACAAAATATCAGAACGATCAATTGAACTACCACTAGTTACTATGACCACGCTGGCAAGTCCCTCAGCTCATTCATTTCCCCTAACACCCACGTCACGTTTCCAGGTACAAAAATCAAGGGAACTCTTCAGCACAGACTTCATAAACGACTCCAACCACTGACGGCGTAAATATCCGACTGAATCTTTTGAAGCATACTCATATAATAAAAATTTTTTTTACAAGTAACATCCCCTTATTTGTTGTCAATTAGACCGTTGCGATTCCCATAGCAATAAACTATATGTTATAGCTAGACAGATCATTCTTGTAATTGTAGATTGTAGAGTACAGACTCGATTACATATTTTTAGTTAATTAGGGATGTCATTGGTTTAACACACGTGAGAGAGAGAGAGAGAGAGAGAGAGAGAGAGCGAGCGAGCAGATATCTTAGTTATAATTGAAGCGTGACCAAATTGAATTGAACATTATCAAACCTACTGACTAATGGGAAATCCAGCCGTCTTAACATGACCCATTTGACTATTCCTGTGATTTTCACCAGTCACTATGATTATATTTGGTGTAGCGCATGGCCGTGTGGTTAAAACACCGTTCTCAGACCCTTGAGGTCCCAGGTTCAATCCACGGTGCGACAGGATTTTTTTCTTTCGGAAGTACAATCAAAATCCTTCTTGTACATGTCGCGGCGTATATGTCAAAGCGGGCCTTTATTTCCACATATTCATCTTATAAAAAAGTAAAATGTGTCATTAAAAAGTCTGAGTTTGCAATTACCAAGTAGGTCTTATATTCTAGGCTAAAATTCGTAGAATCACCTTGTATTTACATACTGTAGACTTCTCGAAATCAAGATAAGTTGAATTGCAATGACGACAAATGAAAAATATTTGGCAAGGTACCAGCAGCATAGCTAAACTACGTATGATCAGAACATGCGTATTTCCAGTGACAATATACGAATGTGAGGCATGGAAATTAAATAAAACAATAGCAAAGAGAATCGCGGTGTTCGAAATGAGATGCTACTAATAAATTTTTACGTATAACGTGAGCAGCTAAAATGACAAATCAAGAAACGTTAAGATCATTAGATGTCGAAGAGGACTGCCTTCTTAAAAACATCTTAAGAAAGCTGTATGTTTTGGGGTCATATAAAGAGACAGCACCATGGAAAGATTAATTATGGAAGGCTGAGTTAACGGCAACAGGGGAAGAGGACGCCTACGACGATGATAGTGCAGTGATAAATCAGATTGCTTAAATATATCTCTAGCTGCGGCAGGTCAACTCGCCCAGAATCGCGGAGTGTTCAGAGAATCCATAAGGAAGACCACGTTCTGGAAAGAATATCTCACATGATGAGACGGCCATGGGTAAGCAGATCGTCAATTATGCGGTGGCTTTGCATGCACATTTCCAGGTAGCAAGTGAGCGAGAAACCTATTATACATGACGAGTAATTGAAAGTGAAGACAGCTGCATGATCACTTTTAAATGAACGTATTATTTTTTGGGGGGTTCATTACGGGGAGCAGTGTCTAGATTTCAACTTTTTAATATTATGCATAATTTCAGTCATGTTTCATGACCTCGATGAACTCAGATTCAGAAGTCGATAGGTATACATCCATCTGCGCGCTATTACAGAGACCCGTCCCCCAGGGTTACCCAATGGGGTTCTCAGTGTGTAGCAGACAGCTCTACTAATCCGACAGTAGTCTTATCTATTGTGAAATGCGTCTTTATCGTTATTTCGTTTCGTTAAATAATATACGTATTTGTTTAGTTAAATAGTGTCTACGTCTCCCCGTAAAGCACCATTTTTATTTATCATTATTCTTCTACAATGTTAAATCTCTTTTAGTAAATTCAGATCTGTTCAAAATATACACAGTGTCTCGTCTGACGTTGCTTGAGATCACTTATATACAGACAATGTATCTTCATCTTCTGCGTTCGTTCAAGGTTCACAGTTTAGCTGCAGTATCTGCGCTTTTCTGCTTGACACATCCGATATCAGCATTTCATATGGTCCATTTGGACCCTTTATGGGATAGGACAGTCAACCCCACCACTCAAAACCTCTTAGTCGCTTTTCATGACACGCCTGACAGGTAACATTGTCCTTCCAATTTCGAGCCCCCGTCAACACACGGATGAATATTTCTATATATTTATTTATTTCTTCAGGCGAAGTTTGTTTTGCTCTTTGATAAAAATGAAATTCATCTTTCTTGGACTAGTTGACCAGTTCTCTGAAAGTTAGTTATTCCCTGACATAGGACCAAACTTTCAATATTAGCTTTGTTCAAAACCGGACAAGTTACAATCCTTTCACTAAACGTCTCTATACCTTTACTTATTACGAAAAACTGTCACTGTTTATACATCGACGTGTTTAAAAATATAGACCTTACGTAAAGAAGAAAAACATAAGGCAGATGCTAAAGAGCCAACAAGCTCGTCTCTCAGTTTTCTTGAATTACCAGTATCTGCTACGTTATGATTGGATATGTTGTTTTTTTCCCTTCTATTTCGAGTTTGAATTCTTGTACATTTGAACTATTCGTAAATAAGCTAACCAGATTTTGTAGTGGTAGGTTTGCTGTTAATGGGAGTCGTTGTAGCTCAGTTGTTAGTGAACTGAACTGACTTTCTGTTCTGATTATCCAAAGTTCAATTATTAAATCACTAGCGGCTCCTATGTCGACCCAGCCTAAGAAAATGGGTACAAGATTTTCTGGGAAAGTAAAGGCAGTGGGCTTGATGCTGACCACTTTATCGTCCGGTATGCCGCGTCAATTTAAACTACGGGCCTAGCACCGCATTACTGAATACGCGTCAACGGCGTGAACAAGGGAAAACTCTTTATACTATTTTAGTCTGTCACAGTTCTATACAGCTGCAGCAAGACTGTCAGCAGTCAAGAAGACATCTGTACAGAAAGTAAACAAGATTTCATTCGTTACGTTTTTGATTATTGTCATGATTTTCGTTGGTCAAGTATTTATATACTTGGATTTGTATGCCTAAAAGCCAAAACCGACCAACGAAATGCGCGGAAATGATAAAAATCAGCCTTTAAGGTCATGTTTTTCATGTACACATGTCTTTATACCGGATCCCGGTCATGGCTGCTGGATAATGCCTTAGTTTTGTTAATTTTTGTTTCAGTCAAAAATTGGCGGTTCTCAACCTTTTTTTTTACACCATGTGACACATTTTTTTCCTCCGCTGTCCTGCTACATTCAGCACAATGATAATTGACTTTCTGTGCAGGTTACGAAGATTCTTTACGCTTTAAATCGATATAAGGCTTGTGTTTATCGTATAAATCAGTGTTTCCCAAATATTTTTTTTAACCATGCCCCACCTAAGTCGTTTTTAAAATTCTGATTTCCCTCCCCCAACCCTCTATGTAACATATCCATTTTTTTTAATATTCAAAAATGAAATTATTCCCTAAAATGATAATGAAATCATTGTGATTTCTGAATTCGTTGGGAAAGCACTGGTCAAAATAATCTCCCTCTGGACGGATATGTGAGCAATTGGATAGGTTCAAACCCCCTAATTTCAAAATCTTTCTTCGTGCCCCATCCCTTTTTTCAAGACTAAGAAAATTCATAATATATGCTAAAGTCGGATGTGTCAGGTCGATAGTCGCAGATAAGATGTAAACCATGTCACAACGCATGCCGTTATCTTGGACACTGCATGAGTTTGAGAGTGAACTTAAGAGAAGAAAATATTTGAAGTTTTCTAAATAAGTAATCATGAGGGAGTATAAAGGATTCTTACTCTCGTTCCAGCTACAAAATCCCTCCCTTGAACTCCTTAACATGAAAAAAAACGGTATTTGACAGTTTTTGACTCTCGTTCCAAGGGAGATGACTTAACGAAAATAGAATTATTTCCCTTTACTAAACGTTGGCATAACATGGCGAACTCGGCAACCCTGCTGGTCAAGGAGGTGTGATCAATACTGTCTTTTATGTGTGTATGTTGATTATCGGTGTCGTTACCTAATGGCTGGTTCAGATAACAAGCTGATTTTGTTCAGAAGTTAATGACATATATATATTATTTGGAGGGGGGGGGGTTGAGAGGAGGGGAGAGGATATATGCAAAAATGTATTACCACACTATCATTTTTTGAATATGATGGGTGAGTTTACAGCTGTGTATTCTGGATTACTCGGTCACTGGAGACAGTGAGATGCCAAATTTATTTCCACTCCGTGGAATCGGCGAATTTTGTTCTTAGTTTATTATTTGAAGAATGTAAATCATTGCAGTTTGTTCATACTTGCGAACTACTTATTTTCGATGCCGACAAAAAAATGGCTTCCTGACTACTCCAGCTAACGGCTAATTTAACAGCGTAGAATTTCATCGCAAATAGACTACCTAAGGCAACACCAGGAAATGTCCATCAGCAAAAAGTCTGTGACGGCGTACGAGGCGGAGGAATTCAAAGTGATCAACGGCGAAATAGCTGGGTGTGTGACGTACAAGAGCCACGTTCAGGATATACTAATGAGTGTTGGCTGGCCACCGTAGAAAAGACTGGGACCTTACCAAGTATATCTCAAAACCAAGCAACGGATCAACAACACCTGATGATTATAACGAAGCATTAGAATAGGAACATGGAATGTTAGAACACTACACCAGTCAGAGCGGTTAGAAAACTTTATATTAGAGGCAGAAGCATTAAATGTAGATATTCTAGGAGTAACAGAGACGAGATGGAAAGATGCTATTTTACACACGAAAGGAAAAATTTAGTTTTATACATTCAGGAGGAGATTACAATGAACGGGGTGTATGAATTCTGATCAGGAAAGAAATAGAAAAATATATACATCAGTGGGTACTGGACATACAGTGATAGAATGATGCTGCTAAAGATCACAACAAGATCTTTTGATCTAGACATAATACAAGCATATGCAAAAACGAAAGACTACACTGAAGAAGAAGTCGAAAATTACTATTAGTACATACTTCTTCTTCTTCAGCGTTCATTCTCAAACTCCCGCTGCATCTCTTGTAGCAGGACCATGGTCATATTAGATTTCCAGAAGGATGTAGTCCAGAGGAGAATGGAAATGCGTTGTGTCGCCGTTTTATTTGCGCCAATGGCCCGACACATCCATCTTCGGCGGATATTAGTACATACAACTACTCAAGCTAGTTTCATCAACAGACATTCTAATAGTCATGGGAGGTATTAATGCAAAAATAGTGAAAGGAAGACACAATTATTGATGACACCTTGTTGAAGACCTTACTTGAAAGAGGTAGGCAGAGATACAAGTGGGAGAGTAACATCGCGAGTTGGACAGATTAGTCGAGCAGCGTGCACCACCAAGATAAGAGAGTTGGAGGTTTGTTGCGGAGACGGCACAGCATGATGATTGTATCAGTATAACTATGACCGTCGGAGATATATGACATACTGGCTAATTGGAAATCAAGTTAATGATTTATTTGACTATTCCCATGATTTTAATTCGTTACTATCATCATACTCTGTGTAACAGCCAATGACAATCAAGGGGATCAGGCTGAATATCGTGGCTAAACTGTACACCGGGACACAACTAATACAACATCTTATTAACTGCGTTTGAAAATGAACGCAGAAGAATGTCTGTTATAAAACATAAGCCACTTTAGTTTTTGCTGACTTCGCAAAAGCACTTGTCTATGGCAGCGACTACTCAAAATAAAAACCTTCAAAACTTTTGTCACTGCAAGAGGCCAATCCATGCTTTTCATTGGCTAGTGACACAACGTATACAGAAAGTGAGAAATAAAGAGATCCGGTTAGCCTCTCCTAACGACGGTTGGAAGGCATTCTCGAATAAGTGTTGGCTTAACATAGAGGATAACGTTAAGTATCTTGCACCATTTTAAAATCAGATGGCCGGTGTTCCACTGAGATTAAGTGCAGCATAATTCTTGATTAGGAACAAGTGTCATAGCACTGGGGGCATTCTCATATATGCTATGTTTACCGTTCCGTCATCCATGTAAAAGTGTATAAAGCTCAGTGTCCCAGTCAGTTGCTGATACGCGTTCTTCT
Organism: Meghimatium bilineatum; assembly: GCA_034231615.1. Classification (NCBI taxonomy): domain Eukaryota; kingdom Metazoa; phylum Mollusca; class Gastropoda; order Stylommatophora; family Philomycidae; genus Meghimatium; species Meghimatium bilineatum. Next base: position 15,888,986 of record CM067302.1, on the reverse strand, counting down.
GTTCTTTCCAGAGAGGGAGCACTATCTCCCGTCGCCTCTAGCCACTCCCATTTCTATCATTCTCTGAATATGTACATTGTCTCGTTCGACTTCCTCCTCGCCTTCTCGTAGGTATCCATGAAATGCAGTATAGCACTGGCCAAATCATCATTTCAAAAAATGAGAAAGATTCTATGCAAAGGTGAAATACCAATGCATTCTCGAGTTTGAGTGCTTGGATGTTATACTGAGTCAATCCTTCTTTATGGAAGATAAGCATGGACAGTAAACAAAAGTGCTCAAGATAAGCTGGAGGCAACTGAGATGTGGTTTGTAAGAGGAATGATGAAAATTCCATGAACAACCAAGAAAACTAATGTTAAAGTCCTCAGAGATGCTGTAGAAAAAAAAAGGCCAAATTATAGCATGTGATGAGAAAAGTAAAACTTGAACATTTAGTAACCGGAAAAATCAACGAGAGAAGAGACAGAGGAAGACAAATTGAAATTTCTAGATAGGTTGTCACTGTGACATAAACATTAGTCACCAACTGAACTTATTAACAACACAAGAGACAGAAAGCTGTGAAGAAGCACGATCGCCTACGCCACTCGGCGAGGCACTTGATTGATTGATCGTAACATAAAACAACATGTGAATATTAACTGGAACTATCTCACACTGTAAACAGCTGCAGACGGTGACACGATGAAACGTGCTGTGTCTGTTGTCGATCACAGTCTTAAACGCAGTCGTGATCACTATTTTTAGAGTTGGACCTCATATTTAGTCCGTCTGGGCTGGGCTTACAGGATCACCACCCTTGATGTTGCAACGTATTTCACACATGCATCCATGATATATCTACATTCTGTAATCAAGAAGATTCCACCGGCCCGCATATAGTTTAGAGAGCAGCGTAGCGCAGAGGTTAACTGACTGGCTTCGCATATGAGTGGTCCTGGGTTCATTCCCCAGTTGAGGCGAAAATGTTTTTCAGACCGCAACGGCTCCCGGGTCGACACAGCCTTAATTCGGTACCGGATTAGTCCGGGAAGTAAAGACTGAGAGGGAGAGGAGATGGCTACCGCCCTCATATAGCAGAGCTACAGAAAAGTAAAATCGTGAACATCTCACGACACTACGGCATTAATAAATGCTATGGGTTAACTTTATATAGTTAAAATCAAGAAAGTCATGTGTTCGAGAAGCCATAATAATGATCTACCTACTAATTAACATATCGTTACATGAATGCAGTGGGATCCCGTTATAACAACTTATTGAGAAACGACGGAATATGTATGTATATATGTACGAATACAAATTCGCTATATAGTGTACCAACAATAAAGAATAAATATAATTGGGGATTTTAAAAGTGTTGTTATATAGGGAAATGTGTCAAAGGATGCGCTATAGATGGACTCCACTGTATTTATTTTAGTCTCATATTCAATATTTCAGGAGTTTTTTTCAGAGGTGTTTAATATTCCAGTCTTTCTGGCTTATCGTTCATATTTCAGTATTTCGATCTCATATTTCACAGTCTTTCTTATATTAGCATTATCAATTATATATTTATATGTCATACTCTTTCAGACTCATATATTTCAGTATGTAATAATTTCAGTTTTTCATATTTCATAGTCTTTCAAACGTATATTTTGTGTCTTTTACCTTTCATATTTCAGTCTTTAAGACACATTTCAGACTTATCTTTCAGATTTCACAGTACTTCAGATTGATCTTTCATAGTCTTCTAGTCTACTGTGTTTAGTTTCTTCTTCGATCAGTTACCTATTACGAAGTAGGTGATTTTATGAAATTAGTACAAATAGGAAATCCTCTCAGGTGAAACAAAGATTTTCGATTGGGCCAGTTTTTATATTTCGTTTCTCCAAAGAAACATCTCTGCAGCATGTTTGTAGGTAGTTTGAGTATTTGGCATGAGCATTGATCAATGTGGAGACAGAGAATTGTTTGTTTTTATGTTAAAAATTTAAAACAAGTTAAAAATGAGAATTATAAAATGCTACATCTATTCTATACTAATGGATGGCTCAGAAACATGGACACTAAATAAACAATTAGAAGACAAAATTGATGCCTTGAGATGTGGGTATATAGAAGAATAGGGAGAACATCACGGAAAGAGAGGAAAACAAATAAAGAGGTGCTAAAGACACTTAATATGAAGAAAGAACTACTAAGAGAAATAAAATACTTTGGACACATTAATTAAAAAGACATGACACCTTATTGAAGACCTTACTTGAGGGTAAGGTCAAAGGGAAGCGAGCAAGAGATAGGCAGAGATACAAGTGGGAGAGTAACATCACATGATGGACAGGTTACAGTCTAGCAGAGTGCACCACCAAGACAAGAGACATGAGATGTTGGAGATACGTTGCAGCGAACCTTCGTTGCGGAGACGGCACTTAATGATGATGATGATGATGTAGTCTATTTTGCCTGTTGAGTTTTTAGAATGGTTTCTTGTGTGTGGACTTTTGTTTTCGTGTATTTTTTTTTTTACAATGATTTCTTGTGGACACTTAGGTTACTGTTGAGTTTCTATGTTTTCCATGTTTCTCTATGTTTTCCATACGTTTATCATTTATTTCCATATATGTTCCATAACGTTTTCCAATGTGTATTTCACACTATTCCAATGTATTGTTTGTTATTGTTTTCAGTGTGGTTCAATTTATTTTTCCGTACCATGTTATTTCTCTCACAATGTTCCGGGGTCTGAAGGAGAATAGAATACTAGAACCATTGTGACTTGCCACGCATATCTTATGATACTTGCGGGTGAGTTTGTTGTTATATCTGGTAGGTCAAAGTGACTAAAACACCATCTTGAAGTCGGATGTGTTAGGTCGAAATAGGCCCTAGATTGTAGTCAAACTGCAGATCAACGCATTCTGATGTCCAGACTACATCCTGCTTTATGTGGGCTTCTCTGGCTGTCACCATATTGACTCGAGACAACGTCAAAAGATCAAGCGTCCGTGATCGTGATTAGATTTAAGCATCGGGTAAGTACAGACACCAGTTCTCTTGTACAAGGGAGAAAAGTTTCAGTGTCAGGTAACGACACTAAACGAGAAATGGGTGGCTGAGGTAACACATAGCAAATATTAAAATGAACAGAAATAGGTATGTTACCTAAGACAATCTAACAACGAGACAGTGACAGACGACTTTTCGACTAAAGAGCTTTTATCAGTACAACACTGAATGTATTAGTTGCCAACACGAAAGTCAGATGTGTCGGGCGCAAATAAAACAACGGCATAACGAATTTCCGTTCTCTGGACTACATACTGTTGAAAATTGTGTAGGACTTTTATTATGCTCGAAGAGAGATCATATGAGAGTTTGCGAACGAACCTCCGAAAAAATTTTTTTTTTTTTAAATCCTGCTTTTTCTTCTGTCTTCTGCGTACAATATATCTTCTTGGCTACCTTGCATTTCCTGGCACCTGTCATCTCATTAGATTGTGTACATTTATTAATATTATCGATCACCAAATCATTTTTCAGAAAAGCTGTAAAAGTGAATCATGAAAAGTGTTTGAAATTTCCCCAATCGCAAAACATTTGTCTGAATTCTGAAATTTTTTGTGTCTGAGTTTTGAAATAAGAATTCTATGTATGTTTGAAATTATATATTTTTTTAATGAGTTCTAAAATTATAATTCTGTGTACGAGTTTTGAAATATGAATTATGTGTATGGGTTTTCCTGATCAAAAAGGGGGTTGAAAAAAACGGACAAAGTACCTATTTATCGCTCAAACATCGCTCCTTACTGAAAGCGTATCTACGACACTGCAGGTATTCGCCTCAGTGCACGATCTAAGATACATGTGAACTTGTAGTCACCATTGCATGTAACGGCATTGATAATCTACGGCTATTTGCAAACATTTAGAAGAACACCTCAAATATCGTTAGAGACAATTGCTAGACTATTGGCTCTAATGTTGGAACTAACTGTAGTATCAGGAAACAGTTTGTATATTTTGACCACGTTATGACGGAGGGGGAGTGAACTTGGAGAATAATAGGGACGGGAAATATTGAAGGGAAGAGAGAATACAGGGGACAATATCATGAGACAAATATTCGATAGTTGAACATCGTGACACAGTAGTCAACAACGATTCTAGTGCACGATAGAGATATATAATCATTATAATGAGACCTGTAACTCATCAGGGTAGTTTGGATGTCATGTTACAGACATCATCAGGGTAGTTTGGATGTCATGTTACAGACATCATCAGAGTAGTTTGGATGTCATGTTACAGACATCATCAGGGTAGTTTGGATGTCATGTTACAGACATCATCAGGGTAGTTTGGATGTCATGTTACAGACATCAGGGTAGTTTGGATGTCATGTTACAGACAACATCAGGGTAGTTTGGATGTCATGTTATAGACTTCATCAGGGTAGTTTGGATGTCATGTTACAGACATCATCAGGGTAGTTTGGATGTCATGTTACAGACATCATCAGGGTAGTTTGGATGTCATGTTACAGACAACATCAGGGTAGTTTGGATGTCATGTTACAGACAACATCAGGGTAGTTTGGATGTCATGTTACAGACATCATCAGGGTAGTTTGGATGTCATGTTACAGACAGCAGCACCAAAAATCTTTTGATATACATCTGTTGTCAGCAATGTTCCTTCTAAGACAAAAGTGTGTTTAAGCAAAAAAATATATAGCGGGGGCTGATACATTTCTAACGCCACTTTTACTGCGCAAAGCTTCTATTTTAAAAACAATGAAAAGTTAGTCTTCTTCGCCATGTTCTATTTACACCATTCTATTTTTTAATTAGAGATACTTTAACAATTTTTTTAAAATATGTAAGTGTTATGCGCCAAGTCAAAACTCTATGCGCGAAGGGATAAAAATGTGTGTTAGGCACGGTAGCGCAGCTTAGCGATAACAGTGGTTGTTAGCCATATAGATGTATGTATATAATCGTGCCTGAATCATTCCATGATGTTGCCAGTTCAAGATGTGGTTTTTTTTTTTTTTTGGAACCGCATCCTCTTCCCCAATTGTTCCTGAAAAAATTGCTTCAGAAAGTGAATCGTGTCCAATTAAATGTACAACCAAGCAATCTTAAGCCGTGTTACTACCGGCAAAGATGATAAAGAGATATGGAGTTGCGGAGATCCATGATCGTCTACGCCAACCCTGCACGGCTCTTGATAATTATGATGCTGTATAATAATTTAGATTGTGTCTCACGGCGGCCGCAAAGAGTATTAAATCAGTTCGATGACTAGTTTCCCAGCGCTGATTCACGTTATGAATTAAGCAAACCGTATTGATCATAGCTAGATTGACGTTGAATCTGCGTCACAGAAGGTTTTTCTTATCGTGAGGAAACTGTAATGGCCAGATGAACAGGGAAAGTACGACCAGATAAATTTATTATAAGTAGTTTGATGTGGGTGTTCTGTGGTTGGAATAAGTAACACTTAGTGGTATGTGCTGGATAGGAATTAGTAGCGTCATGTGTCTTAGTTGGGTCAAGCTGGTAAATGTTTTCCGCCCATAATCAGTAATTCGATAAATCAATCGTCATGCCGATTGACGTAGGCTACCATGTTTCTCCACATATCATTGCCGCTTGTGTTGTTACTAAGTTCAGTTCGTGACATTCTCCTATGCCTTGATGGTACATGTTTCTCCACATATCATTGCCGCTTGTGTTGTTACTTAGTTCAGTTGGTGACATTCTACCATGCCTTGATGGTAATTCATCCAGCAACTACCAATCTTTGTCTTCCTTTATCGCTTCTGTCTTCGGTGGTTGCTTGAGGAATAGTATCCGATTTTTTCCCCATGTTTAATTGTCCAGAACAGAAGGATGAAATAACCTCTCTCCTAGTTAATTTATCTTACATGACATTTTCTGTCATAAGATGTCACGTGTTATTTCCTGAGTCTGGAAAGATATCATACATTTAATAACACTGCTGCTTGTCGGGTATTATTTCTCGTATTTCCTGAGCCTGGAAAGAGATTAGAGATGAGTAATACTGCTACTTGTCAGGTATGTCATCAGAGTGGCTGTCCATAGATCACATCAACAATTAGTGAAAAGAGTGGTGGGATGGGAAGCGTCTGTTTAAAAGAAGTTATTGGCAGTGGTGGGGGTTAGATAAAAAGTTGACGTCAACAAAGCAAAAATTAATTTTATACACCAATTAATTTTTGTAGTTTATTTTCTCGAGAAAAAGTTTTTTTTTCCCCTGAAATATTTGTTCTAGCAAAAGGGTGAATATTTTTTTGTTGAAAATTTTAAGCAGGGGATTGGGGGGGGGGGTCTCGAATTTTGACAGTTTGTTGACAAGGAGTTGGAGGGGAGGTGGTGAGGGTTCCTTAACTCAAGTTGCGAGGCGAGTTGGTGTCATCTAAGCGGGCCTGTTTCAAATCCCCTCTGCTGTTGGGTTTTTTCTTTATTAAATCATCGCCCGAACTGATGAAATATATATGCAATAAACAAATTTGTTATATATTGTATAAAGAATAGATATAATTTGGGATTTTGAAAAGTGTTGTTATATAGGACATTTTGCTATAAAATGATGCTTCAGAGATGTATCTGCGTCTTTCGATCTGGCACCTCTGACTTCAACGTGGGTCGTTTTCGCCCTTTATGGAATGGGGCGGACAACTTCATCCCCAAACCTCCTTAATCGCCTCTTATGAAATGCAGGTGACAATGTCGATATTCTTTGTTCCCTTTTGTGAACCATGTAACGCATTGGAGTAGGGGGTTGAGAACGAAAGCAGGAAAAACTTGATAGTTAAAAGAAAAGGGAAAAGAAATAGCGAATGAAATCTTTTCAGTTCATACAAAAGGTAATTCTACAGATACGCTACAAGCGAACGAAAGAAACATTGATAATAAAAATATTAAAAAAACTGAGACAGCCACATAATTTACAGACACAGTATAAGCACCGGACATATCCACGCCTGTCGTGAGCATAGTAAGTCGATCGCCTCTGTAGATTGACGCCGACTAAATCGAAATGTCAATCAATGATCACGTCACATCTGCGTCAGTGCACGTTTCAGATTTGCCCGACGTCATTTTAAAAGCTGATCGGATCTGATGATCTCATTCATGCTTGAACATATGAAATTATGGGTGCAAGTAGTTACGTGGTAGTATGCACAGCAGGTTTCCTCCAGACTTTAACCTGTCAAGATATTTTATTCTTATTTTGTGTACGCTTTAGTATACTATGTTTATGAAGGCGTAATTGTCGAAACGTTGAGTCTATTTTTGTAATATTTATGTCAACTTTGATGGTAGAGAAGTCAAGTGGTCCTGTCTCCTAATAGAGCTCGAACTAGCTCGAAGCGCAGATAAACATTTCTTGGCATAGCGCTGTCATTTTCCAGGTGTTCAAGAGGTTTTGTGTTCGATTCCGGGTCGAGACTTCTTGTTTACAAGTGAGATACTGGGTGATTAATCGATTTAAACTGCGGAGTTGCGTGATTCTTTTGATATGTGACGTGCAGCATCGTTGAGAGGGGCGGAGTACTTAGGAGAAACTCGAGTGCAATGAAGTCAATCATCTACGTTTGTTGAGTCATTTTCGAACATTTAAAAACTATCTTCTATATTTTTTTATATTTTTTTTTTGCATTGTGGTTAAATGTTGAAGTGCTTAAGTGTTGATTTTTTTCGGGGACCGAACATGGAGTAAAGAATAGCAACACGATAGCCTACCAAACATGTCGTAAGAAGCAACTAAAAAAAGGTTTGGAAGTGGAGTTGGCTGTCCCATCACTTATAAAGTTGTAGTGAACTAAAAAAGCTATGGTGAAGTCAGGTCAAAATGTTCGGATATCACAGGTCATCTGTAAACTTCGGACTCAATACTGCATGTTTCCCGTTAGGGAGTTATTGGGAGGTGGTAGCTGTAGCGGTTTGATAACGTTGCAGGGAGGTGGTAACTGTAGATGTATGATAAAATTGAAGGGATGTCGTAACTGTAGGTGTGTGATATAGTTACAGGTAGATGATAACTGTAGGTGTGTGATAAAATTGAAGGGATGTCGTAACTGTAGGTGTGTGATAAAAGTTGCACACCCGTGCTGTAGCTACGTCAGGTACAGGGTGACATTTTAATGAGTTCGTCAGACTATCTGTTGCTGTCTTACAAGTTTTGAGAATGATCGCTGAAGAAGAAGAGAATTCGCTTCCTACTATACAAAACGTCGAAGAGGGTTGGCTCCTTAACAACAAAACTGTATTTTTGTGGTCATATAAAGAGATATGGCAACATGGAAAGATTAATAGCTGAAGGCAGAGTTAACGGAAACAGGGGACGAGGGTGCCCGTGACGACGATCGTGCAGTGATATTTCAGATTGTTTACATATGTCTCTAGCTTCGGCAGGTGATCTTGCCTAGAATCGCGTAGTATTCAGATAATCCATACGGAAGACCATGTTCTGGAAAAAATATGTCACATAGTGAACTATATATATATGACAAACCACTATTAGGTGCCGTTTCCACATCAACGTTTGACTGAAATGGACCTCCAACACGTGTTTCTGGTTTTAGTAGTGCTATCTGCTAGACTTTTTCAGGTTCATATCATGATGTTTCCCTCTCATTGTATCTCTTTGCTTTCTGGCCCTCGACTCAATCTCCTGTACAATGGAATCTCGTAATAACAACGTGGTCAGGACTGACAAAATATGTGTGTAATAACATACATTCGCTATAGAAGGTACACACATTTTATAATAAATATAATTGGGGATTTTGAAAAGTGTTGTTATGTAGGAAAATGTGTTATAAAAGAATGCGCTACAGAGGATTCCAGTATATTACTATTCATATCATCCCTTGTGAGCTTCGTTGTAGGTATATGGATACGAATGAGCTGTATTTAAAATGAAATTTTGACTCTTTCTTACATGCGATGGATACCTGGGATGTCAAGTCTCTGGTACTCGTAAGAGCATAATCCGCAGAAGTTCTCTGCGGTCAACCATGTTTTCTGATTTCATCTCCTGGTTTCATCTTCATGTGATGTCCAATATCGCGTTCGTGTCGTCTTTTTTTACTTCGTTGAATTCTTTTCGGATATTCCTAGGGATTATTGCTTGCAGTTATCTAGCTACATTCTATGAGCGGTACTCTTTGCATGCGGCGTATCACTTCGATGAGCAGGACAGAATACATATGGGATTACCAGAGAACAATAATCGCAATCCTATACATCTTTTCAACAATTTCACTGAAAGTAAAATATCGCGATGTTACATTTGTGTTATTTTGTGTTATATCTTCTTGCCGATAAGCAAAGTTTCGGAAAGGAGATGGGCGCAACCGAGTAAAATTATATCTACTGAAATAATTCCATTATAGTATCGGCAATAACATGGACATGTCTTTGTACTCATGTTTCCAATGTGGTTTTTTTAGGCACTGATAGATTATGGATCCCATAATAATATTAGTGATGATAATAGTGATCAAATAACCCCTTTAGTTGTGAGCAGGGAGCACTTAACAGCCCGTAGCCACTGACAAAAACACAGGTCATTCTTAGTGTTGTAACTGTGGCGACACGCGGACTCGTATACTCTCAAAGATATGGTTTTGGTAAAACAAAAAATGGAGTTGGGTATGAGTGCATAATAGTTATGATAATAATCATTAATATAAATAAATATATATTAATATTAATAATTATTAATTTTGACAACTTCTCTCGTCTGTCGTCTCCAACATGTTGTAGGTCTTCATCACCGCTTTCCCTTTGCAAACAAAATACCGGTGAGTTACTGATTCTGTATATGAACGTTTCTGTTCAAAATATAGATTCTTAATTACCACAGCACACCTTCCACCGCACACGTACACAGGCACGCATGTACACACATACAGACAAATAATGGATTGTTTCGTGTTAACGATGTCAATTAGGTGACAATGTGTCACAATCCTCGATCTTTATGTTCTCTTGGTGTGCTTTTGTGACTGTCAATGATTCTTCGTTTACTGCTGCGAGTACTGCTACTGTCGTTACTACTACTACTACTACTACTACTACTACTACCACTACTACTACTGCTATTACTACTACTACTACCACTATTACTACTACTACTACCACCACTACTACTACTACTGCTGCTGCTGCTTGTACTAACTATTGGTATAACTGCTACTGCAGTTACTACTACTACTATTACTACTACTACTACTACTGCTACTATTACTACTACTACTACTGTTGCTGCTACTATTACTACTACGCTGATATTATTTTGTCTTAACATTGTAACCTTCATTCATTGCTCTTGTAATGTGTTGTTATAGAAAATGTGAGATTCATTTCCAGAAATATGTTTATCAGTAATCTTCATCACAGCGGAGATCATGTCAGGGAGTATCCAACCCCACTCTAAACTCACCTCACTACATTATGGCAGGCGCCAGTCTTACTATTCTTTGCTCCCCTTCTACACTTGTACATACGGTGGACAGTTCATTGAAGAAATCTATATTAATCTACAACAGAACCAAGATGAAACACAGAAATAGCGGTATCAGTCCTAATATTTGAGTCGATAATATACTTGGCGTAGTTATTACAGTAGCGGATGGCCGAGAGGTTAGAACGCTACTCTAACACGAGTGAGGTCTAGAGTTCGTTCCCCCGGTCAAGGCTGGGTGTTTTTCTGTCGGAGGGTAAATTTAAAAAAAACTCACCTTGTACATGACGTGGCGACAGCAAGAGCATGCGGCCTTTATCACACAGCTATTCACTCCCCTCCCTGCAACACCTGAACTGGTAAAATGCAGTATTTTTATTTTATTTTGACAGTAGCTATTACTCCGTCTCAGTTTTGGTATGTTAATTATCCTCTACTCATACCAGGCATGTCCATATCTCCGCTTCAGTAAATCTCTCAGGGTATATCTGCTATGTTGGTTCAGTGCTCTTTTTAAAATCTTTGTTAAGTGTTTTCTACAGACCACGCCTATCATCACTTCCAAACTTCTCGATATTGACTCATGCTCATTTATCTCAGAATCCTCTGATCGTGAGGACTCACGAAGAACACTGAGTATCGGCTGACCGTTAGGTATGTTGGCGAGGCTAGCCAATTGGTCGGCCCGTTCGCCTCCCTTCACACCACCGTGTCTGGGGACAAAGATAAGCGTGATTTTCCTCAGTTTTACTCCGTATCTCTTGTATCAAGGTTGAGGGTTCACTACTCGTGTATGCTACTCGAGGATTCGTGACTTCCTCTTCATAAATCCAATTGTCCCTCTGGACTATTGATTTATCTACAGAGTTAGTGATCCTTCTAATAGCCGGTGTGGTGCTCTATTGATGATTGGAGAAAAATTGATTTAACCAATTACATCTTCATAATGTAAAAACCGACATAACCCCATTCTTAGAGTACATCAAGAGACAACAGATCAAATGATTTGCACACATCAGCAGACTACCATCAGACAGCATACCACAGCAAGCTATGCAGACCTAGATACATCCACAGATACAACCCCCATTCTTAGAGTACATCAAGAGACAACAGATCAAATGATTTGCACACATCAGCAGACTACCATCAGACAGCATACCACAGCAAGCTATGCAGACCTAGATACATCCACAGATACAAAGAAAGCAGACCTACAGGCCCACCACGAAGTTTTCTTTTTCTTATATTATTAATTAAGCTCTGAATATCATTTGATTCTTTCAACATCTCCACATTAGTTGTCACAACAGTCTACAATATACAGATATATACATGTATATGTACAGATATATAATATATATATATATACGGTAATGTTACGACGTCGCAAAAAGAGTCGGTTATTACCGAAAATAGATAATATTGTGTCAACAGCCGAGATTAAAATCACGTAACTGTTGGATAAACAAAGATTAGACACCTTTGCGTGAGATTAACGAGCGGAACTATTCTGGAAAAGGACTTGGTATGATAATTCGTTGCAATCCCTTTATATCGCATCCTTTTATTAGAAATTTCCTTAAATAACAACCCTTTTCAAAATCTCCAATTATATTTATTGTTTGTACCGTATATAACGAATTTCTTTATTACATATATATTTTTCATTAGTCCATGCTAAATTGTTATCACGGGATTCTACTGTAATAGTAAGATCCATAACCAATCATAATCTTAAGATTGTCACACTGGAGATATCAGGGTCAGACACTGGAGACATCAGCATAAAAATATCTCCAAACATCTCTATCCTCAGTTATTCGGTGGAGTGTAGAAAAATCACGGCCAGACCATTCCTTGATGTTATCAATTTAAGATTTTCTCTTGCAGTGGTGAAACGGCATAAACTTGTTTTGTGGTCTGTATTGCTAATTCTTAATAAACGTCTGTAGCATTTGTTTTCAAAAGCCTCGATCCTTTTTTCCGTGTCTGCATTCATTGTCCAGCTTTCACATCCGTACAAAAGTGTAGTTAGCACTAGCGATCTTAATGGATTGTTCTTTATTGTATCTTCTTCTTCTTCTACGTTCGTTCTCAAACTACTGCTGATTAGTAGGATGTAATCAGGAGAACGGAATGCGTTGTATTATGGTTTACAGCATTGCTGTGATATCTACGCCTTTCGACCTGGCACATCATACCTCAGCATGGCGTTGTCTCACTTTGACCATATATGTCGGCGAGACAGTCAACGCCACCCATAACCTCCTTAGTCGCCTCTTACGATACGCATGGAAGGTAAACAGTATAGCTATTCTTTGCCCTTCACCGGCTCCGGCAACACACGGGCGATCTTTACTGTAATACTTAGCTTACTTTTCCAAATCATATTCATCATTGCCATGGCCATCTCGAGTGTTTAGCTTCATCTCATTCCCGATGCACTCACATTTTCAAACTACCAACTATACCTATACAAATGTGACATCCTGGCAACTCTTCTTGACAACTGACTTTTTGTTTAACTGATAACTGAATAATGGTTTGTCATATATATATATATATATATATATATATATATATATATATATATATATATATATATATATATATATATATATATATATATATATATATATATATATATATATATATATATATATATATATATATATATATATATATATATATATACACATATATATATATATGACAAACCATTATTCAGTTATCAGTTAAACATATATACATATATATATATATAACACCGCAGCTAGAGACATATGTAAACAATCTGATATAATACTGCACCATTGTCGTCATGGGCACCCTCTTCCCCTGTTGCCGTTAACTCTGCCTTCAGCTATTAATCTGTCTATGCTGCCATGTCTCTTTATATGACCACAAAAATACAGCTTTCTTGTTAAAATGTTGTTAAGATATCGTGGTTCTACGCTTTATTCATCATTATCAGGTGCAGTCTTTTTCGCAATCAAGGTTAGCTGCAACATACATCTAACATTATCTGTCTCTTGCCGTGGTGGTACATTCAGCTAGACTGTATCTTGTTGATCTCGTGATGTTTCTCTTCCATTTATTCGCAACTTGATGCCTACACCGTCAGACAAGTCTTATAGATGAACTCCACCGGCGTCTGGAGCTCTACTTTGGTTCCATATATCTTTGCTTGCATGGTTGAGCTGGTGCACAAAAGTGTCTCCCTCAATTGTTCACACTGGAGACAGTTTTGCACACACTGGAGACAGTTTTGCAGAATATGTTCAGATGTCCGTTTATCAGTTCCACAAGTGCATAATGGTGCAGCACACAGTCGCACCATGTGCATGTGTTTATTCAGTCTGTTGTGTCATGTCTTTCGACGAATCATGGTGACCTGTGATTTAGATAGTGGTAGGTGTCTTTTGTCATGCTACGTTCACTTCTGATGGTTTGTATAGCTCTCTTTTCTTTATATGAGATTTCATTGTCTTCATTATCCTCATCTCAGTCAAGAATTATGTCTTCTAGTTATTTGTACATTATCCATGTTTCCGAGCCAAAACTTAGAGTAGATGTAACATTTTATAATTCTCTACTCTTTATTGCTATTTATAATCCACTACTCTTTTTGTTATTTGATAGTTGTCTACTCTTTATTGTTATCTTATAATTATCTACCCTTTGTTATTATCTTATAATTATCTACTCTTTGTTATTGTTATCTTATAATTATCTACTCTTTGTTATTGTTATCTTATAATTATCTACTATTTTGTTATTTTATAATTATTTACTCTTTTTTTATTATTTTGTAATTATCTACTATTTATTGTTATTTTATAATTCTATGTTATTTTATTGTTATTAATGTACGTTTCCATTCTTAGGTTGCCATCAAAATTATAGACAAGACGCAGCTTGACGAGGCGAACCTCAGGAAGGTTTACAGAGAGGTTCAAATCATGAAGCTCATCAGCCACAGTCACATTATTAAGTTGTATCAGGTCAGTGGCTGCTGTATCACGATGTATCTCTATTCGCGAGCAACTGTGTGGATGCGTGAGAGAGAGAGAGAGAGAGAAACTGACTGACTTCTCGTTCACGGTTTAACATGTCTACACATCAAGTTTTTGTTGTGAAGACATGTTATCTAGTCGTGTTGCGTTATACCATTGTTGTTCGTATGCGCCTCTCGGCCTCTGACTTTAGCACCAGTGATTTTTTGGGCATGACTGGTTCTGCTCGATGTCAGGAATGGCCAGACCAATTTTAGTTTCCAGCCTCTGTTGGCAGGACTAAGCCCCAATATCTACTGCAAAGAGATGGCCTCGATGTCAAGAATGGCCCTGTGAAACTAAGCCCCCATCTCTACTGCAAAGTGATGGCCTCGATGTCAAGAATGGCCCTGCCAATCTTAGTTTCCAGCCTCTGTTGGCAGGACTAAACCCCCATCTCTACTTCAAGGAGTTGGTCCCGATATCAAGAATGGTCCTGCCAATCTTAGTTACCAGCCTCTGCTGGCAGGACTAAGCCCCAATCTCTACTGCAAAGAGATGGCCTCGATGTCAAGAATGGCCCTGCCAATCTTACTTACCAGCCTCTGTTAGCAGGACTAAGCCCCCATCTCTACTTCAAGGAGTTGGCCTCGATGGGAATGTGTGTGAGACTAAATTATGTGTAATGTCCATACTGTGATAAGAATATTGTGATAAGATGCCTATATAACAGACGTGGGCAATCTTTTAGATCAGCGTGCAAGCTTAAGGGATAAATATTCCATCGTCGGGTAAAAAAACTTAACAAAAAAAACTTTCGTGACTGCATGTTTTCCTGTTAAGGAGTGCAGGGAGGCTTTTAAGGCTGTGGAAATAAAGGCCGCTTTGCCAAAGCTGTCGCCACGACGTGTACATGAAGATTTTTTTGTTGCACCTACGAAAGACAAAAATCCTTTTCCCAACCGCGAATTGAACTCGGGACCTCAGGAATCTGAGGCCAGCGTTCTAGCCATACGGCCACGCTCTCCACAGGAAATGGGTGGCTGGAGTAACACAGGGCAAATATCAAAATGAAAAAAAATAGGCATACGTGTTACTTTTAAGCCGACCACTTTGGAGATAAGTATTTTAAATGTATCTGATTTTACTTGCATTATATCTATTTTCACTTTTCACCTTCTATCTGTGCACTTTCCCCTCATTATTTACCACTGTCTTCTCACACCCTTTTCTTCCCTGTCATGGTGCCCCATCTTTGTTTCCGCCGTCATCCATTCGCTATTGTCCTTCTCTCCTTTTCTTCCTTCTTATCGCAACCATGTTTGTCTCTATGTAAGATTTGTTTACTCTGGTCTTTTGTTTGTCCCGATGAATGCTTTTTAGTCGAAACGTCTGTCACTGTGTCTCGTTGTTAGGTTGTTTTATGACTTATTTTGGTGCAAGCTTAAACATTTTTCTGTTTGGTATGGGGACCAGTACGTTTTAATTAAATTTTTTAGAAGTTTCATAGGACAACTCATCTGTTATCTACAGGTGTCGTAATAATAATAATAATAGTAATAATAATAATAATACTCATAACCCGTTAGGGTCGTAGGGGTGCACACTGGATACATCAGCATAAAAAGCCCTCCAAAGAACTCTTTCTTCAGCCATTCGGAACAGTCTAGAAATATGACGTTCAGACATGATGTTATGAATCCAGGATTTTCTCTGTTTCCTCCTCTCCTTCCACCCTCCACTGTTCATTGCATAATAATTTTAGAAATTGAGTCCTATCTCAGTACATGTCCAAACCAAACAAGTGTACGATGTTTCACCACTGCATACAGTGGTTCTTGCTTTCCTTCAAGTACCGTAAACTACCTCTGTGATCAGTGCATACAGTGGTTCTTACTTTCCTTCAAGTTCTTGATTAGAAACTGGCCTCACAGCACGTGGGGCATTCCCATAAGTGCCCCGCCCTCTGTTCCAACGGCCAAACACTCGATGGTGTTTCGAGTCTAATGCCGCCGAAACAGACGTCGACATCAGGGCACAACTCTGGCCCCTGCGACAGGTTTCTTTGTTGTTCCGTCCACCCACGCCGTGCCCGTAACTAGTTCAAGAACAACGTAGGCCTGTCGGAACAATATGGTAACTGTTATCGAAGGTTACGACTACGGTGATCAGTGCATATAGTGGTTCCTGCTTTCCTTCAAGTGCCGTAAGCTACCTCTGGGATGAGTGCATACAGTGGTTCTTACTTTCCTTCAAGTGCCGTAAGCTACCTCTGGGATGAGTGCATATAGTGGTTCTTGCTTTCCTTCAAGTGCCGTAAGCTACCTCTGGGATGAGTGCATACAGTATCCTCAAATCAACCAATTAACCAGAACTGTTTAAAATGTTCCAGCATCTGTCTGAAAGTTCTCTTTCATGCCCATCAAAGGTGCTTTGGTATCGTGTTCATCTTACTTAGAAGTGTTTCTTTAGTTAGTGGTTTTTGTGTGTCATACAAGGACATCATTGGTTGGTGCATAACATTGAATAAATATCTGCTTACAGAATCGTGTCTGGTAGCGAGCTAAAGTTAATCTCTCGTTGACTGGTTCCCAAGTGATAAGGGAATGTGCAGCTTTGCTTATCAGTAATATAAATGATGGAAAATTAAATCAGACGGATAACGTCGAGTATCTTGGCAGAATTTAACATCGGTTGGCCGCCGGTGCTGCGTTGAAATTTTATGGTGGTTGGTCTGGTGGTCACTGATGATTGTCATCCGGCCTTTTCCTGTGCTGGTAGGAGGGTCTCGCAGTTTTAGTATCAAGCCTATGGTGTCTGGACTCAACGGAAATAAATAGCAAGATAGTACAAGCTAACTAAACATTTTTTTTTTTAAAAGAGAAATATTTTATGCCATTGTATCAATGCATATACGAATTTGAGTACTAGGATGTTTAATCGAACCAATCCTTCTTTATGGGTGCGAAGCATGGATGTCATGTTAAACAAAAGTGATCAAGGTGAGCTGGAAGCTACTGAAATGTGGTTTTTCAGAATAATTATGAAAACATATGGACAGCCAAGAAAAATCACACAGAAGTCCTCAAGAAATGCTACGAGTAAAAAGACAAACCTTAACAAAGATTCAGAGCAGACAGTCAAGATGTTTGGAACACGATATTAGAAGAGCAAATCTTGAACACTTAATAGGCACAGGAAAGATCAAGGGGAGAAGAGACAAGATAAAGAGAGAAGTTACTGGTTGGGTTGTCACAGAGGCATGAGATAATGTCACCAACTGAACTTATAAGAGACAGAGAGTTGTGGAGAAAAATGGTGGACTACCCCATTCGGCATGACACTTAATTGATTAATTGACTTCAGATTATGAAGACGGCACGCTATCGTGATTACCATATACCGAGGTTTACATTACCTAGATCGTTAGATAAAGCATTTTACTATTCAACAAGTTAAATAATACAGCGGCCATTACAAATTGCATGACGTTTATCCCATCAACGAACCAATCGGAGAACAATTATCAGCGCGCGTTTCTATAAATAGAACAGTTGAAATAACTAGTTTTATAAATAAATATGTATTGCTTATAGAAAGAAATGAATTATGTGAAGTTTGCTTACAATGTCAGTTTGTGTTTGTTGGTGTAGCCGATTGCTAATATTCAAGATTTTTCTTCCCTTTTTTTTTCACTCTTTCTTCTGTGTCATTTTGTTACTTTTGTCATAGAAATGAAATGTTCCTTCTTCGTCGAATATTGTGCATATGACAGAAACCAGAGCTCTCCAGTTCGAGTGTTGCGATGCTACTGTGTGTAATTTGTGCATGTTGTTGAGACCCATAGTCATACCATAGAACTGTCATAGAAAACAAATGTTGTAGATGCGTGTCGAGTATATGTTACGGAGAGAATAACACAAATATGTTTGTGCATGCTAGAGTTAATGCGGTAGGGGGTCAACAAGAACCACTGTTAACAATCGTGAAACTTCGTCAACTTCGGTGGTACAGGCACATGATGAGACATTCCTCGATGACAAGAGAAGTTCTTCAAGGTACGGTGCAGGGTGGAAGTAGACAAGGGGGAAAGAAGAAGACATGGCTGGATAATATCAAAGACTGGACATGGTGTAGCGTTTCTAAATTCATCAGGATGGTAGAAGATAGACATACGTGATCTTTCTACATCAGTGTTCGAGGTACGGTGGAGGGTTGAGAAAGACGAGGGCACAAGAAGAAGACATGAATGGATAATATCTAGGACTGGACATGGTGTAAAGTTTTCGAACTCATCAGGATGATAGAGGATAGAGATGCGTGGAGATTTTTCTACAACAAACATCTTCATGTGACAACCCTACGACCCTGACGGGTTATGGGGTTTATTATTATCTTTCATTGTTTTAGATAGTGTGAAACTCATTTAATTCATGTAGTCTTTCATATATTAGCATATGAGCGTAAGCCTACGGTGATGAATGACTGCATGATGTCAGGATGCACTGAATTTTAGCAATATTCTCTTGTATTGCAGAATTGAATGTATGCCAAGAGTCTAGCGAAAAGTCTTTAACTTTGCGTGGAAAAAAGATCTGGTAGTTAATAACAATGAAATTGTGGTAGCTGTTTCTGTATTTGACTGCGTCACAACTCTTGGCTGACTTCATTTATTGTTTTTTTTCATTGGTCATTTTATATAGCCAGCCAATGAGAAAAGTTAATAGTCGGACTAACTAAGAGTAGTGACTCGGCGAAGTATTCGCGAGCATGTTTAACGAACAACTTTAATCTAAAGTTGTTTATTCTAAAGCTCGATTGTCCCCTACTGCACCCTAACACTTTAGCTGTCATCCGAAGTGTCGTACCGTTCACCTTGGGCAAATCCTTCTTTAAATACACACTAACAACCATTAAAAACGCATCGAAAACGTGATTATATTTTTTCAGGCGTAAAATATTGAGCGTTTCTTTAACCCAGAACGCGTGCAAGTGATGAAGTTCGTACCTCTCAAGATGAGAATCACATTGTTTTGTTGATGTGATGTTTCTGTCGCATTTTCCGTGCTTTACGTGCAAAATATCAAATAAAGAAGATCTGACTATTAAAAGTCAAAACAGGTTGAAAATTGGCATACACACATAAAGTTTAAGCAACTAAAAATTATCTGGTTTTTATCGAAGGAATGTCTGTAACTGGTTTTTTTTCGTGTCTCGACTGACGTTACGAGAATTATGGCAAGCTGCTGGTATGCTTGTGGGTGGCATGGTGACTAGAGAAATTGCCAGACATTTAAATTGTGACCGGTCCACTGTATTACAGCTGCACAAACGATTCCGTGCGACCGGTACCACCGATGACGGCGCTAGACCAGGTCAACCTTGCGTAACAACACTAACTCAAGATTATCACATTGTACCTGATGCATGTGCCCAACCGTTTCCAAACAGCAGCTCATACACAAGGTTTATTATCACATTGTACCTGATGCATGTGCCCAACCGTTTCCAAACAGCAGCTCATACACAAGGTTTATTATCACATTGTACCTGATGCATATGCGCAACCATTTCCAAACAGCAGCTCATACACAAGGTTTATTATCACATTGTACCTGATGTGCCCAACCGTTTCCAAACAGCAGCTCATACACAAGGTTTATTATCACATTGTACCTGATGCATATGCGCAACCGTTTCCAAACAGCAGCTCATACACAAGGTTTATTATCACATTGTACCTGATGTGCCCAACCGTTTCCAAACAGCAGCTCATACACAAGGTTTATTATCACATTGTACCTGATGTATGTGCCCAACCGTTTCCAAACAGCAGCTCATACACAAGGTTTATTATCACATTGTACCTGATGCATGTGCCCAACCGTTTCCAAACAGCAGCTCATACACAAGGTTTATTATCACATTGTACCTGATGCATATGCCCAACCGTTTCCAAACAGCAGCTCATACACAAGGTTTATTATCACATTGTACCTGATGCATATGCCCAACCGTTTCCAAACAGCAGCTCATATACAAGGTTTATTATCACAAACACTGTGCAAAGGAGACAGACGCCTCTTGCTTACAAAAAAGTAGTCCTAATATTAATCATATCCTTACTAGATGCCACAAAACCAATAGACTGGCTTGGGTGCAACAATATATTCAGCGGCCAAAGTTTTATTTTTTTAAATACTGTAGATTTGATTCAGCAGATGCTTCATAAATTGGGGGGGGGGGATTTAGTTAGTTTTAATGGAGCACGTGAAGTGGCTCATGTGAAAACATGCTGATCCGTTTTATTGGTTTCTAGTATAGTTCTTGCGGATTTGTAACAATAGTTGACTAATAGGCGACTCATCCGCGTCGTTGGCCGGCGATATCAAGGAGTATGCAGTAACTAATGAGAAGATCAGATCGGGCGGATCAGCTGAGGGGCACAGTATACTTTCCCTTTATCTGGAGAACTTGCTTTTGGGGACATTATTGTCCACTTTGAGAAACCCTGAGGTGTATCAACCTGTTACCCATTACAATATTTATTACCACTGAATGGCAGCAGTGTTGCGAAATTGTATTAACAGCTCGCAACATTATTTCACAGTTCATTGCTGACAGCTGTGAGGTAGACAAAACAACCTTAAAGTAATGCCATATTTACAAACTCGTAAAGGGTTCAAAAGGAGTAGGCCTTACTTCCTTGTACTCGGGTTGCCTTATTAGCACTCCGACCCTCACAACAGAGCAGCTCTCCAACTGTCGAGAGTACGTCTGAATGCCGAACGATACGTCGCCGAAATTGTTTATCGTTGCATCTTTCCAATGTTTGCTGCACAAGGATCGATTTTCAGCAGGATAACGCTCTATCGAGCTCATGTGGCACAACTCACCACTCAGTTCCTCGCTGACAACAACGTCCAGACCATTCCGTGGCCAGACATGCCATTAGACATGAACCCCATACATCACTTATGTGATGAACACGACAGACTACTCCGCTAGCGAGACTTGGCTGCAGTCAATCTCCGACAGTTGTCTATTGCACCGCGGGAAGAGTGTGCAGCCATCCCACAGATGTTGTTCCAATAATTCTTGTAGTCTCCTCATTCCTCACATAATCTTTTCCTGTTCTGTTTGCTGCTTTTCTTAGACATCTCATTTCACACGTATTATCTTTTTCTCTTGTTCTTTTGTTAGTGTCCATGTCTGACATTGATAAAAATGTACGAAGATTGGATTTATGAGATTAAATTAATTTTTCCCGTAAAACCGTTTTTCTAATGTTTTGGTTAATTAATAATGTGTCTCTTTTAGGGAGTTGCGCAACTTTCAACCGCGGACTGTTAATCCAATTTGATTATATCAAATCTTCCCAACCATAAGAAAATAATCGAGGTTGCGGATTCTGATAATCCAGTCACCACGACCTCCAGTTTGTGATTATTAGCTTTTTATTTTGTCATCAGAATCATTCATGACCGTGCGGTCCCCTCCCCGTGTTTATTTATTCTCGATATCTTTCGATTGCCAGTAAGTCAACGCTTTATCAAACACATTACGCCAGTATATCACCAGCTACTAATCCAAATGAAGTTTCTTCTGGTACGCTCACCCGTGACAGTCTGCAATAGAAGACCACTGCATAGAATAAATAGGCTGTCATTCGTGACGTTTTTGAATTTTTGTCGTGATTTCCGTTGGTCACTATTTATATACTTGGAACCGCATGCCCAAAATAGCCAGGGTGAAATAAGGGAAATCACGGCAATACTCAACGTATCGACTGAAGTCCTAATGAAATCTGTACAGAGGTCTTCTATATCCTGCAGATGGTCATGGCTCACCCGTCATGCTAACATGATAACTTTAGCAACATTTGCCGCATTCGACTGAAGTCCTAATGAAATCTGTACAGAGGTCTTCTACACCGCAGATGGTCATGGCTCACCCGTCATGCTAACATGATAACTTTAGCAGCATTTGCCGCAACCCTGGGTTAGTCCTCGTCCATGCATGCAAATAACTATCAACGTTCGTGACTTCTCTCTCTTAGTGATCAGTTAGTTTTGTTGGAGTATTGATTCGTCTCCCCTGGAGTACTGTTGCACTAATATGACTAGATCGGGTACAGAACTCCAGTTAGTGAAGATCTTTGGAGTAATCCTGTCTCGTAGATGAATGGTTTTCAATCTTCTTTTCGCACATAAAAATTCTTGAGACTAACGGGAATTGAACACGTCCGTTCAACGGCACCAAATCGTAGTCTCAAGAAGTTTTAAAATTGTCCTCTGGCTTCCTACTTAAATTTTCGCACATAGGCCACTCGGGTGAATTTTGTTTCTTGGGAACCCTTTAACCCTCTTGTTGATCGGGTACCAAGTTCTTTTTCCTTCATTTACTTAATCCAAAACCCAGACTCCTGAACACATACTTCAGAACTGCCCAACATACAAAGAGCAGAGACAGCGGACCTGACCAGAGGATACAGATTTGAGGCAAACGCTATTCGGCAGCCGCTCTGACCTAGAGAATGCAGCGGACTTCGCCTTTACGATATGCATGGCTATGTAACACGACCATAGATACTGAACACAGGAAGAAGAAGACATACTGAAAATTTCATAACACAAGTTTTACTTCTCGGTGCATCATGTGACCTAGAGCACGTGATACAAGTTACTCTTTAAGATTTTAACACTTCTCTATTATTTCGAGTTCGTCCTATCGGCAATTTGCGCTTCGCTGATGATATTGATCCTACAGCTGGTTCAGAACAAGAACTACAAGAGCTAACAACAAAGTTGGAAAAAGTTACCATCAAATACGGAATGGAAATCATCACCGAAAAGCAAGATGTTGGTTAACTGCAGAGAGATAAAGGTACAGGCCAATATTATGATGAATATACATAAACTTGAAGAAGTGAATATTTTCAAATACATATGATCCGGCATATTGCAGTGATGGAAAATCCTTCTTCTTCTTCTTCTTCTTCAGCGTTCATTCTCAAACTCCTGCTGGATATCTTGTAGCACGAGAATGGTCCTACTGGGTTTCCAGAAGGATATAGTCCAGAGAATGAAAATGCGTTGTTTCGCCGTTTTATTTGCGCCAGTGATCCGACACATCCATCTTCGACAGAATGGAAAATCCAAAGCTGAATTAAAGATACGGCTGGAAATATGACTTTAGCTGCTATGCTACGTCAAGACTAATATGGAATATTATATAGAAAATATAATCTAATATGGAATATTATATAGAAAATATAATCTAATATGGAATATTATATAGAAAATATAATCTAATATGGAAAAACAGCATCCGTGTTGAAGGGAAGATCAGAATTTCTAACTCACTAGTCGTATCTGTTATTTGGTATGGTTGTCAGAGTTGTAAGACACACTTGAGTCATGTCGAGACGGATACAGGACTTCCAATACAAGTATTATAGACGGATGTTTGCGTATTTCTTACAGAGAGTATGACAAATCTGTATGTAAGACATAAAGTAGAGTCTCTCAGATTCACTAGAATCACTACTTTCAATGGTAAAACGATGAAAATTTGCATGGCTTGGACGTGTTTGTCGACATGATTCCTTGTCAAAAACGATCTTCTATGGCACTGTTGAAGCTCGCAAAGGAGCACAGGAGGTAAAAGAAAATCATGAACAGATAGTATCCTAGATTGAGTTACCTTTAATCCCGACGGTAGGTTGCTGCCATGGGGCATACATTAACTTCAGTACATGAAGTGTTACCTTTATCCCCGACGGTAGGTTGCTGCCATGGGGCATACCTTAACTGTACTAATATGTGTTTTTTTAAAACCTTTCTTCCAGGTCATGGAGACCAAGAATATGCTTTACCTGGTGTCCGAGTACGCACCAAAAGGAGAGATATTCGGTAAGTAGATGTTGGAAAATACATGTGACTTGTAAATTTGGTATACTTTCTGTCAGATTGGTAGACGCCTTTTGTTTGAAATGTATAGTTTCTGTCTGTATTGGTACACGCCTCTTGTTTGATATGTATAGTTTATGTCAAGAGCACATGTATATAATTTTAAAAATACAGTTTATATAAAAATCTTCAGTTTCCTAAAATGTATAATTTCTGTACTTGAATCTTTTCTAAATGTATGATTGCTGTACCTACGTCTTGCCTAAATGTATAATTCCTGTACCTGCTTCTTTCCTAAATGTATAATTTCTGAATGTGCGTCTTATCTAAATGTATAATTTATATATATATATATACCTGTATATCCAATGGCTGAACCAGCTTTCTGTCTGAATGTATACTTTCTGTACATTCGTCTTGTCTAAATGTATTTTTGTGCCTGCGTCCTAAGTGTATAATTTCTGTACCTGCATCTTGTTTAAATATATAATTTCTGTATCTGTGTCTTGTTTAAATGTATAATTTCCGTGCCAGTTTCCTGTGTAAATATATAATGTCAGTACCTTATGTGTCTAAATGTGTAGTTTCTGTTAGGGCACAGATGTCATGTTCAATGTATAATTTCTATCAGATCACATTTGTCTTGTCTAAATGTATAGTTTCTATTAGAGTGCTTTTGTGTAGTCTAAATGTATAGTTTATATCAGAGCACATTTGTCGTGTCCAAATGTAGTTTCCTGTCGTTATGGACTACACGTGAGTACGCATATACTATCACCCTCGTGCACTCTCAGTAATTCTAACACCCGTCACATACATAGAAAATCTTAGGAAGCAGACACAGTCTGGATATGCCAATATTTTTCCACTCATCCCCATCTCTGACGATACAGGTCGCTTTAGGACTGCTGATGGATACACCGTAATCCCCTTTTAACATGCCGTTTATAGATGTATATACAATCAAATCCTCTCTCCTTTTCACACTATCTCTCTCTACATACTGTCATCATCAGGTGACATGCCGGCTAGCGTAGGCGATTATGGCTCTTCACAGCTCTCTTTCTCCAGTATTATGTATCAAGATCGTTGTTGTTGTTTCCCTGCCGTGCCAGGTTGTCAAAGTAATATTTTCTCACGTTGTCGCCCTCTGTCTATGCTGTTTCAATCTTGCCTGTTGTGACTATGTTCTTTATAATACTATCGCTTTCTATTATTATTTTGTCACCTTCTCAATCACCATGTCACATTTGTACTCAATCTTTCATCTGTTTTACTCACAATGTCGTATGTTTTACAACGGCTCGTAGTAAAATGGAGAATACCACAGCAAGACGTGCTTCACAGATGCAGTGAGGGTAGACCTGGAGGCCGGCCACGGGAACAACGGTAGACCGAGATAAAAGAGGCAATAAATTTCACAATATACTTACTCAGCAAACTTACACGAGGGCCATATCCAGAAAACTCTTCTACCTCAGAAGCGGAAAGACAATAATGGGTTTAGCGAATACATAATCATCTGTTTACTCGCCCTGTAATATTCTTAACTTATTATGTCACCTTTCTATTCAGTCACCCTTTCTATTATCTGTCATCTTTCTATTATCTGCCATCTTTCTATTCACTGTCACCTTTATATTTTCTGCTATCTTTCTATTCACAGTCATCTTTTTTCTCTGTCACCTTTCTATTCGCTATCACCTTTTTACTCACACTGTCACATTTTTACTCACTACGTCACGCTCACACTTTGTGAATATCACACTCACTCTTACTCACTCTTAAAACTGTGTCACACACGAACTTTATCACTTGCCGTGTTACCTGAATCTCAAAAGGAATAAAGAACAGCGATACTCTGACCTGCTATTCATGTCGCAGCAGGCGGACTCAGGTGGTTATTTTTGGTCTCAACCTACTAAAGGTAAAAATGACGCAAAAGCCATTCTGAAGTAGGATGTGTGAGGAATAGTAGCGCAGATATCGCTTCAAAGTCGTAAACAATGTCATAACTTGTTCCATTCTTCAGACTACGTCTTGTTAGGCGGAATACGTAGAACTCATTCTTACACAAGCTGCCGGTCCTACATCACACATTTAACTGTCGTTCTTATACAGGCTGCCGGTCCTACATCACACTGTTAACTGTCGTTCTTATACGGGCTGCCGGCCCTACATCACACAGTTAACTGTCGTTCTTATACAGGCTGCCGGTCCTACATCACACTGTTAGCTGTCAGTCTTACATAGACTGCCGGTCCTACATCACACAGTTAACTGTCGTTTTTATACAGACTGCCGGTCCTACATCACACAGTTAACTGTCAGTCTTACATAGGCTGCCGGTCCTACATCACACAGTTAACTGTCGTTCTTATACATGCTGCCGGTCCTACATCACACAGTTAACTGTCGTTCTTATACAGGCTGCCGGTCCTACATCACACAGTTAACTGTCGTTCTTATACAGGCTGCCGGTCCTGCCTCACACTGTTAGCTGTCAGTCTTACATAGGCTGCAGGCCCTACATCACACGGTTAACTGTCTTTTCTCGCACACTCTACCCCAGCCTACTCTACCTCCACCTACTACCCCTCTACCTCAGCTTCTCTACCCCCATCTACTACCCCTCTACTCACCACTCAGGCCTGTAGATAGAGGCGAGGGCTTGCAGTGTTCAACTCCCTTTGCCCCTTAGCAAATTGGAACATGTTCTTTAGTACTAGGAACTTGGCCAAAAGTGTTTGTTTTTTAAAAATCCTAATCGTACTATTTTCACAAATAGGGTATTAAATTCTTCATCACAAATACGATGTCACATCACACGAAAATAATTATTTTCGATTAATTATAATCGAGTGAATTTTTAAAAAAAAATTAGAGAGGGGGGGGGGAAACGGACTTTGAGGAGATCATATCTACGGTCATGTCATCTCCTCTACTCCCAACCCAGTTCCGCCCACACAGTTATATATGTTTTATTAACTTTAATGAAATTTATTTTAAATACTATTTTTTTAAAAAGAAATCAGTCCATGCACTAAAACACATTTTCCCCGACTCTGCACAATTTTTGTTCACCCACTTAACTACACAATCGATCATTCCCACCCCCCCCCCCCTAAAATTGTTAACTTTCTAAAAGTCGCAACCACGCCCACCCCGTGGGTAAAAAATGTTCTCATTGTGTTGTCACAATCTTCTCACCCCACCAGACTCCGCCCCTGCTTGTATAATAACATTGAAACCGTCAGCTTTGAAAGGTCGACTTCGACTTGAAAACAGAAAATAGTACATCTCTATTCTGCCAGCAGTCGCAAATATAGTATCACTGGCTATATGAATTTGTCCAGATTTAGCATCAGCCTTCATTTATGTCAATTCGGATTTTCTAAATTTAGGTTTGGTTAAAATTGTCTTCGATTTGCGTCCCTCCCTCGGGTTTCCACGCGAAATAGAAGCAATTATTGCATGCAAAGGTTGTTGGTTAAATTGCTTTGTTTATAAGTGTTTAGAGGTGCGCAGTTTTGCATATATTTTTAAGTCAAGTCAGGCTGTGATGACTTTGTGTTTTGTATCAAGAACGGATAATTACTTTAGTTGTCCTGTACACATAAACTTCTATTACTTTTATTGTCGAGTACACATTAACCTCTGTTACTTTAGTTGTCCTGTACACATATAGTATTCGGGGGCTTGTTGGCGCACTTTTCACGTTTTAGCGTATTTTGACAACTATACTTAATTATGAGAAACCAAACTGCTATCAGTGTATAGCTTATCCATCCATCTTACATTAGTCACGTTATTAAAAACATAAAGCTGCGTGTACACCGTAGAATAAGAATGTTCTAACATATTTTTTTTAAAAACAAAACGCATCTTGCCCAGTTTTTGGGGGCAAGATAGCGCAGGAAAAAAGTGAAAGAAAGAAATTCGAAATCAACGGAGAATTGACAAAAACTGCAAAATAATTGAAAAATTATAGAACACAAAGACTAGGCCTATATACAGCGGAGATTGTGCATATATTACTGCTGAGAACATGTATCTATGAATGGCGGAGATTGGGCATATATGACCAGCGAAGATTGTGCATCTATGAATGGCAGAGATCGTGCATCTATAAATGGCCGGAATCGTGCATCTATGAATGGCAGAGATCGTTCATCTATAAATGGCGGGAATCGTGCATCTATGAATGGCAGAGATCGTGCATCTATAAATGGCGGGAATCGTGCATCTATGAATGGCGGAGATCGTTCATCTATAAATGGCGGGAATCGTGCATCTATGAATGGCAGAGATCGTGCATCTATAAATGGCGGGAATCGTGCATCTATGACTGGCGGAGATTGGGCATCTATGAATGGCAGAGATCGTGCATCTATGAATGGCAGAGATCGTGCATCTATAAATCGCGGGGATCGTGCATCTATGAATGGCGGAGATCGTTCATCTATAAATGGCGGGAATCGTGCATCTATGAATGGCAGAGATCGTGCATCTATAAATCGCGGGGATCGTGCATCTATGAATGGCAGAGATCGTGCATCTATAAATGGCAGAGATCGTGCATCTATAAATCGCGGGGATCGTGCATCTATAAGTGGCGGGGATCGTGCATCTATGAATGGCAGAGATCGTTCATCTATGAATGGTAGAGATCGTGCATCTATGAATGGCAGAGATCGTTCATCTATGAATGGCAGAGATCGTGCATCTATGAATGGCAGAGATCGTTCATCTATGAATGGCAGAGATCGTGCATCTATGAATGGCAGAGATCGTGCATCTATGAATGGCAGAGATCGTTCATCTATGAATGGCAGAGATCGTGCATCTATGAATGGCAGAGATCGTGCATCTATGAATGGCAGAGATCGTGCATCTATGAATGGCAGAGATCGTGCATCTATAAATGGCAGAGATCGTGCATCTATGAATGGCAGAGATCGTGCATCTATGAATGGCAGAGATCGTGCATCTATGAATGGCAGAGATCTTGCATCTATAAGTGGCGGGGATCGTGCATCTATGAATGGCAGAGATCGTGCATCTATGAATGGCAGAGATCGTGCATCTATAAATCGCGGGGATCGTGCATCTATAAGTGGCGGGGATCGTGCATCTATGAGTGCCGGCTTCCTATTATTGTTCTTCCGTTTCTAATTCCTAAAAAGAAACGTAATGAGACAGTTAATTAAACTGTTTAATTGGTTTAAATACTTTGCAAAATATGGGGGACTAATGACTACAGTGAGTGGGATAAGATGGCGCAGCGAGTCAGCAGCGTCATCCTGCCCAGCTAACTATGCGCCATCGTCCCCCAAATCACATTGTTAGCAACTTGTTAATAATATGTCACGAAAACACAAAGTATCTTGACAAGGTAATGTGCTTAATAACTTCATACAAAATATGTTTTATTTTAAATATGTCAGCATCATCAGGTGCCATGCCGGCTGACGTAGGCGGTCATGGCCCTCCACAGCTCTCTGTCCACAGTATTATGTATCAAGGTCGTTTTTGTTTCCTTGCCGTGCCAGTCTGTCAAACTGTCTAATATTTTCTCACGTTGTCGCCCTCTGTCTCTGTTACCTTCAATTTTGCCTGTTGTGACTACGTTCTCTAAACCTGCCTGTCTCATGAAGTGGCCAAAAAAAAGAAGATTGCCTTTTTCTTATATTGATGATTAAGGTCCGTTTTGCATTTGACTCTTTCAACACCTCTACATAAAATATGTACACAAAAAATCACCAGGAAAATAATGATAACAGCAGACAAGAAGTAAATAGTTGGAAAAAAATTAGATCGAGACCCATGAAAAACAATTTTACCTCATTGTTCAAAAACGACCTGTCCATGAACTGTAAAATTTCCTTGTGGTATATATATATATATATATATATATATATATATATATATATATATATATATATATATATATATATATATATATATATATATATATATATATATATATATATATATATATATATATATACACCTGTTACTTTAGTTATGTGCATATACACACCTGTTAGTTTTGCTCTCGTTCTCTCTCACTCTCTGTGAGTGAGTGTGTGTGTGTGTGTATATATATATATTGTGTTACTTTAGTTGTTCATTAAAGTTATCATTTTTGGCAACCAGAGCCTAGAATTCTAGTTGAGAGTGCAAAGAATAGAGAGACTGTCTTATTTCAGGCATGTCGTAGGAGGCGACTAAAAAAAAGTTTGGGAGGGGGATCTGCTGACAATTGTCATCTGTGCAAAAAAATCATCATTACATTCTTGTCTCAATTTCTGACCTGTGTCTTCTATTAAAATAACCGTTATGGATGACGGAGAGCTGCAGGCCAGCGAACATTGCACCTTTGTCCTTCTCTGGCAGACTGATAAGTGGTAAGGAATGCTAGATGTGCCATCACTGGATGGGCCAACAAATCAGTCAGAAGAATGATTAGTTCCCCCAGAAGTATGGGCTGTGCTCCTGGCAGGACATGGTAATCCTGGGATACTCTCGCATTGGAATGATTTCCTTCGGGGATTAAACATGCATCCATAAACACCACTTACACAAACATGCCTAGAAGGCATCTTTATGTCTGGATGTCACTTAAGTTATACATCTTAGAAAAACCTGTGCTTTTATCAGAAAGGTTATGGGCTGCCAAAAGCTACCTACTCACAGCTAAGGTAGTGAGGGTCACGGAGTAGGATAGTGAAGGTCACAGAGTAGGGTAGTGAGGGTCACAGAAATAGGTAGCGTTTGGTAGCCCATAGCGTTTCTGACAAAAGCACATGTTTTATATATATATTTATATTCTTGATTGGTTCCTGTATTTTGTGCATGTTGCTGAGACCCATAGTCATACTCTCTTTGATAGCTGTTCAACAGAGCATCTCGTGGTCTTCCTCTCTTTTACCATCTGGTACCCATTTTAATGCTTGTAGCGGCAGTCTGTTTTCATTCATTCTAAGAACATGTCGAATATAAGCCTATTGTTTTCTTCTTATTGTAGAAACATATTGCTGTTTGGTGTCATCTCTTACTTGCTTGTTTTACTTGAATTCTTCCCTACAAATATTTAATAATTTTCTAAGGTATTTATTTTCAACCGTAATGGTTACAAAAAAATTTACGGTTGCATGGTCTATTGTCTTTCCCCAGGTGGCTTGTGATCCACTTTTGTCGTTAAGCGTTGGGGTGATTGGAGCTCGAGCTTGCGTTCTAAAGCCAGATGTGTGGCCTCGGCTGTGCTATTATCGTGTCTGTACAGGGTGTCCCTGATGTTTTCAATCCATCTTTTCCGTGGTCTTCTTCTGGCTTTGTACCCTGATCTCATTTGCTTATATGCTTGTACTGGCAACTTTTCTTGATGCATTCTTATAATGTGGCCAAACTACTTGATCTGTTCTCTCTCTATGTAATCTGTACAAGATATTATACCTATTCTTTCCCTGATATATTCATTTCGCAATCTGTCACACCTGGTGACCCCAGCAGCTTTCCTCAAGCATTTCATCTCACATGTCACTATCTTTCTGTAATGTGAAGATGAGAGAGACCAGGTTTATATATATATAAACATAGTTACGTGGTAACTATCATTATAGTTGGTGTGATCAGCACAGCCAGTGCAAATCAAGGGAATAGTTGAATGCGTCATCTTAGAAGACTTGATTTCCCATTAGCCAAGATATCTTATACTGTAGACAGTCATTGTTTCATGGCGAATTATGGAATCGCGAGAAACTGATAGAAGAACATAGACTGTGATCTCCATTATCTTTTTTTTTAATGAGAACTCATCAGAATGGTCTTACATGGTTTTCCCATTACACCGCCACTTATCTAGGCTGATTCGACTCGTCGTGGCCGGTTTTAGATTAAATAAGAACTCAGAGCTGACCCATGACTTGGTCACAACTCTCGGCTGGTTTATTTTTTTCACTTTCTTCATTGGTTACTTTGTATGGCTAGTCATTGAAAACTAATGGATAAGTTGGATGAGCCACAGCGAACTATAGAGAAGGCGTTACAACTAGAAGTAAACATCATCTCATTGGATGCAATTCTTGACCATTCGACAGCAACATGTCAAAACACGACCCTATTTCGCATCAGAATGAGAGGCTACTCTGTTCTTTTCAATGATGGACAATCAATATAGATAAGACTGCTGTAAAAATATATAGTATTTACATAGAACAAATTTTGTTCTAGCTTTGCCTTGACTACAGACTATCAGACTGTGTGATATCGGTACGAAAACATACAAATAACAATTTACAAGACATTTTCAACATTTCAACATCATTGTCACCTTAGACGTCTTGCTGAATTGTGTACTGGATTCTATTGCTATGGCATCACATGCCATAATCACGGTACCTACAGTGATAGTGTTACTACGATATGTGGTTAGGTAATCTAAAACATGTGATAGTGATACTACCATATGTAATAAATCTAAAACATCTCATATTTCTTTATACCACAGACTACATCGCACAACACGGACGCATGTCAGAAGCTGATGCCAGGAAGAAGTTCTGGCAGATAATCTCAGCTGTGGAGTACTGTCATAACCGACACATTGTTCATCGGGACCTCAAGGCAGAGAATCTGTTACTTGATGCTAATATGAACATTAAAATTGCAGGTAGGGTTTGTTGGTTGTTTTGTTCATTGTGTTGTGTGAACATTTTTGTTAAGTTGATTGTTGTATAAACAATTATGGTAAGTTTAGTTAATTGCTCAATATAAATCACGAAAGAACTATGCAAATTTATTTTATAATCATTAGTTGGTTAGACAGATAATCTGTCATGTATGTCATAAGAGTCAACTAAGGTGGAAGTGAAGTGGCATTGGCTGTCCAGTAGAGAATCAAAGTAATCAAAAAGTGACATTGAAGCAAGATGTGTCCAGTTGATAGGTGTATTTCATTGTCTTGAGTGTGCCACTATTTTCACTAAGCATTGGATTGAGGAGAATGACTGATACTTTAGGATGTCACAGCAAGTGGCATTTCCAGGTTTTTGATCATCAGTTGAGGCTGACGGGCTTTGATCATTGATCAGGGCTGCAGGATGCTGATCAGTTGACACTACAGGGTATTGATCAGTTGAGGCTATAGGGCATTGATAAGCTCATGTTACAGAGTGCTATTCATCAGTCAAGGCTACAGGGCGCTGATCACTTGAGGCTACATGCTGCTATTCATCGTGGAGGCTACAGGGCACTAATAAACAGTAGAAGCTACATTGAGTTATTAAATAGTCATGGTTACAGGATGTTATTCATCAATTCAAGGCTGCAGGTTGCTGATAATCGTTCAAGGATAACATGCACAATAAGCAATAAATCAAGTAAAGTAAATATTTGTACAAGATGGATGCTTACATAACTGCCATTATTCAATTCCAGATTTCGGTTTTGGCAACTTTTTTGAGCCAAATGAACAGCTGGCCACCTGGTGTGGTAGTCCACCCTATGCTGCTCCTGAAGTTTATGAGGGCAAAAAATATCTGGGTCCTCAAATTGATATTTGGGTAGGTGATACACATGTGATGCAGGTTTGAATACAATGTGATAAGAGTGAATGATATCCTATGGATACACGTGTGATAAGAGTGTATGATATCCTATGGATACACATGTGATAAGAGTGTATGATATCCTATGGATACACATGTGATAATAGTGTATGATATCCTATGGATACACATGTGATAAGAGTGTATGATATCCTATGGATACATGTGATAAGAATGTGAGATATTCAATATGTATGTCATAATGCAGAAAAACGAGATTTGAACCAGGTCTTCTCAGATGGCACCCACTCGCCTTGCAACTTGAGTCAATAGCTTTTCCGTCTTTGACCGCACTGCATCCCTATGTGGACTGCAGGGCTTTTACCGCACTGCATCCTTATGTAGACTGCAGGGTTTTGACCACACCATATCTTAGTGAACCTGGTTAAAACTCTGTTTGCTACATTATGGTTTATTTTCTTTATTAGTAAATCCCAGATGCTTCTATATTATATTACTCTGTATGTATGTATGACTTTTTAGTCTTGCAAGTGCTCATTCAAAAAACCAATTACGTAAATTATGAACTTACACCAATTTTGAAACACAAATCTATCCCAATGGAAACCAT
This sequence comes from Meghimatium bilineatum, assembly GCA_034231615.1. Classification (NCBI taxonomy): domain Eukaryota; kingdom Metazoa; phylum Mollusca; class Gastropoda; order Stylommatophora; family Philomycidae; genus Meghimatium; species Meghimatium bilineatum. The sequence goes on along the minus strand of CM067302.1, from coordinate 15,854,404 downwards.
TTGTGATATCTCAGGATGTTTGTAACCTCTTCAATCCACCTTATTGGTCTTCCTCTGTATCTTGTTGTATCCATTTTCATATTGTATACTCTTGCCTGTCAATATGTGTTCAAGTGATAATACCAAGATATCTCTGAAATACAATTCACTTTGGAAACAAGATGTCACGAGCCAGATTAAGACCCACCGATATCTTAAAGATAAGAAAATGACTTGACCACTATGTCATGGACTTCGCTATTCTAATGTAGATTTTGTTTAAATGTCACAAAGAAATAATCATTTGTATATAATGCACAGGACACTGCCTCCTTCGAGTACACATGCATTGAATCATGTCACCTACTCCAGATTGTAGGCCCCTATATAGGAACAGACTCTCAAAGTATGTCATTTAAACTTACCAACTGAATCAATGAGCCAGGTATCAATCCTGGTCACAAGAATCTATACTAGAAAACAAACTGTAGGAAACAAAAGATGGTCTTCAACGGACAGCAAATTTTATCTCTATAGAATATTGTAGCCTTGAGACAGAAGAATTTCAATTAAATCAGTTTTAATGTAGATTTAGTTCAAATGTTGGTTTAATTTAGATTTTATTAAAATGTTGATTTAATGTAGATTTAGTTTAAATGTTGCTTTAATGTAGATTTCGTTCACATGTTGCTTTAATGTAGATTTTTATTAAAATGTTGATTTAATGTATATTTAGTTCACATGTTGGTTTAATGTAGATTTAATTTAAATGTTGGTTCAGTGTTAGGTATAGTTCAAATGTTGGTTTAATGTAGATTTAGTTCAAATGTTGGTTTAATGTAGATTTATTTAAATGTTGGTTCAGTGTAGGTTTAATTCAAATGTTGGTTCAGTGTAGGTTTAGTTCAAATGTTGGTTTAATGTAGATTTGATTGAAATGTTGATTTAATGTAGATTTAGTTGAAATGTTGGTTTAGTGAATATTTAGTTCACATGTTGGTTTAATGTAGATTTAATTCAAATGTATAGTAAACAGATCATAGTAAACTACATCCTAGTAACCAGCAGGAAAATAAGAACAGACAGATGATAAAGTTCACTATATCAACAGATTGTTTTGTATATATTTTTTCTGAATAAATAACATTCAGTGTTATAATTAATGTTCCAATATGATTTGCAGAGTCTAGGTGTGGTCCTGTATGTACTAGTTTGTGGGGCTCTGCCCTTTGATGGACCAAACCTACAGGTGTTGAGAGACCGTGTTTTGTCTGGAAGGTTCCGTATTCCGTATTTTATGTCTTCAGGTGAGGAACATGTTTCTAATTCTTCTTCTGTGTTCATTCTCAAACTCATCCTGTAAGTGTTGCAAGCACCCAAACATATAAGGAGGCTCAACCACAGACAGTCTTTCATTCACTAACATAATGAACAACTGCCATTGTGGTTAACACACACAGGACAAACATTTATTGAATCCTCTCACTTGATACAAGTCAATATTACAGAGTTGAAGAAATATATGGTCAATATTACAGAGTTGAAGAAATATATGGTCAATATTACAGAGTTGAAGAAATATATGTAATATCAGGGTAGGATCATTGATCCTATAGCTCACATCTGAAAGTCTATTTCACATCTGAAAACCTATTTTGCTGTCTTTCTTGGAAAACTATTACTAGTCTCTAATGTGTAGGACTTCCGGTAGTGACGTCCGTTGATGGAGGGTGTTTCTCTAATCAAGTCTGGGTCATTGCGTCGACCGTTGGATTAATCAACTAACATCGTAAAGTCCAGACCGATTTGTGTAACAGAAGTCAGTTCATTCCAATTCTTTTTTCATTCAAACGAATTATTGTGTGTCAAACTGTGTTACAACATCGGATATTCAAGATAGCACGTGTGATTTCTCTTCATCATCATTGCGAGATTGTTGTACAGTCAGATCTAGTTACAATTCTTGTTCATTCAACGGATTATTTTGTGACACCATCGGATGTTTAGGAAGCATATGTGATTTCTCTTCATCAACTCGCATTGCCCTAGCATCAAGTGCATTTAACAGACTGTCTAATATCTGGAAGTCAATCAGCACACGCACGAAAATGCGCTTATTTAATTCCTGCATTATTCCGGTGCTATTATATGGATGTGAGAACTGGAATAGCTCTTTATCTTCAGAAAAAAAATTACTGAGTTTCGAGAACAAATGTCTTCGTAGGATAACTAACACCCATTGGAGTGAATCCAAATCGAATGATAAAATCAGAGAAGAGACACATCAAAATTTCATCACAGATGTTATCAGAAAACGCCGTTGGTCCTACATTAGGCATGTCCTACGCGCAGACACCAACAGAATACAGCACCCATCTCTTGAATGGATACCTACAGGCAAAAGAGCAAGGAGTAGACCAAAAGAAACACTCAGAAGAACAATACTTAGAGAAAGTAAAACAACCAATATTCATACTATTCAAGAACTGCACAGAATAGCTTTGAACAGACAGAATTGGAGAGATCTGACCTCTGTCCTATGCACTAACTTCAGCGCAAAAGGAAAATGAATGAATGTGTAGGGCTTTGGCATATCTAATGTGCAAGAGCTTTTAGATATTTAATGTCTAAGAGCTTTTAGATATCTAATGTGTAAGAGCTTTGGCATATCTAATGTGTAAGAGCTTTTGGATATCTAATGTGTAAGAGCTTTTGGATATCTAATGTGTAAGAGCTTTGGGATATCTAATGTCTAAGAGCTTTGGGATATCTAATGTGTAAGAGCTTTGGGATATCTAATGTGTAAGAGCTTTGGGATATCTAATGTGTAAGAGCTTTTGGATATCTAATGTGTAAGAGCTTTGGGATACCTAATGTGTAGAACTTTGGGATATCTAATGTGTAAGAGCTTTGGGATATCTAATGTGTAAGAGCTTTGGGATACCTAATGTGTAGAACTTTGGGATATCTAAAGTTCAAGAGCTTTGGAATACCTAATGTGTAAGAGCTTTGGGATACCTAATCCTGTTGAAAGTACATTCATGGTAATACCCAAGTTCTGAAGCGTAATCATAACTTATGTCTTTCTCATGTATTTCACATCCAACTCCTAGTCTCTCTGTAGTCCACCCTTGTAGCAACCATGTTCTGGACTTCGAGTTCAGGGTGCAAAGAGTAGGGCCACTAATTTCTAGGCATGTCATAAAAAATGACTAATGAAAGTAGGGGAGGGGGGGGGGGGGGATAGGATAACAACTTTTCAACTGAAAAAAAATAATTATTGTCACCTTATGTCTTATCTCATTTCGCCTTAGAACAGGCCACTGCAGACTGTTGGGTCACCTTTACTGATTAAGGATCTCTTACACAGATGAATGTCCATGTGGATCCGGAACCCAGACCCCGGAACACATACATCAGGACTGCCAAACATACAAAGAGCAGAGACAGCAGACCTGGCCAGAGGATACAGACTTGAGGCAAAAGCTATGGGGCAGCCGCTCTGACCTGGAGAAGACAGTGGACTTCGTCTTGACGACAGGCCTGACGGTATAGCATGACCACAGATGCTGAACGCAGAAGAAGAAGAATGTCTTATCACAATTTTTTACTTTTGTCTTCTATCAAATAACCCCCATGGTGGAAGAAGAGATGCAAGCTAACAGACATTTCACCTTTGACCTTTTGTGGCAGACTCTTATGTGGAGAGAAATACATGCTGAGAGAAGAATGATGAATTAGTTGGCCCAAAAGTATATGCAGCGCTACTGGCAGAACATGATGATGCTAGAATACTGCAGCGCTGGAATGCCTTCCTTGTAGGGACTACATTCATAAACTTCCCTAGCACAACAGTGCATTTGAGACAACTAGTCATCTTCTCATACTGCCAATACCCACACCATCCACAAATGTTCATGTATATTTTAATACTGCCATTACCCACAGCATCCACAAATGTACATGTATTTTTTAATACTGCCATTACCCACACCATCCACAAATGTACATGTATTTTTTGATACTGCCATTACCCACACCATCCACATTTGTTCATGTCATCATCTCATACTGCCATTATATCCAGACCATCAACAAAAATTCATATTCCATCATCGTCATCCATTCTCACCCACAATCTTTAAAATGAGCATTAATCTCTTGAAATGAAACACTTGTTATGACCATGACCTCCACAGACTGCGAACACTTGATCCGAAGAATGCTAGTACTCGAACCGACAAAGCGATATGGTATAGGTCAGATCAGTGATCATCGCTGGATGCAGATGGATGGTGGCTACCCTCGCTCATCACCTCCCTCACCTATCGTTGGTTACAATGCCAAGGTTGGTGAAATCAATGAGCAAATTCTACGGATCATGCAGAGTCTGGGCATTGATCAGAAAAAAACAATGGAGGTTAGTTGGTGCAATGTCCTTTTTTGTTTATAGTCTATTCTTTGGTTATGTTGGACAATAATTTCCTCTGCTCGATCTTTCTTGTAGCAGGGCAATGGTTCTACTAGATTTTCAGCAGAATGTAGTCCAGAGAATGGAAATGCGTTGTCGCCATTTTATTTGAGCCATTGGTCCGACACATCTGTCTTCACCGGGAGTTGTTTGTTCAGTATTCATGTTTCTAAGCTATACATTAATAAGGAATAGATATAGTATTGGGGTGCAAAGGGAACGCATTGCTCTAGGCGGACCCAGGGTTAGCAGATAGCAAGATCCCAAATGTACCTCCTCACGGTGCACCCTGGTAACAGAAAACAGCAGCTCGAGCTGATTCTGGCCAAATCATATGGGGATCATGTCCGAGAATGTGGAGGAAGCAGATGGAAAGAGATTTGACTGCAAAAGAGACAGACAATATCTCCGACACCAATTGCATCACCACATAGAGCGACACTGTCGTCATACAGTGTCGCTTGTTAGTCCAGTCAGAACATTGGAGGGGCGGCCAATGAAAAAGGCACGTAAAGGTGGGTGCATGGATATAAACAAATATATGTCATAATGAGTACAATGACACAATGAAAGGGCAGAACAGCGCCAGAGGGTAGCGCGAACTGCAAATGAAAAGTAAAAAATTCCTAGGAAAGGGAACTACAAGCTCCGTTAGCTCCGAGACAAGCTTCTAGTTACCTGTGACCCTTATAGGCAGAGACCCAGACCCAAACGTGGGCGCTCGGAAAAGCAAGAAGACCTAAACCAACTCTAATGTCGAGCCTTCCTATACCGGAAATATGCTAGCGAAGAGAAAGGGTTATGAACCCGATGGGCTTAGGCAAGAAGGGGACAACGATGGCAGTCCTGGCCCAACTCTACTGTCAAGTTCTCCTATACCGGAAATACACTTGCAGAGAGAAAGGGTTCAGTACCTGATGGGCTGAGGCGCTATTGGGACACGGTCGCTCAGCTCGAGAACGCCTTGCTCTCAAACGCGTGGTGTGAGACTCAAACTTGTGCGAGGGGCTCACGATGTCTATGAACAACGCCTCAGGTAGGAGGGCGACCGAGCCAGGGTCCAACTCTTCTGGCGAGTTCTTCCTCATATGAAACCAGGCTCGCGGATGGGAAAAGGTTCGGTACCCGATGGACACAGGCAGAGTTCGTCCAATTGCACGAGATGGGTTTATGGACGGTGGAGCATGTTGTGCCAGATAGACACGTTCGACAAGCGTCTTGGTGAAGAGGCACTACACACCAGCGTTCCCGGCGACAAATACACAGGCTGTCACGGACTAGGGACCAAACCCGAAATAAAGGAATGACGAAAACGGATGTGCTGGACCTCGGACATCCTGACTACAAGTGGCCAACCAAGGTGCAATTAATCACAGTTCTACTGTGGAATTTGCAGCACAACGTACCTCACTTTCCCCGGCAGAAATCACACGAAATAATCGCTGTGGTTATTTGAGAGCAAACGCTGAAGAAGAAGAAGATATAGTATTATATAATTCTCATTTTTAGTTTGTGTGTGATTTATTTCGATGTCACATGCAGTTACAGTCAGTTAAACAATCATCTGGGGTTTACACAAGTTCTGGGAAACTTTCATATTGAAGAAATGTCAGGAGAAACTCAAAAATTAGAAAACTTATTGTTCATAGGAAACAATAATGAGAGCTTCAGCTGTAAGTGAATCTCCCCTCTCTGACATAGGAAACAATAATGAGAGCTTCAGCCGTAAGCAAAACTCCACTCTCTGACATAGGAAAACAATAGTGAGAAACACAGCACGTGTTCCTCAAGGTTCTTTCATCACCAGCTTTATTGATATCAGATTTTAGTGTATCCCTTCATATGTTTTAAACTTAACCAACATGTTTATATTATTTTTCCCTAGGCATTACGCAAAGATGCATATGACCACTACACAGCAATTTACTATTTACTTCTGGACAGACTTAGACACCATCGCAGCAGTTTTCCATCAGATACAAGAGTGGATGCTCGACGTCGCAGACCAAGTACGATAGCAGAACAGGCCATGCTTCAAAATATCCCAGGTCGACCACTGATTGGAACTACAAAACATGGTGGTTTTTCTAGAACCTTAGATGCTCCTGGTGCCGGCATGGTTCTTGTACATAGACATTACCCTCTGAGTGAGGCTGAAATTGTTCCTTCTATACCGAATGTGCCACACTGCATGACTGAAGCTCTCCCTCAGCCATTTCCAAAATCATTACCTGTTACTTGTAACCCTGGAGGAGTCGCTTCTGGCAGTGTCATCACTACATCAATAGATGAAGGAGTAGAAGTTGATATTTTAGACCGTCGAGATTCATCCATCGATGGGGACTCTGTTAGTGGGAGAGGTTTAGGGTATACATCCCGTATTGTGGGATCTTTCTCAAATTTTGGTGTTCAGCGATCTGATATGTCTTCTAGTACAGGTCGTAACCAAAGCTGTAGCAGTGTTGTTTCTGAGACTCTGTCTCCGTGTGCCAGCATTGATTCTAGTCTCGGAGTGGAATCGTCATCCCCGTGCCTCGTTTCTCTTCAGCAGCAACAGTACCACCACCTCAGTTCACTTTCTTTAACGCCATCGTCATACCAAGCAGCCGCATTGCCCATCAGTTTTAACAACATCCCCTGTGATGGTAATGACAGGGTTTCACATAATGAGAGTCAAAATCAACACCTACTTAGCTTGTATCCCAGTTCGATGTTGAGTCACTTAACAAATGTTAGCGGTGGTGGCACACCCCGACACGGACGCTACTCCATCAGTGGTCCCTCAAGTGTTTCACCATTGCCACTTCACTCAGGCATGTCTCATGGAAATCATCAGTTTTTGCAGGTAACTGTTTTAATATGTTGAAGAACTTTTCATTTGTGAAGTCTATACTGTGTTGAAAACTTTCTTCCTGTTTGAATGTAGGCTAAAGTTTGTTGAAAACTTTCTTCCTGTTTGAATGTAGGCTACAGTTTGTTGAAAACTTTCTTCCTGTGTGAATGTAGGCTATAGTATGTTGAAAACTTTCTTCCTGTTTGAATGTAGGCTACATTTTGTTGAAAACTTTCTTCCTGTTTGAATGTAGGCTACAGTTTGTTGAAAACTTTCTTCCTGTGTGAATGTGGCTACAGTTTATTGAAAACTTTCTTCCTGTTTGAATGTAGGCTACAGTTTGTTGAAAAATTTCTTACTGTGTGAATGTAGGCTAAAGTTTGTTGAAAACTTTCTTCCTGTTTGAATGTATGCTACAGTTTGTTGAAAACTTTCTTACTGTGTGAATGTAGGCTAAAGTTTGTTGAAAACTTTCTTCCTGTTTGAATGTATGCTACAGTTTGTTGAAAACTTTCTTCCTGTGTGAATGTAGGCTACAGTTTGTTGAAAACTTTCTTCCTGTTTAAATGTAGGCTAAAGTTTGTTGAAAACTTTCTTCCTGTGTGAATGTAGGCTACAGTTTGTTGAAAACTTTCTTCCTGTGTGAATGTAGGCTAGAGTTTGTTGAAAACTTTCTTCCTGTTTGAATGTAGACTACAGGTTTGTCGAAAACTTTCTTCCTGTGTGAATGTAGGCTATAGTATGTTGAAAACTTTCTTCCTGTGTGAATGTAGGCTATGCTGTGTTGAAAATGTTCTTTCTGTTATGAATGTATACTATACTATGATAACACTTTCTTCCTGTGTGAGTTCGATTATACTTTGAAAACTTTCTTCCTGTACCAATGTAGGCTAAGCAATATACCCGGTATGTGAAAAACTTTCTTCCTGTACCAATGTAGGCTAAGCAATATACCCGGTATGTGAAAAACTTTCTTCCTGTACCAATGTAGGCTAAGCAATATACCCGGTATGTGAAAAACTTTCTTCCTGTACCAATGTAGGCTAAGCAATATACCCGGTATGTGAAAAACTTTCTTCCTGTACCAATGTAGGCTAAGCAATATACCCGGTATGAGAAAAACTTTCTTCCTGTACCAATGTAGGCTAAGCAATATACCCGGTATGTGAAAAACTTTCTTCCTGTACCAATGTAGGCTAAGCAATATACCCGGTATGTGAAAAACTTTCTTCCTGTACCAATGTAGGCTAAGCAATATACCCGGTATGTGAAAAACTTTCTTCCTGTACCAATGTAGGCTAAGCAATATACCCGGTATGTGAAAAACTTTCTTCCTGTACCAATGTAGGCTAAGCAATATACCCGGTATGTGAAAAACTTTCTTCCTGTACCAATGTAGGCTAAGCAATATACCTGGTATGTGAAAAACTTTCTTCCTGTACCAATGTAGGCTAAGCAATATACCCGGTATGTGAAAAACTTTCTTCCTGTACCAATGTAGGCTAAGCAATATACCCGGTATGTGAAAAACTTTCTTCCTGTACCAATGTAGGCTAAGTAATATACCTGGTATGTGAAAAACTTTCTTCCTGTACCAATGTTGGCTAAGCAATATACCCGGTATGTGAAAAACTTTCTTCCTGTACCAATGTAGGCTAAGCAATATACCCGGTATGTGAAAAACTTTCTTCCTGTACCAATGTAGGCTAAGCAATATACCCGGTATGTGAAAAACTTTCTTCCTGTACCAATGTATGCTAAGCAATATACCCGGTATGTGAAAAACTTTTTTCTTGTGTGAACATAGGCTATGTTATGTAAAAAAATATGGTCAATGGCACGTGCTGTCTAAGAGTGAAAACTCACAGCATTGGATAGAAGAAGAAAGGTTAATAATGGCTCTCAAACAGGTCCATATGGATGTATGTAGCCAGGTCTTTAGCGACCACGACAGTGGCAAGAGGTCACACAATATTGACAATGACTAGTATTCATATTGATGAAAGACACCAGACAAAAATATTGATTAATTGGCTGCGGCTCACGGCTGTCCTACTATTGTTATAAATATGGCATCTGCCTGTCAGGGGAACTGGTAAAAGACTGAATACATGAGATATCACTATTGGAGTCATGGAGTCAGATGTGATCATTGTCACAAATAAACTGTGACACACTGAATCTGTGGACTACATCCTGCTGGAAGATTAGTAGATCTGATGTCCTGCTACAAGAGAGATCCAGTGGGAGTTTGAGAAAGAGCAGATCCATAACAGACATGACACTTGTTGAAGATGTTACTTGAAACAGGTGAACAAGAGGTACAGACATGACACTTGTTGAAGATGTTACTTGAAACAGGTGAACTGTAGGTACAGACATGACACTTGTTGAAGATGTTACTTGAAACAGGTGAACAAGAGGTACAGACATGACACTTGTTGAAGATGTTACTTGAAACAGGTGAACAAGAGGTACAGACATGACACTTGTTGAAGATGTTACTTCAAGCAGGTGAACAAGAGGTAGGCAGGAATGCATGTGGGAGGGAAACAACATAAGATGAACAGGATACAGTATGTCAGAGTGTGCCACCAAGGCAAGAGAAAGAGTATGTTTGATGACTGTTGCAACTAACCTTCACTACAGAGTCACTACTTGATGATTACTTGGTGATTACTTTATAAGGACATTTTGGTTTGATCTGCTAAATTGTGTAACACTACTATGACTATAAAGAGGACTTTTTGTTAGAAATGTTGGTTTGGTGTGCTGTACTTCTGTAAAACAACTATAATTCTTGTCTACACATGCTTTCTCTTGTCTACACGCATGCACCAAATACAATTTTATTCATATGGTTTCACTTCTGGATCACCAAGGGGCAAAAGAGGAGCAAAGAATACCCGGTAGATGTTCTGTTATCATCGATATTGACACTATATGTTTTGTACGAGGCGTGTTCAAATGAAAACGGGACTTGTTACACCACGCGTGATAGAGCGCACTGATATTGATGACATTTTGCACTAGTAATGAGTATCCAATAATTTACATACGGTCACGTGTTCATCTTCCCAGCATGCATATGTGCTGCAGAAGACTGTTAACAATATGGCGGGTGTGATTCCGAACCCGTCCAAAGTGAATCAGCGTGCTGTGATCCAGTTTCTTTCATTTGAAGGATGTCAAGCAGTAGACATTCATCGGAGAATGAAGGCAGCATATGGTGACAAATGTTTGTCGAGGACCAGAGTGATAAAGTGGGTGCGTATGTTTAAAGACGGACGTGAGTTAACGGCAGATCTTGCACGGCCAGGTCAGGCGCATATTGTTGCAACAGAAGAAGCCATAGCCGTGCTTGATAAAGCAGTACTGACTGACCGTCGTCGGAGCATTCGTTCGCTTGCAGAAGAATTCCATATGTCAATTGGGACAGCCCACATGGTTGTTCGGAAGAAATTGAACTATCGGAAGGTGTGTTCACAGTGGGTCCCACGGATGTTGACTGACCACCATAAGGAAGAACGGATGGGGTGGAGTTTGAACCACCTGATGCGTTACAGGGCAGAGGGTGATGCATTTCTGTTGAGCATTGTGGCAGGTGATGAATCGTGGTGCCACCACTATGAACCGAGCAGCAAAATTGACAGCATGCAATGGAAACATCCAGGTTCACCAAAACCCAAAAAATTCAAGACACAGGTTTCTGCAGATTTCCATTTGTTCGGACCGTTGAAGAAAGCACTAAAGGGACAGCGATTCAACAGCGACGCAGACGTGAAGACAGCGGTGACCACATGGTTCAGAGAACAGCCACGCAACTTTTTCTCGGACGGCATTCGACGTCTACCTAAACAGTGGGATGCTTGCCTAAATGCATACGGAGATTTTTTCTGATGAACCCAGGTGCATTCTTATTCACAAGTGGTTGCTTTGTTCAATTCCGTTGAAAATATTAAATTGCGTATGATACTTTTTAAATAAATCCACAAGTCCCGTTTTCATTTGAACACGCCTCGTATATATGTCTTATGTTGAAACTATACGTTTTATATGTATGTTTCAGGCATTACATTGAAACTATATGTTCTTTATGTATGTTTCAGGTAAACCCATGCCAGAACCAAGTTCCTGAAGAAATTTTTCAGGATCGGAATCAAACAAGATCCCCAGTTAACTTTCGAGAAGGTCGTAGGGCATCAGATGGTCTTGTCACTCAGGGAATCATTGCTTTTAAACAGAAGTTGAAAGAGAGCATGCGAGCTCAGGGAATGTTGGAATTAAGACAGGAACACCAGCAGCTTCAGGTCAGTTTGCTCAATTTGCCCAGTGTCCAGTAATATGTAGATTTGAGTGGTCTAGGTTTGATTTTCCGCTTCAACTGGAATAATTTTTATGTCTCCAACAGTTTATCTCTGGGTATGCTGTTTGTTATCAACAGTACATTCCCGTGCACTGCATATCTCTAATACACCCCTATCAGCATGGAAAGGGAATACTTGACTTGATTTTCTTGGTATCATTTTTATTCAGATCTGGTTTTTTGATATTTCATTTCCTGTATGTATACTGATAGAACTGAGCAGCTGATCATATTCTATGTAGCTATTGTACTGATTCAGAAGTTTATATGTACAGAACAATTAGAGTAACACACATTTATGTGTACAGAACAATTAGAGTAAGACATATTTATGTGTACAGAACAGTTAAAGTAACACACATTTATGTGTATGGAACAATTAGAGTAACACACATTTATGTGTACAGAACAATTAGAGTAACACACATTTATGTGTACAGAACAATTAGAGTAACACACATTTATGTGTACAGAAACATTAGAGTAACACACATTTATGTGTACAGAAACATTAGAGTAAGACATATTTATGTGTACAGAACAGTTAAAGTAACACACATTTATGTGTATGGAACAATTAGAGTAACACACATTTATGTGTACAGAACAATTAGAGTAACACACATTTATGTGTATGGAACAATTAGAGTAACACACATTTATGTGTACAGAAACATTAGAGTAACACACATTTATGTGTACAGAAACATTAGAGTAAGACATATTTATGTGTACAGAACAGTTAAAGTAACACACATTTATGTGTATCATACAATTAGAGTAACACACATTTATGTGTACAGAACAATTAGAGTAACACACATTTATGTGTATGGAACAATTAGAGTAACACACATTTATGTGTACAGAAACATTAGAGTAAGACATATTTATGTGTACAGAACAATTAGAGTAACACACATTTATGTGTATGGAACAATTAGAGTATGACATATTTATGTGTACAGAACAATTAGAGTAACACACATTTATGTGTACAGAACAATTAGAGTAACACACATTTATGTGTATGGAACAATTAGAGTAAGACATATTTATGTGTACAGAACAATTAGAGTAACACACATTTATGTGTATGGAACAATTAGAGTAAGACATATTTATGTGTACAGAAACATTAGAGTAACACACATTTATGTGTACAGAAACATTACAGTAAGACTTTTATGTGTACAGAACAATTAGAGTAACACACATTTATGTGTACAGAACAATTAGAGTAACACACATTTATGTGTATGGAACAGTTAGAGTAACACACATTTATGTGTACAGAAAAATTAGAGTAACACACATTTATGTGTACAGAAACATGACAGTAAGACTTGTATGTGTACAGAACAATTAGAGTAACACACATTTATGTGTACAGAACAATTAGAGTAACACACATTTATGTGTACAGAACAATTAGAGTAAGACATATTTATGTGTACAGAACAGTTAGAGTAACACACATTTATGTGTACAGAACAATTAGAGTAAGACATATTTATGTGTACAGAACAATTAGAGTAAGACATATTTATGTGTACAGAACAGTTAGAGTAACACACATTTATGTGTACAGAACAATTAGAGTAAGACATATTTATGTGTACAGAACAGTTAAAGTAACACACATTTATGTGTACAGAACAATTAGAGTAACACACATTTATGTGTACAGAAACATTACAGTAAGACTTTTATGTGTACAGAACAATTAAAGTAACACACATTTATGTGTACAGAACAGTTAGAGTAACACACATTTATGTGTATGGAACAGTTAGAGTAACACACATTTATGTGTATGGAACAATTAGAGTAACACACATTTATGTGTACAGAACAGTTAGAGTAACACACATTTATGTGTACAGAACAATTAGAGTAAGACATATTTATGTGTACAGAACAGTTAGAGTAACACACATTTATGTGTACAGAACAATTAGAGTAAGACATATTTATGTGTACAGAACAATTAGAGTAAGACATATTTATGTGTACAGAACAGTTAGAGTAACACACATTTATGTGTACAGAACAATTAGAGTAAGACATATTTATGTGTACAGAACAATTAGAGTAAGACATATTTATGTGTACAGAACAGTTAAAGTAACACACATTTATGTGTATGGAACAATTAGAGTAACACACATTTATGTGTACAGAACAATTAGAGTAACACACATTTATGTGTACAGAAACATTAGAGTAACACACATTTATGTGTACAGAAACATTAGAGTAAGACATATTTATGTGTACAGAACAGTTAAAGTAACACACATTTATGTGTACAGAACAGTTAAAGTAACACACATTTATGTGTACAGAACAATTAGAGTAAGACATATTTATGTGTACAGAACAGTTAAAGTAACACACATTTATGTGTATGGAACAATTAGAGTAACACACATTTATGTGTACAGAACAATTATAGTAACACACATTTATGTGTACAGAAACATGACAGTAAGACTTGTATGTGTACAGAACAATTAGAGTAACACACATTTATGTGTACAGAACAATTAGAGTAACACACATTTATGTGTACAGAACAATTAGAGTAAGACATATTTATGTGTACAGAACAGTTAGAGTAACACACATTTATGTGTACAGAACAATTAGAGTAAGACATATTTATGTGTACAGAACAATTAGAGTAAGACATATTTATGTGTACAGAACAGTTAGAGTAACACACATTTATGTGTACAGAACAATTAGAGTAAGACATATTTATGTGTACAGAACAGTTAAAGTAACACACATTTATGTGTACAGAACAATTAGAGTAACACACATTTATGTGTACAGAAACATTACAGTAAGACTTTTATGTGTACAGAACAATTAAAGTAACACACATTTATGTGTACAGAACAGTTAGAGTAACACACATTTATGTGTATGGAACAGTTAGAGTAACACACATTTATGTGTACAGAACAATTAGAGTAAGACATATTTATGTGTACAGAACAGTTAAAGTAACACACATTTATGTGTACAGAACAATTAGAGTAACACACATTTATGTGTACAGAAACATTACAGTAAGACTTTTATGTGTACAGAACAATTAAAGTAACACACATTTATGTGTACAGAACAGTTAGAGTAACACACATTTATGTGTATGGAACAGTTAGAGTAACACACATTTATGTGTATGGAACAATTAGAGTAACACACATTTATGTGTACAGAACAGTTAGAGTAACACACATTTATGTGTACGGAACAATTAGAGTAACACACATTTATGTGTATGGAACAGTTAGAGTAACACACATTTATGTGTACAGAACAGTTAGAGTAACACACATTTATGTGTACAGAACAATTAGAGTAACACACATTTATGAGTACAGAACAGTTAATGTAACACACATTTATGTGTACAGAACAATTAATGTAACACACATTTATGAGTACAGAACAGTTAAAGTAGCACAAGGTTATGTGTTCATGTTATATGTACATGCACAGCAGTTAATGACCCATGTAACCTACTTTTTCTTCTTAACAGAATATGTACAGTTGCCAGATACCAGATAGTAACCCAGAACCCTCCATCAGCCCATCACCTGTACCAACCAGCACCATCACCACTACAACTGCCACCACTCCAACTGTGCCACAGCAGAAACCACTACAACCGCACCGTAAATTATCAGCACCCCTCCACTCATTCCGCCAGTGGTCTCTAGATGAGCAGCCGCAGCAACGAAGGCGGCCGTTGATGAAAAGGATGAGCTTGCCATCTGAGACTTCTGACATCCCTCCACATCGCCTATTGGCTCTGAAACAAGCTATTCAGGTGTGAAATTTTTCATGTAGTGTTATTTATTTTTTTTACTTATATTTTTTATATTTTAATGTGGTCAAATGGTTGTGAGATATGGAAAATAACAAGGACACCAGAGAAGAAATTGAATTCATTTGAAAATAAATGTCTTGGAAAACTTGGATATTGGTTGGGAAGAATTCAAGTCTATCATACAAGTAAGAGAAGACACCAAACAGCAATATGTTTCTACAACAATAAGAAGAAAACAATATACTTTTATCGAACATGTACTTTGAATGAATGAAACCACCAAAGATGGATGTGTCAGGACATTCGCGCAAATAAAATGGCGACACAACACATTTCCATTCTCTGCATCCTGCTGGAAATCTATTACAATGGTCCTGTTACAATGGAGATCCATCGGAGTTTGAGAATGAACACTGAAGAAGAATAATGAAAACAGACAGCTACACAAGCATTAAAATGGGTACCAGATGGCAAAAGAAAAAGAGGAAGAGATGACCAGGAAAGATTCTTCGTAGAACAACCATCAAAGAGGGTTGTACTATGGGGCTCAACAACATGCAAGAATTACATATCACATCGCTCGAACTGGAGAGTTCTGGGTTCTGTCCTATGCAACGTATTCGGCATTGTAGGAATGTATTCGGTCCGGAAGAAGATACATATAGGTTCAAGTTGCGGAACCCAGGCAGAAGCATCCACACAATGCTCTGTTTTGGTCTACTGTTGTTCGTCCATCGAAGTCGACGATGACCATTCAGCTCAACTGGAATGAAAATGATGATGTCTGCGGTGTGCCCGGCTGTGACCGATGTGTTAAGGCTTGGAATTGTCTACCACACTGAGCATGTGTGGAGGGGTCTGTGGTACATTGAGCAGCTCTTGCCGTTCTTCTGACGCGTTTTTGTTGTGCAGTTTGATGTATGAGATTCTCTGCATCTGATGTACCACTCTTGATTCTGTGACACCAGTCAGATCTGTCTTGTGCAAGATTCTCCCATGAGTTTGTCTATTTTGAAGTGAGTTAGTGATGTCTTAATAGTTTCTTTAAAATGCTTTTTCTGTCCTCCTGTCTTGCGGAAGTCAATCTGGATTTCTCCATTAAACAGATTTTTTTGGTAGACAATCTTTCATGCGAACCATGTGACCTGCCCAGTATGTCTGTGCCTTCATCAACATTGTGTGTATGCTTACAGACATTGGCTTCTAGTGATATGGCTGCTGCAAACATTCACTGTTCAATGAAATAGGTAAAATACAGAATGTATACATACAACTGCCAAAGTAAAATAAAATTGTTGGGCCATTAGCACAAATATAACAGCAACACAATACATATCTGTTCTCTGGACTCGTCCTGCTGCTGGAAATTTAGTACAAGCATAGATCTGACTGCTACAGTGATCCAACGGGAGTTTGATAGCAAATGCTTAAAAAAAAATATTTATATTTAAAGTTGTTTTGTTTCAACAGTACCAAAATTTTAAACCATATTTTCTGTGTGTTCATTCATTTCAATATCTAAAGAGGGGGGGGGGGTGTCTTCTTCTCCTGTGTTTGTTTTCAAACTCCTACAGTTCAGCAGGATGTAGTCTGGAGAATGGAATGCTCTGTGTCATGGTTTACAGCTTAGCTGTGATACCTGCACCTCTTGTCCTGACACATCCGACTTCAACATGACTTCTAGGTCACTTTGATCCTATGGGATAGGGCAACCAAGTTCATCCCAAAACCTCCTCAGTCATCTTGTATGACATTTGGCAGGTAATAGTGTAGCTATTCTTTGTTCCCATTTTGGGCATTGAGTGTGTTTAATTGTGGAGCTTGGATAATACAATTTGTCAACTTGTGTTCTCCTTTGTCAACCATTGAACTTGATGTTTGTTTGTACTGTAGATCCTTGACACATAATCAGCCTTGGTAATGGTTTTTATAACTTTCCGATTCTTCTTCTTCTTTCTTTCCTCTTTTACTCTTTACGGGTGTCGAGGCAGATACAATGTTCTTGTTCTCGTTTTTCTGGCAGCTTCAGATAATGTTATTTGGTGTTTGTGTAATGTCTCTTTGATGTTGTCAATCCAGCGTACTCTAGGTCTACCCTTGGCTCTTCTTTCTGCTTCTCCTCTCTTCATATATGCTTTATAAACTAACGAATCACACAGCATTCTTTCCAGATGACCAAACCATTGTATCTGTTGGTTTTGTATGTATTGTAGAATTGATATGACACCCACTCTTTCTCTTATGACATCGTTTCTAATTCTTTGTCTTCTGGTCACTCTTGTGGCTTACCAATGACTCCTGTTCACTCCGGTAAACTTTCTGATTACCAGCTCATATATTGTCCATTATCTTTGTTTCTAGAAAGTACTTTATTCTTGTACTTTATCTGACAGGTTGAAGAACACTTAGAAAAAGCTACCAGCCAGGAGAACATGGATGGCCAACAGTTCTCACAAGAACAGTTGCAAGACTCTGATCCTTTAACACCCGGAGTTGGGGATCTGTCTGATTCTGAGAGTTCTTCTAGCCCTACTCACTCGAGCAACCAACAAAGACTGCAACATAAGAGGCAGACATTTCATAAACATGGCCAGCTTGCTCAACAGTTTCAGCAGCTGAATCTTCTACCAGCAGCAGGAACAACATTTGGGGCCACATCTATTTCACAATCTCAGGTAAGCTCAACTTTTCTATTATCTTGCCCAGGTAGGTGGTGTTCCTCTAACTGGTTCATACTTGCTCGTAAGTATAGGGTTGGGAGCTTTAGTTTTCATTTCAAGGCTAGAAGTATCGCCTCTGTTATACTATATCCATGTTTG
Organism: Meghimatium bilineatum; assembly: GCA_034231615.1. Lineage (NCBI taxonomy): Eukaryota > Metazoa > Mollusca > Gastropoda > Stylommatophora > Philomycidae > Meghimatium > Meghimatium bilineatum. The sequence goes on along the minus strand of CM067302.1, from coordinate 15,836,089 downwards.
TTCAGAATGTCTTTCGATTTTATCTATCCATTTTTTTGTCTTCCTCTAACTATAGACTGATCGTGTTTTATTATATGCACTTGTGTTGAGTGTATTCCATTCTCATAAGATGTCCAAAAGGTAGTAGTTGCTGTCTCTCCATTCATTGAATACCAAATATAATGCCAACTGTGTTTGTGATATCGTCATCTCGTAACTTGTCTAATCTGATAACGCAGACAGTCTTTTTTTTCACAAAGTTAATTTCACTTTATTAGCATTCTCTGGCTTCATACTGCCAGTGTATAATTCTGTTGTTGGTAACACAGTTTTGATAAATGATTTTTGATTTCAATCTTGACCATCAGATGTTTACATAGCAGTGGCATGTCAGCGTCTAATTTTGTCGTTGGTAACACAGTTTTGATAAATGATTTTTGACTTCAATCTTGATCATCAGATATTTATGTAGTGGTGGCAGCTCATAAATTACTGCTTCTGTCTTTTTTTTTCCCATCATATCTAGACTTTTGTTGTTTGTGAAAATACTTCCTAGTTTGTTTGTTTGTTTGTTTTGCGTTCGCTCCATTGTAACCATCACGGATATCCGTGTGATTTCCGCCGGGAGCTTGATTACGTTGTGCCACCGTTATGCGCCTTGTAGGCCTAGCACATCCGATTTCAGCATGCCTTGACAATTCGGGTGGGCTACCCTTAGCCTGTGACAGCCTCTATATCTGTCTCCAGGCACGCGTAGTGGCGACTCTTCGCCCAGACGATTTTTGCTCTCGTCTGACTCGCACGAGGTGTTCCACTGTCTATGAACTTGCCTCGTGTAATCGGACGTGCTGTGCCTGTGCCCATTGGGTACTGAACCGTTTCTCATCCGTGAGCCTGGTTCCTTAAGGGGAAGAACTCAACAGAGGAGTTGGACCCTGGCTCTTTCACCCTCTTAGCCGAGGTGTCGTTCACCGACATCGTGTACCCCTTGTCCAAGTTCGAGTCTCACACCACACGTTTGAGAGCAAGGCGTTCTCGAGCTGAGCGTCCTTGTCCCAATAGCGCCTGAGCCCATCAGGTACTGAACCCTTTCTCTCTTCAAGTGTATTTCCGGTGTAGGAAAACCTGACAGTAGAGTTGGGCCAGGGCTAAATCTTTGTCCCTTTTGTGCCTGAGCCCGTCGGGTACGGAACCCTTTCTCTCTGCAAGTGTACATCCGTTATAGGAAACCTTGACAGTAGAGTTGGGCCAGGACTACCATCGCTGTCCCTTTCTTGCCTACGCCCATCGGGTACAGAACCCTTTCTCTTCGCGAGCATATTTCCGGTTTAGGAAGGCTCGACATAAGAGTTGGGTTAGGTCTTCTTGCTTTACCAAATGCCAATGGATGGGTCTGGGTCTCTGCCTGTAAGGAACACAGGTAACTAGAAGCTCGTCTCGAGCTGACGGAGCTTGTAGTTCCCCTTTCCTAGGGACTTTTCACTTTCTATTTGCAGTTCGCGCTGCCCTCTAGCACTGTTCTGCCCTTTCATTGTTTCATTGTACTCGGTATGAAATCTATTTGTCTCTCGCCATGCATCTACCTTTACGTGCATTTTACATTGGCCGCCCCTCCAATGTTCGGACTGGACTGACTTGCTTCACTGTATGTCGACAGTGTCGCTATATGTGGTGATGCTGGTGGTGTCGGAGATATTGTCTGTCTCTTGTGCAGTCAAATCTCTACTTCCTAGATAAGACATTTCAACTCCAAACCTTGTTTCACCTTGATATTACATTTTTGTATGTTTAATTGGTTGGTGTTTTTTCTAGTTTTCATAGCTTCCGTCTTTTGTATATTGACTGTCACATTGCAAGTTGTTATAAGCGAATGGGGAACTGCCTACTCTGGGGACTGTGGAATGTGATGTAAAATTTGGAAAAATCCTATAATGTAGGTCATAGAATGTAATGACACTGGGGTTGACATTTGTTTATTAATGTACTGTTTGTAGTCTGGAATTAGTTTTTAAATAATTTAAATAGAATTAATTAGTTTTTAAATAGAATTAGTTAATTTTTAAATAGTTTAAATATAATATTACCGGGTAGTTAATTTTTAAATAGTTTAAATAGATATTTTAGTTAATTTTTAAATAGTTTAAATAGAATATTAGTTCATTTTTAAATAGTTTAAATAGAATATTAGTTAATTTTTAAATAGGTGTGCATGGCTGTTGTTAAAATTCAAATGTCAAGTTAAGTATTTATTTAAGTTTGCTTGATGAGCGACTGAGCATGTAATTAGAAGGCACTGCTCACAAAATGAACCGGCCATGCACATAAAGAATGAGCAAGTGACCTTTTCATTAATATATTTGTTTAGCATAGTAGAAACTGTCTATGTGACATGTACTTTACAGAATGTTGTCCTCACTGCCACTCTGTTAGCCTCTCAGTTCTGTACAAACTGCACAGCTTGTTCCAGTGTTATGTTTGGAAGGTTTTCTATGTCTTGTCAGTTTCTTGGCATAGTAGAAACTACATGGAAATTTTCACTGCTCAGCCATCTTCAGATTTGCACACGAGATAAGAAAATTACAGGGAGCATTGGTTGTGATAAAGCAACCTTTATTCCTACTACATTCCTCTTCTTAACAGGGAATCATGCAGTAACAAATGTTTTATTGTCAAACTTCAGCCAGTTGTTTGTTTCAATCCCCATAATAATCTGTAACAAGCAGTATAGCTCTTATATCTTTGTGTAATAGGGAAAACTCCCAACTCACAGCAGAGGTGTAATGCTTTCAGAAGAGGCCTCCTACTCAGAGGGGGTCAAAATGTAACTGTAAAGTTGAAGTAGCTGTTTGCATGACCTGGCTCCAGTATAACAGACTTGTGTACAGATGACCTCAAAGACTCATTTTGATTATTTCTGTGCAATTCATTGGTCGACCTTGGCTATTTTTGGCAGGCCACTTTAAGTATATAAATAGTAACCAACAAAAATCACGACAATAATCACAAACTTAGACCGTCAGCGGTATAGAAGACCTTCCAACAGAATTAATTAGGACCCTATTTGTAACATTTAAAAAAAATTATTGGGCTTTTGTTTGATGACTGCATACTTGGTGTCGCCTTGGCTATTTTTGTCATTAGATTCCAAGTATGTAAATAGGGATCAACCAAAAGACCAACAATAATATTTTAAAAAGTCACAAGTGGCAACCTAATTAACAGCATTCTGGGGCTAAAAGATATGGAGGGAGCTATCATGGCAAAGCAGTTTTGTCATGTAAAGGGCAGCAGACCAGTGAATGACTCTTGCTTTCCAGAGTTCAGGATAGTTGATGAGAGCACTGTTCCAAAATTCCAGACTAGTCTGACCTATGGGCAATGGTTCCTTTTTTGTAGCATTAATTCTCAAAATCCCACTGGATCTCTCTCGTACCAGGACAATGTTCTATCTAGATTTCCAGCAGGATATAATCCAGTGAACGGATATGCATTTATTTACATTGGTCCCAAATCCTAGACTAGACTGTGGGCCAAAATCCAAGACTAGTTAGTAGCCTGGGGGCTCTGATCTCAAATCCCAGACTAGTTAGTGGCCTGGAGGCACTGGTTTCAAATCCCAGACTAGTTAGTGGCCGTCCAGACTAGTTAGTGGCCTGGAGGCACTGGTTTCAAATCCCAGACTAGTTAGTGGCCTGGAGGCACTGGTTTCAAATCCCAGACTAGTTAGTGGCCTGGAGGCACTGGTTTCAAATCCCAGACTAGTTAGTCACCTGGAGCCACTGGTCTTCAAGTCCAGACTAGTTAGTGCCTGGAGCCACTGGTCTTCAAGTCTAGACTAGTTAGTAGCCTGGAAGCACTGGTTTTAAAGCCAAGACTAGTTAGTGGCCTGGAGGCACTTGTTTTAAAGCCTAGACTAGTTAGTGGTTTAAGGCACGGGGCTAACAACTTATGAAACACATAATATTGCCTTTACAAATCATGAATAGTTTATTTATCTTGGCCGTGCCAGACGTTTAACATCAAACTCTTTGGATATGTATGTATTACTGTAACCATTTAACTCAGCTTAAACTTGTTCACAAATAATTGATAATCTGTGCCTTTACAGGGGAATCCAGGCTATTTTAACAAAGCCCTTTCACAGCTGCTACAGGAACATTCCCAGACACTCCAACAGCAAGGGGTACCATCTCAACAATGTCTAAGTCAAGTCGCATCTGCCATTGAACAGGTTGCTGCACATTCAAGAAGGTCTAGTTTGTGCCATGGAAGTCAGCCTGGACAAGCGTCTGAGACATCAATCCAATCAGAACACATGGGAGCAGCAGCAGCAGAACAGATTATGTATGATTTTGGTCACTCATCGTTTGTGTCTGGACACCAGCAAAACCTGACATCTTTCAGCCCTTACAGCTCATCCACTAAGCCAGCATTGGTCACTCAATGTCCAGATGGATCTTCAGTTAATTATGATCAGCCAAACTACACCATGCTCCCTCAATCATTCGTTGAACAACCAGGAGGTGGAGCTATGCCACAGGAATCATTTCCCAGTCTCATACAGCAGAGATTAGCAATGTCATCATTTACTCACCAACCAATTGGAGTTCAGCTTCAGCGATTGGCTATAAGTTCACATGGCAGTCCAGACATAGGTACTTTCCAGCATTCCCAGCTCAAATCAGGAGATGGTTCCATAATGTATCCACCAAATTCGCAGACAATACCTTCTTTCACTGGAGATTACAGCCTTGCTGGTTACATGAGTCCTGAGAGTGCAAGAAAATCAGCCAAGCATAGTATCTTACCAAGCCAAGAGAGCAGAAGAGAAACAAGCTGTTATGTGGATCTTAATCCTATAATTAATTCTCATTCTGCATTCTACCCCCCTAATTTTCAACAATCCAATCTAACTTCTGCCTACTACACACCACCACAGCTGCAACAAGGTGCAACTTCATCTCCTCTACCACCATCAGGTTGGTTGATGCAGCAAGAATCCCACCCTCCGTCCTTTAGTTACTTGAGCAGATCACGTCCAGCACACACCCTCATTGACAAAACTGCTTTGACTCAAAACCAACAAAGTTGTACTCCTCTAGACAGCTCAACAGATTCTTCACAAGTACAGTTCATTAGCTTTGATTCTCCTGATGTACCATGTCAGGAAGAACCACCTAAAATTCAGGCATCACCATTATGTCTCGAAAGTATACAAATCCATCAGCAGCATCTGGATCCTTCATTGTCAATGAGGTCAGATTCACCAAGCCACCTTCTCCTGCCATTCAACAACGAAACAGATTCCAGCATGACTTTTGGGTTAATTCAAACTCATGGGTTACATAAATCTTCACCCTCACCGTCATCTTGTGGTCCTCAGTATATGTCTTCATCTCGAGAACTCCCGGAAGAAGCTGTACCAACACATGGTCCTTGGCACAGAAGAACAGGCGTGTCGATGGCTGTCCATCCATTCCAGAATCAGAATAATTTTCCATTTGTGTCTTCATCATCATCTTCGCCACCACCTACATCAGCACTACCATTGTCATCAATGTTGTTGTCACACCAACAATCCATATCCCCCTTGTCTTTCTCACTTATCCATCCCAATCTCCAACATATTCCACAACTACCACCTTTAGCAACATCACCAGCACCCACATGTCCATCTCCACACAACCACCACCAGTCTCAAGAACATCTGAACAATCCGCTCAACTCTCGCCGTCCATCAACTGGATTCAGTCAACCTGGTGTTGACATAGAAGCAAATGCTCATTTACTTTATAACCCTGTTCCTTCAAGCTCACTTAATATTGGTACTGGTCAGTATGGTCAAACCGACTTTGATACAGTTAACCAAAGCAGGATGGACTCATGGGAACAAACAGAAGAGCAGATGGACATGTCATGATATCATACAGAGATATAATAAGCATGATTCTAAGAACAATTTGACACTTTTCTTTTAGAGAAAGTGCACCTCCATGGAATAGCTGTTTAACCATTTTCCTTGTTTTCACGAGGTTATAGGTTTAAAATTGGACAGAGGAGGTCTTATTTTAATTATTTTCTTTCAGAGATCTCTGCATATCGCCAGAAATTAAACAGTAACATATTATGTGCTATACTCTCGTTACGTGACTAATCTGTGAAAAAATGCATATGGGAAATGCAGAATATGTCAGGGTCTGAGGCTGTGAGTTTAAAAATAGACTTGACGTCCTTGACACTCAATTTTTTTCAGAGATTGTATTGGGAACATTGTATGAAGCTAAAATTATATGTGTGTCATCAGGTTACTTACAGCTCTGTTGAAAAAAATGAATTTTATATAGTGGGTAGCCTTAATATATCAGCATCTGAGGATGTCAATTTAATATCGGGGGCCATGATATTTTGTTTATATGTTCATTATTCCAAACTCCTTCAAGATCATTTAAAGCTGCACAATTGCATGTTTGTGAGTGATACACTCAGCTGACAGCTTACTTGCCTTTGAAAGAGGACAGAGTACATATGGCAGACTCAAATACAATAAAGACAGTCCTCTACACCTTCTAAACTATATTTTATGTAGTTGCTGGTTTGAAATACATCTATATAATGCTGCTCTAGTTATCAGATATTATAAAATTTCTCAGAACTTGAATTTGGTAGGAATATTTTTTAATGGACCATACTTTTCTTAAACTTGACCTTGACAGACCTGTAAGAAGTTTATTGTGACTGATCTTGGGGACGTGAGCAGGACAGATATGTAAGAAGTTTATCCTGACAGGTCTTGGGGACATGGGCAGGACGATGTAAGAACTTTATGAGCAGGACAGATCTGTAAGAAGTTTATTGTGACAGGTCTTGGGGACTTGGGCAGGACAGATCCTGTAACAGATTTGTTAAGAATTTGAATGTTACATATTGTAAGAACTTGACTGACAGACCTTGGGGACTTGGGCAGGACAGATCTGTAAAAACTTGATTGTGATAGATTTTCTCAGACAATGTGAGATATTGGGTAATTTAACATTGTGGCATTGCAAAGTCACCAATGTTCCTGATACAAGTGATACAGAGTTGTGAATATCCAGGATCACGAACATTAGGGACGATCATGGCACATCTTTAGGATGTGATCACAACACAAATGTAAGAATTTGACTGTGACAGATCTGTAAGAACAACAAAGATCAACCCAATTGCAAACCTTAATCACCTCTTACAACATTCAGTGTAAGTGGTAGTGTATTACTCCTTGTATCCCTGTCAGGCCACAGTTACTAAGTGGTAGTGTATTGTTCCTTGCTTCCCTGTCAGGCCACAGTTACTAAGTGGTAGTGTATTGTTCCTTGCTTCCCTGTCAGCCCACAGTTACTAAGTGGTAGTGTATTGTTCCTTGCTTCCCTGTCAGCCCACAGTTATTAAGTAGTAGTGTATTGTTCCTTGCTTCCCTGTTAGCCCAGTTATTAAGTGGTAGTGTATTGTTCCTTGCTTCCCTGTCCGGCCACAGTTACTAAGTGGTAGTGTATTGTTCCTTGCTTCCCTGTCAGCCCACAGTTATTAAGTGGTAGTGTATTACTCCTTGCTTCCCTGTCAGGTCACAGTTACTAAGTGGTAGTGTATTACTCCTTGTATCCCTGTCCGGCCACAGTTACTAAGTGGTAGTATATTGTTCCTTGCTTCCATTTCAGGTCACAGTTACTAAGTGGTGGTGTATTGTTCCTTGCTTCCCTGCCAGGCCACAGTTACTAAGTGGTAGTGTATTGTTCCTTGCTTCCCTGTCAGGCCACAGTTACTAATAGAGGAGATTGTGATGTGTGCAGCGTCCTAACTATTTGTTTATTATGAACTGTAGTAATCTCCTACGTAACAATCCTTTGTAGAACGTTCTCACAGACACTGTGTAGCTCCCTTCATTCGATATAGGCTGTTCTGCTTTCTCTAGTTTAAGAGTTGACAAAATATTAAATGTCTCAATAAATCATTTTACAAAATATCAAATCAGAAGCTATTGCAACTAATCTGCAAACCATGATGCTAAATAGTGATAACAAGGAAATTATTATCTTAATTATTGGGGAAACAGTTTCTGTCAGCACCTTTTCATGATTGGAATGGAAGGTAATATATTTTGTAATTATATTGGACTTGATAATAACGTGTGGAGGAAAAATTAGAATTTGTTTCATTTTCAGACGGGGTCTTTAACAAATGCTCAGTGTCTTTAAGTGTACTTAAAGTGCCAGCAACAGAATCATTTCAGCACAGCAAAGTTTCAGAATTTTCTAAAAAAACTTAGTCATGTAGGTCTACCTATTATCAGCTGAGTGGCCCATGGAATTGACAGTACCAGCATTTGAACTTCTGTTGGTGTGTTTTTGAAACGCTATTAAGTTATCCATCCATCCATAACCCATCAGGGGGTACCACACTGGATGAATTAACACACATGGTTCTCCATCAATTTCTATCTTCAGCGATGCAGATGAGTGAGGGAAAAATTATTACCTGTCTAGTCTTTGATGTTGTCTTCATGATTTCCCTTGTCCTCTTCTGCTTTTTTCGACCTACAGTTTTCTGTAGCATTGTCTTTGAGCAAGGATTCATGTTAGAATATGTGTTCAAACCATGCAAGTATTTTATCATTTCTTTAAGCTATGCTCTTCTTCTTCAGCGTTTATTCTCAAACTCCTGCTAGATCTCCCTTGTAGCAGGACCATGGTCCTACTAGATTTCCAGCAGGATGTAGTCCTGAGAATGGAAATGTGTTGTGCCACCATTTTATTTGTTCCAATGGCCTGACACATCCGTCTTCGGCGAGCTCTAAGCTATATAAAAATGCTAGTTTCATGGTTCCATATTTTATCCCTTGCTGCAGGAGCCAATGGAAATACGCAGTTTGTTAAATGGTTAACATGCAGTGCAGTAAAATTTAGAGTTTCCCTGTGAAATATTGGCAGTATAGTCCTCCACTGGAACCATGCTTTACCATCCCTAGAATATCATGTTTCAAGATTATAGTAAAAATCAAAAGCAAACAGTCAATATTTTTAGGGCATGTGATGAGAAAAGTAAAATTGAACATTTACTAACCACCGGAAAGATCAAGGGATGAAGAGACAGAGGAAGACAAACAGAGAAATTTCTGGATGTGTTGTCACTGTGGCATAAAAAAAGTCACCAACTGAACTTATTAACAATACAAGAGGCAGAGAGAGTTGTGGAGAAATATGATCACCTATGCCACTTGTACAGCACTTGATTGATTAAGCCAGCTGAAAAGGTTGGCAACATGAGAAGATATTGTGTGGTTGATAACATCAGGTCATGGCAAACAACAACAATCCTAATACTAGAGATAGAGAGTTGTTTAGATCCATGATCACCAATGCTAGTCGGCTCGGCTTGTGATGCTGATTTCTGACCAACTGGTGCTCCTCTCATAGCATTGCATGTCTCTGAGATTTCAAGTTTTATGGCTAAAAAAATGGGAAGAAACCACCCGGCTGCTTCTAAGAAACAAGAACTTCAGCATTCATAGTTCCTGGGGATTATCGCAATCTCTTGTTGTGGCTAATATTGTGAGTTCTCCAAATTAGATATTAAATAACAGACAAAGATGTCTTTTGTATTCATGTAGTTTGAGTAATTAAATATCAAAGAGTATTATTAGCAAACAAGAGCTTTATTGATCATACGTTCCTGTGAATTTCAACAAACAGAAAGAACAACCCGCTTGTAGGAAAAGCTCCATGGAAATATGTTTTGTTATTTTATGACCATTGTTGAATTACAGTAGTTTTATGTGATAACAGGCCTAGTTTGATGTGGTTTAGTGCCTAGTTGTATGTGATAGCATCACAATAAAAGTTATTTGTGTCTGGTGTGACATGATGTGATGACTTGGATCACGTGACAGGCTGAAATTTGTGAAAAATCTGATTTTTATGAAAAATTGGCCTCAGTTTTGGCTTGGATGTGAAATTTGTGAAAAATTGGCATCATTTTTGGCTTGGATGAAATATTCATGAAAGACTAGCTTTAATTTTGGCTTGGGTGGGAAAGGTATAAAAAAAACTAGTTTCAATTTTTACTTGGATGTACAATTTTGAAAAAACTAGCATTAGTTTTGATTTGAATGTGAAATTTCTGAAAAAACTGACATTAATTTAGACTTGGATGTGAATTCTAAGAAAATTTGGTATGAATCTTGGTTTGAATGTGAAATTTATGAAAAACTGGCATTCATTTTCCCCCCAGATGTACTTTTTATGAAAAATTGACATCAGTTTTGATTTGAATGTGAAATTTATGGAAATCTGATAAATTTGGTCTCGCTTGTGAAATTTATTAAAAAACTGAAATCAGTTTTATTGTTGATGTTTATTTTTAACAAATGTCAAACTCTCACTGTAATTATTTCATTATGTGCTGATATGTTCTTAGTTTGTGTGAAAGTGGACATGACCACAGACAGCACAGCAGAGGCTGAAATTAGAACATGGGTAAACTGCAAATGTTGGGTTTACTCAAAAGAAATTCGATCCACACTACTAGACCCAACAGGATGTGATGACCATTCATTCCTTCATTGATCTTTAACTACAGATGTTGATGATGATTTAGATTTTAAGCTGTATAACCACTTTGTTCTCTCATATGTTCATATTCTGCTGTTACCACTTTCAGAATGATTACAAAATAATAAGTCAGGGGACTGTAACTCTTGATAACTTTATATACAATCAAATGCAATCTCAATATCAAATCAAATGCAGGATCAATATCCAATCAAATACAGGCTCAATATCAAATCAAATGCAGGATCAATATCCAATCAAATGCAGGATCAATATCCAATCAAATGCAGGCTTGAAAAAACATGTCAAAAATTCAACATATATAAATAACCAGAATATCAGAGGATGTCCGACAAATTGGAAAGTGCTGCAGTATCAAATCATATGCAGGATCAATATCCAATCAAATGCAGGATCAATATCCAATCAAATGCAGGCTTGAAAAAACATGTCAAAAATTCAACATATATAAATAACCAGAATATCAGAGGATGTCCGACAAATTGGAAAGTGCTGCAGTATCAAATCATATGCAGGATCAATATCCAATCAAATGCAGGATCAATATCCAATCAAATGCAGGCTTGAAAAAACATGTCAAAAATTCAACATCTATAAATAACCAGAATATCAGAGGATGTCCGACAAATTGGAAAGTGCTGCAGTATCAAATCATATGCAGGATCAATATCCAATCAAATGCAGGATCAATATCCAATCAAATGCAGGCGCGAAAAAACATGTCAAAAATTCAACATATATAAATAACCAAAATATCGGAGGATGTCCGAAGAATTGGAAAGTGCCGCAGTAACCAGACAAATGAGAGGTAAATACGAAGTTAATAATAAAGGTTACTGAATATAGCCTAACTATCAATATAAATAAATCAGAAATAACAATAAAACAAAGACAAATTTCAACATGTCAATCCTATTGGGACCTTTGTCAAGAAACAAAACCAATTAAGACAACACAACTATACAAATACAACAATGCAAAGACTTGGACAATTATTTCCCTACAAAGTCACTTTGCAATGGTTTTTATAGTGAAATCAATGTCCAAGTCTTTGTATTGTTGTATTTGTATAGTTCTATCTATCTATTTATCTATACGCTGTGGCCCTTGTTTGCTTTGCGGCGTCAGGGGTGGAAGAGTTCTCTGGAGATGGCCTTCTTGTGTGCTATTTGTAAGCTTGTTCCTGTGGCTTCTTTGATTTCTGTGATTCATCTTTTACATGATCTGCCTCTGGCTTTATAACCGTTATGGCTATGTGTCATGGCCATTTGTTCCATGCTATCTGTTGGTAGTCTGGAAGCGTGTGAAATTCTAATTCTATCTCTTAATGACACTTGAGTATTCTTCGTAGACATGTCATTTCTGTTGTCACTATTTTTCTCTTGTCTTGTGCTGTCATTGTCCAGGTTTGGCACTGGTAGCACAGTGATGGAATAATAATAGTCTTGTATAATTCAACTTTAGTGTCTATGTTTACATTTTTGTTCTTGCAAATACGTGTCCTCTGTCCTAGGATCTGGTATGTTTTATTGCATCTATTTTGTATCTCTTTACTGGTTTTCCCTTCACTCGATATAATGTAAAGTTGTGTTGTCTTAATTGGTTTTTGTTTCTTGACAAAGGTCCCAATAGGACCGACACATTGAAAATTGTCTTTGTTCTTTGTTTTATTGTTATTTCTAATTTATTTATATTGATAGACAATATTCAGTAATCTTTATAATTTAACTTCGTATTTACCTAAAAAATTCAACATGAAGATTAATATTGAAATAACTGAAATAATGGCAACAGCAAAGAAAGAAAAAAATATCACTCTCCATTGATAATAAACACCTTAAACAGGTAAAGGAGTTCACTTAGTAAGCATTATATCAAGTGAAGGGAAAAACAATAAAGAGATACAAAACAGATGCAAAAAAAAACAACATACCAGATCCTAGGACAGATGACAAGTATTTTTAAGACAAATATGTAAACATAAAAACTAAAGTTGTATTGTACAAGACTATTATTATCCCATCACTATACTACCAGAGCCAAACCTGGACAATGACAGCACAAGACAAAAGAAAAATAGTGACAACAGAAATGACATGTCTACGAAGAATGCTCAGAGTGTCATTAAGAGATAGAATTAGAAACGATAACATCAGACAGATAACCAAAGCAATATCAGTATTGGAACACATTAAACAAACAACAGATCAAGTGATTTTCACACACTTTCAGACTAAAAAAAGACAGCATGCCACAGCTGGTCATGACACATAGACATAACGGTTATAAAGCCAGAGGCAGACCATGTAAAAGATGGACCACAGAAATCAAAGAAGCCACAGAAACAAGCTTACATCTCCAGAGAACTCTTCCACCCCTGACGTAGCACGGCAAACAGGGGCCACAGAGTATAAATACATAGACAGTTTATTCCTCATCAACTTATTGATCACCAGAATTTATGCCATTTCTGCAAAACATTTAAAAGACTTCCAGAATAAAATAACTTAGTTTTCAAACTAAACCAATTATCACAAGCCAGTACGACATCTTCGCTATAAAGGTAAGATTTACGAAGAGGAAAAAGATGAATGGAGTCAAATCTGGAGAATATGATGGGTGTATAATAATTTCAATATTCAAATCTGGAGAATATGATGGGTGTATAATAATTTCAATATTCAAATCTGGAGAATATGATGGGTGTATAATAATTTCAATATTCAAATCTTTGGCTGTTTGCAGCACAAGCCATGCTTTATGGGAAGGTTGTATTGTCTTGAAACATTAGCATAATTTGAGTGCGCGCTATCCCTTGTTTTCTGGTCAGTCTTTCTTAGTTTGGTATGGGGATCAACGTAGCAATGGCCCCTTAGTCGTGTTGCAATGAGGCAGGTAATTTTTCAATAAGACACATATGACATCCCAAACAACCATCAGCTACACTTTTCTTGCAGATTTCTTTCCTTGATATGCGTTGGTGATAAACAGACTTCCAAAGTATGCTGAAAAATTAGCTCTGGTTTCTGCCCTTTGCACCGTTTTCTACGCTGAAGAAACATAGATTAATAGTACCGCTGGAATTATACACGGTAAAATGGGGAGCGTATTCATCCAGCGAGCCATGGGAACAATTAGCATGCATACTCTCCATTTGCTGGGAGAAACTGAGCACCTTATGTATATGTCAGTAATACCGTTATATCGGTTGGTTTATAACTCATTACTATCATGATGTGCCGTCTTCGCAACAAAGGTTGGCTGCAATGGATCTCCAACATCTCCCGTCTCTTACCATGGTGATGCACTCTGCCAGACTAACCTGTCCATCTCGTGATGCTTTTCTCCCACTTGTATCTCTGTCTACCATTTGCTCGCTTCCCGTCATGCAAGACCTACTCTCAACAGCAATGACCAGTTAACAGAACGACAGCTCATTATAAATTATATTAAATCGTCCCTAGACCACGTGAAAAGTAGTTTAAATCCACACTTCGCTAACAGCATCATTGACAGGATTCGATACAAAAGGAGCAGTCGCCGGAGCGACGGAGTACGTACTCTGCGGTCGACATCTGTTCCGTCAGATATAGGCTCAGCTTTTTGTCAAATTACAAAACGTCCAGGCCGAGATGGATCTTCTAATGGAAGGCCAGGAAAGAGAAGAGTAAGAAGGAAAGTAGAATAAGTTTGAAAAATGTCAAAAATGGACATTGGAATTGTTCTAGCACTTTTCAGCGTGGTCCAGAACTGGAACGGTTAGCAAACGATTTCGATGTAATGCTTCTGCAAGAGACATAAGCCCAAAAAACTATCAGTTCAATGCCTATTGAGTTATGTTAAACCGACTAGTCCACGCATCACGGTGAGGTGATCCTCATACAGCGTGACATACCACACTGTCTGCTCGACCTGACACCTTGGGATAATGGAGATAGGGAGATCATAATTCGTGGACGAAGATGGAACATTATTAATATCTATGTTCGAAACTGTTCCCACGTCAAGCCTGAAAACTGGAATTTTCACAATGAGTTGAAAGACACCCGGGAGATTTTATACTAGTGTGCGGAGAATTCTCGAAAAATATCTCCTGGGGAAACCCAAACAACAACACACAGGGAATGGCACTATACAGGGTCCTGTTAGAGACTGATCTCACTATTCTTAATTGTGCCAGAATGACCAGGTTAGCTACCAAAGAGACATACTCAGATTAAAAAATTGACCTTGCACTGGTGTCGTGTCGTTGTGAAATGGAAACGACATGGGCGGCACATGGTTTACAATGGAGATGACCACCTACCATGCGCGGTAACAATCACAAACGGGCAGAACTTTAGAAATAGCAAGAGACAACATGCCTTTAAATATAAGCGCAACGAGGATTCAATCTTGAGCAAGTTGTGACAACTGGCATGGCAAAGAAATACAGTGAGGCCAAACATACGGCAACCCCCATGGTGGACGGAAGAGATAAAGTCTGCATGGGTAAAGAAGAAGCAAAGTGTCAGAGAGTGGCAACATAAGAGACGATAGACACAAGTCACCATGGAAAGCAAACAACAAAAACAGAGTTAGAGATTACTATAAAGAAGATCACTGAAGCGTTTAACAAATCGTAAAGGAAACCAAGAAAGAACGTTGCGATAATTTCACACAAGATGTTGCCCGACGTATCTAGACATCACTTTTGATAGAAGTCTTTCTTTCACGAAACATGTGGTCAATATCAGTCAGAAAGCTGGGAAGGGTGTCAGTGCAGTTAAAATCATGGCATCTGCAGAGATGCCGCAGCGAACCATTTTTCAGATGATGTAGGTAGTGATATTAACTGTGTTGGACTATGGCTTAGGTTTACTGACACTGTCGCAAAAATAGGTAGATAGTTTGGAGAGAGTTCAAAACGAGGCAATGAGAGCTTTCCTAGGATGCACAAGAGATACACCTAACATGACCATGAGGTTTCTCCTAGACCTACCGAGCATCAAATCGAGACATAAAATAGCTCAGGTTAAAGAATACTTCAAGCCAATAATGATCATGACCTCTTACACAATCTCTAGACAACACAAAAGGAAAGCATATCAAGAGGGGAAGGTCCTGGGTAGCATAAGCAGAAGATACCCTACTCAGAGTTTGTGAGCTGGAGGAAGTGGGAAGAGGCTGTGAATGGGTGACATTTGGCAAAGAGAGAAAGTTATTGACAACAGTTGTGATACAAATGGGAAGAGAGTGCCGCGACTGGGCTGCCAACAGAACAGAGAGAATGATCCAAGAACTCATACTGCAGCACTCGAAGCCACACGATACGATAATTTATACAGACGGCTCAGTAACACAAGAAACAAACAGGTGTGGTTGAAGTTTCGTGTCCTAACAAAATGATAAGAAATTAACTGAGACGTCAGCTGCGTACCCCACTACAACATCTAGTATGAGAATGGAAATAGAAGCAGTGACAGCAGCTCTCACTTCGCTGACGACGCAACCACCAACAGACTCAGTGATTCTATCGGACTCTCAAAGTATACTGCGTAAGATAGAAAAGTGTATGATCAGAACTGAATGGGTCATTCTGCTCAACAACGCGTACTATATGGATCTACTGTCCAGGTCATGCTGGGCTCACGGGAAACGAAAAAGAAGATGTGTTGGCTGGTAAAGTCTTGGAGATGAGAAGAGACACGATTTAATTTATTAGAGCAGTCATGGATACTCTATGAGAAGACGAGGAGGAAGTCGAACGAGATAATTTACATATTAAGAGAATGGTAGAAATAGAAGGGACTAGAGGTGATGGGAGAAAGTACTCCCTCTCCGGAAAGATCAGAAGAACACGTAATCAGCAACTGACTGGGACACTGAGCTTATACACTTTTAGATAGCTGACTGAACGGCAAGCAAAGCATATATGGGAATGCCCCCAGTGCTGTGACGCTTGTTCCTAATAAAAAATCACTTCCCCTCACACTACCTTCAATCAAGTAAGGTACGCAATAAGGTGTCATCACGTCATGTCTTTTAATATGTTCAAAATACGTTATTTATTTGTTTCATCTTCACTTCTTTTAATAGTTCTTGTTTTCCTATAAAGTATTAAAAGCTGTTTTTTTATTTTCTTAACTTTCCACGAAGTTATCTCTATTCGTGTGTGTGTGTGTGTGTATATATATATATATATGATATAACGATCGTACATTCCAGTAACCTATTTTAAATCGATCTTTTGCATTTAGCAGTTGTTTACCAACTTGATATAACGATCATACATGGATGTGAGAGCTGGAAAAGCTCTTCATCTTTAAAAAAGAAATTACAGAGTTTCGAGAACAAATGTCTTCGTAGGATAACTAACACCCATTGGAGTGAATTCAAATCGAATGATAAAATCAGAGAAGATACACATCAAAATTTCATCACAGATGTTATCAAAAAGCGCCATTGGCCTACATCGGGCATGTCCTACGCAAAGACACCAACAGAATGCACCACCAATCTCTCGAATGGATACATACAGGCCAAAAGAGCAAGTGGTAGATCAAAAGAAACACTCAGAAGAGCAATACTTAGAGAAAGTAAAACAACCAATATTCATACTATTCAAGAACTGCACAGAATAGCTTTGAACAGACATAATTGGAGAGATCTGATCTCTGCCCTATGCGCTAACTTCAGCGCAAAAAAAGAAATATATATATACATATATATATATATATATATATATATATATATATATATATATATATATATATATATATATATATATATATGTGTGTGTGTTTGTGTGTGTGTGTGTGTGTTTGTGTGTGTGTGTGTGTGTGTATTATATATATTTTTTGTGTGTACGTGCGTGCAAATTCAAGAGTATGTTTTTAAGAGTGTGGTGCAGAACCACAACTTCCGGGTTATTTAATACAAAAATAGGTAGATGTGTTACCAAAATAAAATATAAAACATAACAACGAGATACAGAGACAAATGACGTTTCGACTAAAAAGCCTTCATCAGGAGAAACCAAAGACCAGAATAGAACGAGTTTTACATAGAGACAAACGTGGTTATGATAGAGAGAAAGGAAAAGGAGATATAGTGAATGGATAGCGGAGGAAGCAAAGATGGAGCAGCATGGCAGGTAAGAAGAAGGTATAGGGAGAGTATAGTGGTAAGTAAAATGGTCTTATGTTTAGTCAAAGTGATTATCCAAGACACAATAGTCAAGTTTTCATCTAGTAAACAGAACCCTATTTCTATCTCATCAGTACAGTTTACTTGGCTGACTCATTCCATAGACAGCCAAGTGATCCAATGATCCAAAAGTCAAAAGTGTAGCTTACGACTGGAGATGGATTTAAGTGATATGTCAAGGCCAACTATCATTTGGAAAAACAAAATCAATGCTATAGATTCATACATGTCTACAAGAATCATACTTTCAATATTAAACGCATGCGGTTGCATCTGTGGGTCCCACAAATTTCCTGCGTTACAAACTACCATTGCAACAGAAAACCTTAGTAGATGACATGCCGTTATATTGAGGCTCTCTTATGGAAGCTTGTATCGTGTCATCTATACAATTATATACCCCCTCTGAGTATAAATCTCATTCAATAGACATTGCACTAAGTGGAAAGCTGAAGTCTCCTGGGTATGAAAGAAATCTCAGAAACCCACCCCACTGTACATAAGAAGTAAGAGCTAATAGCTCGCAATTCCTGGGGTTCTGAATCAATCAGTCAATCAATATTAAATTGACAAATATATTTACTTGTATGGTTTATACTTCTATTGATAAGGGTTGGGATGGTTAACTCCTTCCGACTCTTAGGAGATCATAAAATGTTTTTATTGCTAAGAATTTAGTCAAAAGGTGGTGAAACACCTCCCTTAACGATGTTTTACAAAAAAGGTCATCACCTTTCTCATGAAAAAGATGGAATTATTTCATACAACAACGGACGAATGCCCTTTTTACATTAGTTTTTTTAGGTAAAATCCCGTCCACACCGAAAACGTCTCTACGACCCTGATATAGCTATCTATGGGTCTTTATGGAACAACAAACTCCATCTCAAAATCCTCTTAGTTGCTGCTTACGAAATGTTTGACAGATAACAGTGTAGATATCCTTTTCTCCCCCTCCAGTCCCGTCAAATATAAATAACCAAATGGTCAGAGGGTGTCCGACAAAGTGGAGGGAGCCGCAGTAACCGAATGAACAAATAGTAAAGCAAAATGAATTAAACAGGTTACTGAAAACAATTACCTTGCCTATGAATAAAAATATAAAAAAGTATATATAAAAAACCTTACAATAAAAATAAACAGGACAATTCTCCACGTATCGGCACAAATGGAACCTTTTTCAAGAGACAAACAACAGTAAACACCACAATAATAAACAGAATAGATGACTTAGCCTGTCTAAAGCCACGTCTCCAAAACATAAAACCACGTCTCCATGACGCAGGAATAGAAAAACATCTAGTAAAAGAGAAAAAACAAGGGCAGTTTCTATTCAGTCTCGTGAAAACAAGGGCAGTTTCTATCTTTTGCTCCCACTCAGGCCAGGCAACATAAGGGCAGTTTCTATTGGAAATTAAGTTTATTTAGCTACCATTGCTTTCAGATTGCTCACTAGAAACAAATTGTCAAAGACTTTTTAAAAAAAATTTTCAAAATACACAGGTACGCTGTGTTGGAAATCTAATTTATTCATTATATGATTCCCTGACAGAAGACCCATGACAATCACATAATATTCTGAATTTATTTAATACGTCTACAGAAAATACGCTATGACCACTGATCTATATATAAATAGATTTAAGCCTTTACTCTCGCCTGCGCTTAGTGTTACCATGCACCATGTCAAAAAGAATGACAAACTCGCAAACATGATCACAGTTCTTTCGTTTGTACGAAGCTATACCAAGTGTGTTGATTCAAACACATGACACGTTCGTTATATGCCTATCAGTAAACTGATAGATACCGGGACACGTCAAAACCGAGCGAGATATCAGACAGCGATGTGAAGCCACAAAATTTTCCACGAGACCGCAACTAACATATATATCTGCCATTCACATAAACAAATGCATATTTTTGTTATTTTAGTGAGAAATATGTTTTCAAAATATTGTCAAAATATTCAAGTCAAAATAATTTGAGTTTGCTTTTAAAAATAAAAAATAAAGTTTTTATATTGTGAATGTGCGTTATTGTTGAAATAAATGTTCCATTAAGTTTTTAAAACTCACAAATTGCTATTTTATTATTTTCTACAGAAATTTAAAAAAATCGTTTTCTTGATATGATAATTAAGAACTTGAGTCATTAAAAACTATACAATATCACTATGTATCAAAATACTTATTCTTTTCTGTATTAAAAAAAAAAATTTATTTCAAAAAATGCATTCTGTCCAATAAAACAAAAGATTCAAACATAAATTTCAAACATAAAAATACATTTAAGTGGAACCGTGGAACTGAAACTACAATTTCAGAGTATCAAAATAATGTTTTAAATATTTTTTTTTCTTCGAAAAATGCATTCTGTCCAATAAAACAAAAAGATTACTAAATATTAAAATACATTTAAGTGGAACAGTGTAACTGATACTACAATTTCAGAGTTTTAAAAAATGACAAAAAAGTCGAGTGAAGCACTTTCTAAGCAGCTCTCCTATACCCCCGTAATCCTCTTTCGAGGCGGTATGACATAGCAGGCGCCGACATTCGAAAGCCACTCGGACGCTGAGTATCGCTCACCACTCAGCTGAGCACGTTTATGCTATTAACATTCCGTACGACCGAAAACTTCACCCCGGTGACTTCGTCCTGTCTTAACATGTCATATGGGGAGGAACCAGCCTAGATCCCAAGCGGTACTGTGACGAGCGAGCTGACTCGACACTGGCTGAACCTTGACCCCGCGGTGGAGTCTAAGACATGTGAACGGACTACTGACACTAGTTCCCATACAAAGTCAAGAGCCAACTTTTGTATGTAAAGTTCCGCGGGGAACTTGAACCTTATACGGACATTATCCCTTAACATCCAAAAGTATATGTGCCACACATTTTGTTACCAATGACAACAGTGAGGGATGAATGTCGCGCATATTGCTTTCGAAAAACGTTTTTATAAATAGGAGAACTGGGAAAAGTTACATACAATCTTTCAAAATAAATTTGAGTTGTTAATTTAAATGATATTGCCAATTGTCATATCAAAATTTGTGTGTTTTGATGATTTATTAATATCTCATACTTATTACCACCCTTGATTTTGGAGTGTATGCCCGGCTATGTCCCTTGGTAAATAAATGCTACTATCTTTAACTTCCGGTTCAAATAATGTTTTTGTTGTGCTGAATCAAGAACAGGTAGATCATTAATTTAACATATTAATATCGTAGAAATTAAATATCTGTGTTACTGAAACGGATATAATGATTTCCATCATGATTCGTTCACCCTTATATAATTCGGCAATGAAGATCTAAAGAAAATTGCAATGAAGCGAGAGACATGAAAAATCTATGTAAAAAAGCAACTAGGTACTTGGACACAATTTTCAGAATTGTTTATATTCAATAAACTTTATTGTGCATATCCCTTAGCCTTAAAAAATGCAATTCAACGATACCTCAACCAAGTCTGCACGTCAACCCTGAAAAAAGTTATGAATTTGACATCAAAATCAAAATATTACGCTGACATCAAAATAACTTACATGAAATATATAGGAAAATATAAATAAATCTTGTGACCACAAAATGTAGCTGAGTTGATATTTGAATATTCTAACTTATCTTTGTTATTTTCAATAATACTGTTAGTATAGTGTACTGTGGACAAACTTGACAAACTATACATTTTTTTGTTCATGAAGACAAGACACATCTGTTGTTCCCATTTCTGTAATTTTCAGAAGCCCGCACCAAAAATGACAGCTGTGTTTTCTGATGATTTTCGTCATATATTCTTATTTTGTCTCCTCTCTTAGTGATGTGTCTTTAATTGGAAATCTTTCCAATTAGTATTTGTGATTTTTCTGAGGCATCTATTCTTGAAGGCAACTAACTTCTTATCCATTATTGCGGTAGATTTCCAACTTCCACAGCCATATGTCAATGATGGAATCACACTTGCGTTGAATTATATACAGTATAATTATATATATATTATAATTAAATACCACATAATATATACAGTTTTGTGTTCAAAAATGCAAGACGCATCTGTTGATCCTATTTCTATAATTTATATGTGCGCACAGAACTAATAAATATTAATAATGGCAGTAAATTAGCTTAATTAAAATAGAAATAAATTATCACACTATTGAATATCATTAAATACCACAAAAATTATATATATTTGTATTGGCAAAGGCAAGACGCATCTGTTGATCCTATTTCTATAATTTATAGGTGCGCACAGAATTAATTAATGTTAAAAATGGCAGCAAATTTGCATAGTTAAAATGAAAGTAAATTATTAAACTATTGAATATAATTAAATACCACCGAATCTATATATTTTTGTGTGCGCAAAGGTAAGATGCATCTGTTGATCCTATTTCTATAATTTATAGGTGAGCGCAGAATTAATTAATATTAAAAATGTCAGGAAATTAGCTTAATTAAAATGAAAGTAAATTATCAAACTTTTGAATATAATTAAATACCACAGAATCTATATGTTTCTGTGTGCGCAAAGACAAGACGCATCTATTGATCCTATTTCTATAATTTATAGGTGCGCGCAAAATTTAATTAATATTAATAATGGCAGCAAATGTGCATACTTAAACTGAAAGCAAATTATCAAACTGTTGAATATAATTAAATACTACAGAATCTATATATTTATGTATGCGCAAAGACAAGACGCATCTGTTGATCGTATTTCTATAATGTTTAGGTGCGTGGATAACTAATTAATATTAAAAATGGCAGCAAATTAGCATAATTAAAATGAAAATAAATTATCAAATTATTGAATATAATTAAATACCACAGAAATTATATATATTTGTATTGGCAAAGGCAAGACGCATCTGTTGATCCTATTTCTATAATTTATAGGTGCGCGCAGAATTAATTAATATTAAAAATGGCAGCAAATTAGCATAATTAAAATGAAAATAAATTATCAAACTATTTAATATAATTAAATACCTCAGTAACTGTATATTTTTGTGTGCGCAAAGGCAGGACGAAATTGTTGATTACATTGTGCTAATCTTCAGATGAAATTAGGGCTAATAAAATTAAAAATGGTGGTAAATTTGCTTAACTAACAATTGCATCGGATTGTCTAATTATAAAATTTGTTCATTATTTCAGATATAATATTCTACAATACATACATTTTGTGTTTGCGAAACCGTGACAAATCTGCTGGTTACGTTGCTATTATTGTTAGATACAACCAAGTACCAACGAAGAAGATAACATAAAAGACAAATTGAACGAACTACTCTTTGCAGACGACCAAGTACTAATAGCGACATCAGAAGAACAATTGCAAGACCATATGAACAAACTCCACATAACATGTCAAAAATTCAACATGAAGATTAATATTGAAAAGACTGAAATAATGGCAATAGCAAAGAAAGAAAGAAATATCACTATCTCCATCGATGATAAACACCTTAAACAAGTAAATGAGTTCACTTACTTAGGAAGCATTATATCGAGTGAAGGGAAAACCAGTAAAGAGATACAAAATAGATGCAACAAAACATACCAGATCCTAGGACAGATGACACGCATTTTCAAGAACAAAAATGTAAACATAGACACTAAAGTTGCATTATGCAAGACTATTATTATTCCATCACTATGCTACCAGTGCCAAACCTGGACAATGACAGCACAAGACAAAAGAAAAATAGTGACAACAGAAATGACATGTCTACGAAGAATACTCGGAGTGTCATTAAGAGATAGAATTAGAAATGATAACATCAGACGGATAACCAAAACAATACCAGTATTGGAACACATCAAAAGACAGCAGATCAAGTGGTTTTCACACGCTTCCAGACTACCGACATATAGCATGCCACAGATGGCCATGACACATAGACATAACGGTTATAAAGCCAGAGGCAGACCATGTAAAAGATGGATCACAGAAATCAAAGAAGCCACAGGAACAAGCTTACAAACAGCGCACAAGAAGGCCATCTCCAGAGAACTCTTCCACCCCTGACGCTGCAAGGCAAACAAGGGACACAGCGTATAGATAGATAGATAGACAACCAACGCTAATTTGTATTAAAAAATCTAATTCACATATTTAAAATTAATTTTAATATAGAATCGTTAAATGTCCTTGTTATTTATGATAAAATGTTTCTGTTCTGCAAATGTGAGAAAACTTTCATGGATTATGTGCATAATGATGTGTTTAGTTAGTTTTGTGAGCAGCTTGTGTGGAGAAATACTGTTCAAGCACATCTACTGGTAAGTAGATCTTCTATTTCTACTGTATCTCCCCCCACCTTCCCCCCCCATATTATACATATAGTTAAGTTATTGTGCAGTCATGTTCTAGGAATAATAGTTAAGCAATTAGTGAAAAAAAATTACTATCAAGAGTAACTTGTCAGATAGTGCTTTGTAACCTAAGTCAGATTTTGTGATTATGAGCTTCATTTCCATGTCCTGACGCCTGAAAAACACTCTACCCCCTCCCCCCCCCCCCTCCTTTCCCCCAACAACGGGGTTGCATGTTCCTACAGACCTCTTGTCAGCCATTACATTTATGAAATTATATTTATAAATAACTTTTTAAACAAAAAAACTGATGTTCACTATGCAGATAGATGCTACTAAAACTACTAAATATAGCGACGTAGGTATTGTAAGTTAATGAAATGGTTATAACTTATCGGTATTACAAAATGGAACATCTGTATAAGTGATTCAAGCAGAAAAGGGCACTGTGTTCCAAATTTATTTTCATCTTCCTTCATCCTCAAACATTATTAATAGTTGCAAATATCTATATAAAAATTGTCTAAGAACTTCAGAAAATTATTTACAAACATGACACATCTAAGAAATAAGTAAATAACATGGTTGTAACATACCTGTGAGCACTAAATTTAGAATAACTTCACTGTAAAATAATATTTCAAGAAACATCAATGTCCGTCTTACGCGCCAATAATCGCTGAATAATAATCATTCACTCATTTCAAAGTAAAGTCTAATTTAGCATTAACATTTCTGGAAAATTCCCTTATGTCTTATAGCTGCTGTGATAAAATGCATAATCAGATATTTTATAGCCATGGCGAGAAATCGATAACGACTTTTAACCCGGATGTTAATTTTCAAAATAGTGCTACATAATTACAAATAATATAGTTAGATAGCCCTTCAGAAAAATTGCAATTCAACGATACCTCAACCAAGTCTGTACGCCAACCCTGAAATTTTTTTTTTCTAATGAATTTGACATCAAAATAATTTACATGAAACATATAGGAAAATATAAATAAAACTTGTGACCACAAAATGTAGCCAAGATGATAATTTCTAATTTATCTTTGTTATTCTCAATATAAACATATAAACAAAACAGCAAATTCTAATGAAACAAATGAACTGCTTTTTGTAGATGACCAGGTTTTATTTCACAACAGCATTAAAAACCTGCAAGATCACCTAAGAATAATAGACATAACAGGCAAGCAATTTGGAATACAAATCAACATAGACAAAACAGAAGTAATGAATATTGCAAGAGAAAAGGAGAACATCAACATACAGATAAACAATAAACAACTAAAACAAGTAGATGAATTCAAATATCTGGGAGACTTGAGAGACAAAATCAGGAATAAAGCACTAAGGAAACAATTAGGGATCAAGTCAACAATAGAATAAATCCAGAAACAACAAGTTAAATGGTACGGCCACATAATCAGACAGAAAGAGTAAAGTATTATCCAAAAAACATTTAACAAATGATACTAAAACAGGCGACCCATTGGACGCCCTCGTAAGAGGTGGATAGATAGTGTATTAGAGACACTCGGAAATATAACAGCAGAGGAGGCAAATAGAAGAGCAAAAGATCATACACTTACTCTTCCCTCAACACCGATTCGTACATGAGGACAGAAAGAAGAAGAAGAATACAAAACACAAACTATAAATTTTTGTGTTTGCTGAAACAAGACGCTTATGTTGATCACATTTCTAGAATTTTCAGATGGACACATAACTAATTGATATTCAAAATGGCAGTTAATTAGCATAATTAAAATGAAAATAAATGACATATCTATTAAACATAATAAAATATCACAGAAACTATATACCGGTTAGTTTTGTATTTGCAAAGACATTGCTGTGATTCGTAGATGCACGTGCAACTAATTAATATTCAAAATGTTGGCTAATTTGCATAATTTAAACAAATGTTGATGCTTTAACAAATTAACTGCTGGTTTGGGCATTGTTTTACTCTCTTAAAAGTTACATATATAAAAAGAAAAATGGTTACAGAACTTAATAAATCTAGTTTCAAACAAGACAACATCACTATTTTAAACCCTGTCACAAGAAATTTATAACATAAGTAAAATTTTCCAAACATGCTAATCTCAGATGTTCAAGTACCTACATACAGTATTAGGTCCTACACCATTCTAGTTTACTTAATTAATAGGCAGGACTATGTACATTACTGTATTTTACATGGGTACAATCCGGACAGTTACAGATATTTTGTTGGTACATTTCTTAAAATATAGGTGTGATTGTTGTCACCGCCAACAGTGGGGCATTTACCAATAATAACATTGAAGAAAGGGTGGATAAAGACATCGTCGCTAATAGCAACATCAGAGACATAAATATAAAAGACGTAAGAAGTGCCATGTCTATCAGTGATAGCGCATCTCACAGAAAAAGTCGAAGGGCTACTCAAGATGCTTCGGCGCATCTCTCTAGACCTAATCATTGGAAGCAGAGATTTTTTCTGGAAGAGTTTAGCATTAAAGTTATTAACCAGGGTAAGTACTGTACAGTGATAGGCCTATAGATGTGTTTGTTTGAGTTGCTTTAATATTTAATATGGTACCAGATATCTAATTTGGCCATCTCTGGTGCCATTTATTTGCAATATTATAACTTAGGCATAAGTCTTCAATTTTTGTCAGTTTATTATGACAATCAATACAAGGTAACTGCATGAAACATAACAACAATTAGAATTACGTAAAACACAGGTTTGTATATTGCTTCAATGAGACACAACAGACTATAGCTAAAACTGGTAGGTAATGATGGGCAATGATGAGAACACAAGAAATCATAAAAATTACAATACACAAATCAGTTGTAATATGACCTTGTCATTATAGGTGAGAAAGAGAGTTCTGCAGTGCTATATAACCCCTATACTAACATATGGGTGCGAGTCTTGAACAATAAACAAACTGGAAAATTGGAAATTAGAAGCAACAGGGATGTGGTTCTACAGAAGAATGCTGAGAATACCATGGACTGCCAGAAAAACTAATGTAGAGGTGTTGAAAGAGTCAAATGCGAAATGGACTTTAATCAACAATATAAGAAAAAGGCAATCTTCTTTTTTTGGCCACTTCATGAGACAGGCAGGTTTAGAGAACATAGTCACAACAGGCAAAATTGAAGGCAACAGAGACAGAGGGCGACAACGTGAGAAAATATTAGACAGTTTGACAACTTGGCACGGCAAGGAAACAACGACTTTGATACATAATACTGTGGACAGAGAGCTGTGGAGAGCCATGACTACACCAGCCGGCATGGCACCTGATGATGATGACTACTTACTTAACTAAATTGGTAACTTATTAACTTAATCCTATTATTCATTCTAAGTTAGTATGAAGTTCAAATGAATAAATAATAGACCTAAGTTAGTAAGTTCATACAATGAACTTACTCTGCTTCTACTTGCCTGTGTGAGTGTTGAAATTTGGAATAAGTGTAACGAATTATATTTTTCTATGATATGAAACATAAATTAAAGAAATAATTAAAATAATTAAAGCTATGCAAACTTCAATGAATACAGTACAGGAGATTAAGAAAGAAATGGTTTAAAGTAATACTGTCAGTAGTGTAATCCTGGGGGAGTGGATCATACCCACACGGGCCATACCTCGATGCATTCTTAGGTAATCCGGTAATGATTATGTGATACCTATTCTGTGCTCATCACACTTGACAGAAGTTGCAGGGACAAAAATTAGGTGGCAGTGGATGCAGAAGACAGGGCGATCATTAATTGACAATAACACTACAGAGAATAATAATGTAATAATCTAAACTGATGAAGATAATGTGTTTGTTAAATGGGGGATTAAAGCCTCTTAGCTGAGGCATGATCCTTTCAACCTAAGACATAAGTCTATTTTGGTTATATCAGGCCGTATTAGCTTTTATCTAAATGTGACCTAATGGTCTGGGTGTTTGGAAAGCCGTGCGTGCTATTGCTATGTATTATCTATATTGCTAGGTAGAGTTGATGTTTATTTGTGGCCAAGATGCCTTTTATCTAAGTGTGACCTATGGTCTGGGCGAATTGAGAACCGTGCACGCTATTATTGCAAAAGAATGTTATGTTGATAGTTGTAAGATGAAGATAACATTGAACAAACATGGACTTAATGCAACCAAGGTGACACATCTGGTCTTGGAACGACAGCTTAAGTTCCCACCTTTATGCTTAACGGCAGTTGTGGATAACTCCTGGGGATAGACAATAGATGAATCAGTCATTCATCACAAATAATGTACCCGGTAATTTGGCTGTTTCCTACTTAGTTCGGTTGGAAAACAGTCAAAGGATTCAGAGGTACCTTTACTACAACCAGGAACAGTCTTACAATGGAGATAAAAGCTGTGACATAAGCACTGTAATGGCTGATGTCACATAACTATTCTTATCCATACATATTTAGTGACTCAATGAACATAATCCATGAAGTTGAAGCGGAAGTCATACGCAGTCAGTGGGTGGAGTTATTGTCTCAATCTATGACCAGAGAAGTTATCTTTACCGGTATATTCTTGCAAGGACAAGTGGGTGTTGGGATAATGAACGGGCCGATGAACTGACGATCATGGCCACATTGTCAATAGGTACATCACTGGATCAATCTGACATAATTAATGCATTTAGGTACTTCATCTACTCAGAGATTTTCAAAAGTGTGAATCATGGCCCCTCTCAAGAATGCATGAGATTGTGGTATAAATATTGGAACAGCTCACAAAGAGAAACATAAGAGATATGCAAAGAGACTGATAAATCAGCCAAGAGGCTGATTCCTGAATCAATCAGGACGCCACATAAAAAACACAATGGGAATATGTCTGTATCAAATAATAGTTATGGTACTTGCTCTGTGGAGGACGTTGGGACAGCGATAATGCCGGTCTCTATGCCTCGAAAGGGCCCAACCTCAATTACTAGAGGTCCTTAATTGTTCATAGAAGCCAGGAGGCAAGGGAATAGAGGTACTGGCCAAACAAACCAACAACCAATAAAAATACTGCACTGGAATGTTGAGGGTGTAAAGTTTATCAGCAAGGCATAAGACCACACCTGGAATATGGTTCAGCTGTTTGGTATCCTGCATCAAACAGCACATTACAGGATCTAGATAAAGTGCAAAATTAGGCGCTTAGGATAATGCTGGGAGCAATGAAACCACCCATAGTAGAGATGTAGAAAATGGGAAGAATGCAAACACTTGGCTAACGTAAATACACAAAGATACTAATACAAGTCATCCAATGAAGGAAAGTTTCCAAAATCTAGCAATGGGGCAACTAAAAAGAAGCAGCTTTATCAACCAAGCTAAACGACTCAGACAACTTACAGACCTACCTGAATTGACAGTAACTTAAGGCCTGTACCAGAACAAACGCCTTCATAAAAGGCATAAGGATTGAGTACATAAGGATTTATTTAAATATGCATAAATTAAAGTGCACGAATTTTGCATAAAATGTAAGCAATTAATTACCGGGTACATTGATTATTCTTGATTTGCTCTTTCAGGCAATGGCAAGAAGGTCTGCACAGGATCTCATATGATCATCACTTGGGGAAAAAAATTGTCAGTGGGAAATGTTGTTACGAGACTTGGAGCAAGACAGGAAATTGTCACTATATTATGATGACACCATCAGTCGTGAAGAGAAGGTAATTACATTGCATTTGTTTTGCTGAAGTTTGATGTGTTGGGCCATTGGTACAAATAAAATAGCAACACAATGCATTTCTTTTCTCTGGACTACATCCTGCTGGAAATCTAGTAGGACCATTATCCTGCTACAAGAGAGACCCAGCGGGAGTTTAAGAATGAACGTTTAAGAAGAACAATTTTTTGTAGTATCCACTCCTCTTTAAATTTTTTTTAGCATGTGTCAAACTCGCACTGGATCTCTCTTGTAGTAAAATTATTGTCCTACTAGATTTATTTCAGCACAATGTAGTCCAAGGAACTGAGATGTGTTGTATCCATGTTTTATAATTTGCGCCAAAGTCCCTACACATCTGACTTCAGCAGTGGTATATTTCATTCATTTTCCTTTTGTGGTGAAGTTAGCGCATAGGGCAGAGGTCAGATCTCTCCAATTCTGTATGTTCAAAGCTATTCTGTGCAGTTCTTGAATAGTATGAATATTGATTGTTTTACTTTCTTTAAGTATTGTTCTTCTGAGTGTTTCTTTGGGTCTATCCCATGCTCTTTTGCCTGTAGGTATCCATTCAAGAGATCAGTGGTGTATTATTCTATTGATGTCTGCGCGTAGGACATGCCCGATGTAGGACCAACTGCGTTTTCTGATAACATTTGTGATGAAATTTCGATGCGTCTCTTCTCTGATTTTAACATTCGATTTGAATTCACTCCAATGGGTGTTAGTTATCATATGAAGACATTTGTTAGTGATATATATATATATATATATATATATATATATATATATATATATATATATATATATATATATATATATATTATTGTTTTCCCAATTCCACTAAATGGTGTCAGAAAGCAGACACTGTAACTTGCGAACTTTCACCATTACTTCTCCACCCAAAAATCAAAATGACAATGGCTACATATCTGGCCTTGGAATAACAACTGAGGCACCCACCAGCTTAACTGCATGGATATTATCAATCATAATTCACTTAGGGAAAGACAGTTAAAAATGTCAATATAATAATTCTCTTCACTTCTGGAAGCCCACAACATTTCATCTGCATAATCATGTTTCCATTTGTGGTGCAACATTCAGAGAAACCAGCATTGCGAATCACATTGGAGGAACCAGATAACCAGGGTTCCTCCAGACCATGTTTCTAGCCATGATAATTTCAAACAAAAACATACATAATATTATATGCAGCCCTCCAGTAGTTTTACAATTTTCAATGCGGCCCTCTGCACAAAAAGTTTGCCCACCCCTGCTATACAGCACAGAAGAGTGTTTGGAAATTCATGTAAAATTAACAAATTGCACACCAATATAGTATTTACTCAGATAACAATTACCGGGTAGTAGGTATTACTTTATGACCCTTGTATATATTATAGAAGTAGAAGTGTGAAAGTATCACCTGTGGCCCAATAGACTAATCCCTATTGTGAATTTAGAAGTTTGAAGGTATCACCTGTGGCCCAATAGACTAATCCCTATTGTGAATTTAGAAGTTTGAAGGTATCACCTGTGGCCAAATAGACTAATCCCTATTGTGAATTTAGAAGTTTGAAGGTATCACCTGTGGCCCAATAGACTAATCCCTATTTTGAATTTAGAAGTTTGAAGGTATCACCTGTGGCCCAATAGACTAATCCCTATTGTGAATTTAGAAGTTTGAAGGTATCACCTGTGGCCCAATAGACTAACCCCTATTGTGAATTTAGAAGTTTGAAGGTATCACCTGTGGCCCAATAATCTAACCCCTATTGTGAATTTAGAAGTGTGAAGGTATCACCTGTGGCCCAATAATATAACCCCTATTGTGAATTTAGAAGTGTGAAGGTATCACCTGTGGCCCAATAATCTAACCCCTATTGTGAATTTAGAAGTTTGAAGGTATCACCTGTGGCCCAATAGACTAACCCCTATTGTGAATTTAGAAGTGTGAAGGTATCACCTGTGGCCCAATAATCTAACCCCTATTGTGAATTTAGAAGTTTGAAGGTATCACCTGTGGCCCAATAGACTAACCCCTATTGTGAATTTAGAAGTTTGAAGGTATCACCTGTGGCCCAATAGACTAACCCCTATTGTGAATTTATAAACAAGTTAATAATTATTTAGTATTTTTTGTAACATAACATCATATGTTATGTTGTACATATGTGTGTGTTCATGTGAGTTTGTGGAACAGTAAGAGTGAATGTGTGTGTTTATGTGAGTTTATAGTATAGTGAAAGTTAGTGTGTGTGTGTTTCTGTATATGTGAGTTGGTGGTATAGTGAGAGTTAGTGTGTGTATGATTTAAACTAGTCCTAAAAATTCAGCAATGAAACTGAGTGTTAGCACCAAATGTCAAAATTATACCAGTTTCTTTCTTGTACTGTATGTAGTGAATTTCTGTTATAACATACATATTTTGTCAACTGCGGCCAAGTTGTTATAAAGGTAAATGCAAATAAAGTAAATTGGTTACTAGAAAACTGTCAATATAAAATAATAAAATATAGAAAATAACAATAAAGCAAAGAACAAATACAATTGTCAATGTGTCTGTCCAATTGGGACCGTTATCAAGACAACAAAAACAGTTAAGAACACAAAACCATAACGAATATAAACCAAATGAATTTCTCCCACCAGGAAATCAACACCCAGCAACAACAGATCTAGCGTTGTTCTTTGATAGTTTTCTAGTAACCTATTTACTTTATTTGCATTTACCTCTTTTTGTCTGGTTACTGCGGCACTTCCTTTTTGTCAGACATCCTCCGATATTTGGTTTATTTATATCCAAGTTGTTATAACAGGATTCCACTGTATATTTTATCACAGACATTGTTCTAACAGTTCTTGTAACCTCTTCATCTCTCATGTGATCTCTTCTTGTAAACTCTTCATCTCTCATGTGATCTCTTCTTGTAAACTCTTCATCTCTCATGTGATCTCTTCTTGTAAACTCTTCATCTCTCATGTGATCTCTTCTTGTAAACTCTTCATCTCTCATGTGATCTCTTCTTGTTCTGTTTGCTCGTTTTCTTACACATCTCATCAAGTGTCAGTAAAATTATAATTATGTGATCTTTGGATCTTTCCAAAGAGCGCTAGTTAGAACGCTAGTCTCACACAAGTGAGGTCTAGAGTTCAATCCCCGGTAAGGACTGAGATTTTTCTGTTGGAGGGTAAATTAAAAAACTCATTCTGTACATGACGTGGCGACAGCAAGAGCATGCAGCCTTTATCACACAGCTATTCAATCCCCTCCCTGCAATGCCTGAACTGGTAAAATGCAGTATTGACAGTTTTTTTGTTGTTGACAGTTTGGATCTTTCCAGAGAGGATACATTTTCTCCCGTCATCCGTGAACACCCCCAAGCCTATAATTTGTTGTGTATATACGTTGTCAGCTCCCGCATCACCTTCTTCCCTTTGTAGCATATATATATAACTGACATAAAGATGGAATACTTTGTTTAGAATACCTGATGGAATCCTTGCTTAGAATACCTGATGGAATCCTTGCTTAGAATACCTGATGGAATCCTTGCTTAGAATACCTGATGGAATCCTTGCTTAGAATACCTGATGGAATCCTTGCTTAGAATACCTGGTGGAATCCTTTGTTTATAATACCTGATGGAAACCTTTTTTTATATTACCTGGTGGAATCCTTTGTTTATAATACCTGGTGGAATTCTTTGTTTAGAATACCTGGTGGAATACTTTGTTTAGAATACCTTGAGAAATACTTTCTGTATAAAATAATGAAAAAATATTCAGTACAGAATATCTCTTTCAACCATTACTTAATTTTTGGATTCTCAAACACCTATTCTCCACTAAAGAAGGATGTGTCGGACCATTGACGCAAATAAAATGTCAACACAATGTATTTCCATTCTCTGGACTACATACTGATGGAAATCTAGCAGGACCATTGTCCTGCTACAAGAGAGATCCAGCGGAAGTTTGAGAATGTGTCCTGCTACAAGAGAGATCCAGCGGAAGTTTGAGAATGTGTCCTGCTACAAGAAAGATCCAGCGGAAGTTTGAGAATGTGTCCTGCTACAAGAGACATCCAGCGGAAGTTTGAGAGTGTGTCCTGCTACAAGAGAGATCCAGCGGAAGTTTGAGAATGTGTTCTGCTACAAGAGACATCCAGCAGAAGTTTGAGAATGTGTCCTGCTACAAGAGACATCCAGCGGAAGTTTGAGAATGTGTCCTGCTACAAGAGAGATCCAGCGGAAGTTTGAGAATGTGTTCTGCTACAAGAGACATCCAGCGGAAGTTTGAGAATGTGTCCTGCTACAAGAGACATCCAGCGGAAGTTTGAGAATTAATGCTGAAAAATAAGAAAAATACACCAAATTTGGTGCTGTCAATATCATAATCATGAATGGCCAACCCCTTTTTACATTGAACCTCAAGCTGGTTTAAGTGAGTTGGGTTTGTCAGATGAACTACTGCCCCCCCCCCCCCCCGCCCAAATTTGAGAGATTAGTCTCGTCACTCAAGATAATGGACATAAAGTGACCAATGATTAGTCTCGTCACTCAAGATAATGGACATAAAGTGACCAATGATTAGTCTCGTCACTCAAGATAATGGACATAAAGTGACCAATGATTAGTCTCGTCACTCAAGATAATGGACACAAAGTTACCAATGATTAGTCTCATCAGCCAAGATAATGGACACAAAGTGACCAATGATTAGTCTCATCAGCCAAGATAATGGACACAAAGTGACCAATGATTAGTCTCGTCAGCCAAGATAATGGACACAAAGTGACCAATGATTAGTCTCATCAGCCAAGATAATGGACACAAAGTGACCAATGATTAGTCTCATCAGCCAAGATAATGGACACAAAGTGACCAATGATTAGTCTCATCAGCCAAGATAATGGACACAAAGTGACCAATGATTAGTCTCGTCACTCAAGATAATGGACACTGTTCTGGGTCAACCCCCATGACTGTTATAGTGAAGGAGTTCAGCGAGGGGATAAAGTGCGTTCTCCCTGGAAAGATCCACAGAACTCACCACCAGCAACTTGGACTTCTTATGTGTCTGGCTCAATGGGAGGATGGTACAGAGCTCGTTTCCAGGATCATACCGTCGCAGGCAATTAAGCAGATGAACCATTCAGAAAGCAGTGATAACCTGTTGAACATATTTATATTGCCTAGAAATATACTGCATAGAAATATACTGCAGCCATAAAATGCTGGGTTAATCATTACGTTCAGAGAATATGCTACCAATGGTTAACCTCACATGGGCTCCTGTTAATCCCACATGGAGAGATACACTCCTGTCAACCTCACATGGAGAGATATACTCCTGTCAACCTCACACGGAGAGATATGCTCCTGTTAATCCCACATGGAGAGATATACTCCTGTCAACCTCACATGGAGAGATATGCTCCTGTTAATCCCACATGGAGAGATACACTCCTGTCAACCTTACATGGAGAGATATGCTCCTGTCAACCTCACATGGAGAGATACACTCCTGTCAACCTCACATGGAGAGATACGCTCCTGTCAACCTCACATGGAGAGATATTCTCTTTTCAACGTCTTATGGAGAGATGTGTTCTTTTCAAGCGCTGACGTTAGGTACTGAATGAATTAATGAATGAATACGTTATTTATAGGTTAAAGGTTCAAAAAAAGATTTAAAAGTCATAGAGGATTGACTTGACTGCACTAAGTTTCCCATATGCACTCTCAACGAAGTGGCACGCCGCCTGCCGATAGTACCACTCATAGCACGTAACTCCGTAGCTTCAAGTGATAATCCACAGGGAATTTTTTTTTAAATCCACCTTGTAAACAAGACGACAAGAACTGGACTCAAACTCATGACCTCTTTAACACAAGGTGAACAGCTTAACCACTATGCTAGTGAGATCCCCCATATACTCTTAGACCATCAGCAAATGCAAGACCTGCTGTCTAATTTACACTTGAGTTTTCTGAAGATTGCTTATCTTTATTTAATCTTAATCATCTTGTTCTCGTGCCAATGGTTTAAAAACCCCAGGAGTAACTGGATAACTGAAGAAGATGAAGACAAATCACCTTTTATTTTAGTTACCTCGCTTAGCCCCCTCCTCCCTTAATCGAAGATGTACGGACGTCCCTTCTGAGGCCTCATGAAACCGCCGTTGTACTGCAACATTCGACAGTACTATAAGACCTCTGTACAGAATGAATTAAGACTTCATTCGCTACGTTTTTGATTATTGTAATAATTTTTGTTGGTCACTATTTATATACCTAGAGTCGCATACCAAAATAGCCAAATCCGACCAATGAAATTCACGGAAATAATCAAAATGGGCCTTTCAGGTCATGTTTACATTTTCTGTGCACAGAACTTCTATACTGAAGAACAGTCATGGTTCTCGGCCATACATTAATTATTTGACCAAGTGCTTCACTTGATAGACACTATTTATACACACACATAGACTGTGGTAGACTATAAAATAGACTATATATACACACACATAGACTGTGGTAGACTATAAAATACAGATCCCTCGTACCATCTCATTTTGCTCTTCCCTTACATCATGTTTGCATGTCTGTAGCATTCATTCTCTGTTGCCACTTTTGAGGTGAGTATTTTTAATTTACTTGCTACCATATCTTTTCCTTTGTTCATCTCACTTTCTTCAGTCTACTTTCTCTTCCCTACTTACTACTAACTTCTTCCCATACGTTTTTCTCACCTGTCATGCTTCCACATCTTTTCTTCCCTCATTACATATCTGCTATTGTCCTCCTCATTATAACCCTATTTGTCTCCATGTAAGATTTGTTTTATTGTGGTCATTTGTTTGTCCTAATGAAGGCTTTATAGTCGAAACGTCGTCTGTCTCTGTAACTTAACGTTGTTAAGTTGTTTTATGTTTTATTTTGGTAACACACCTACCTATTTTTGTATATCTAAACAACAACGACCTTGATACATAATACTGTGGACAGAGAGTTGTGTATAGCCATGACCGCCTACGCCAGCCTGGCATGACACCTGATGATGATCTGAAACTAAACCTTCATTCCTCCACGACGATCTCTTCTAGCACCAGCACTGAACACACTACGCACACGCATCGCTAGGATTTGCTTTTCATGATAAGCAAGATTCCAATATATCGATTATTTTCTATCTAGGATTTTTTCTTTTCAGCGGCTTATTTAGACACAATTACTTGCCCTCTGGTGGAACGTGCATTGTCTCATTTATCTGTCGATACTAAAAGGATGCCGTCAATAGAGGTTCTCAAATTGTTTCCCTCGGTCTCACTTTCAAGTAATAATAAACATTTTGGGTCGCGCCCCCCTCTCCCCCGCTTGGATATTTGTTAAATAGATCTTTGACATACTAGTCAGGCAAGCCGTTAAAATAGACAGTTAAGCAGATTCATTCTGCCGGTATCTCGCTAAAAAAAACACAAGTCCTGTAGTATAGATACATTACAGCAATGTAGTAAAACCCTAGAAGATAAAGACATTTTTTATTATTACATATGTTGCTAATAGGAATACCCGGTGTTACCAGGGTGAGAATAAAAAAAAAAGGAGAATAGATGCGAATATTTTTCTTATAATGTAGTGTTGTCTTTTATATGTTTCAGTATTCTACATATTAACTATATGAAATGAAATGTGTGAGACGTATGATTGGAGTTAGCTTGAGAGACAAAATCAGGAATGAAACGCTAAGGAAACAATTAGGGATCAAGTCAACAATAGAATACATCCAGAAACAATAAGTTAAATAGTACGGCCACATAACCAGACAGAAAGAGCAAAGTATTATCCAAAAACATTTAACAAACGATACGAAAACAGTCGACCTAGTGGACGCCCTCGTAAAAGGTGGATAGATAGTGTATTAGAGACACTCGGAAATATAACAGCGGAAGAGGAAAACAGAAGGGCAAAAGACCGTACACTCACTCTCCCCCCAACACCGAAAGGTACATGAGGACATAAAGAAGAAGAATACATATTAACCCTTAAAAATGTAAAATATTTTTAAATTACCAACGCTTCCTAGGCCAACCCAGCCTAAGAAAATGGATGCCATATCCTCTGAAATAGTAATGTCGACAGGCTTTATGATAACCATGTAATTGCCAGGTCCTAACCATTTCATTGCAAGCGGACCTAACTCTACTGTCGAGCTTTTCCTGTACATGAATCATGCTGGCCGAGAGAAAAGGTTCAGTACCCGAAGGGCACAGGCACGATACGTCTAATGGGACAAGTTTTGTTCAGCTCGAGAACAAGCTTTTAGTTTCCATGGCTTCTAAACGTGTGTTGAGTTTCAGACTTTGACGAGGGTCCACGACGTCGGGAAATGACACCTCGGCTAGGGAAGAAGGCGAAAGGGCCCGGGCCTAACTCTTCTGTGGAATTCATCCTAAACGGGAACCAGGCTCGTAGAAGATAAAAAGTCAGTCTGGCGACAGATAGAAAGGTTGTCACATGCTAGGGAAGCCCACCCAAAATAAAGACACACCGAAGACGGGTGTGTTAGGCCACTGGCGCAATTAAAACTTCGACACAAAGCATTTCCATTCTCTGATTACGTCCTGCGAAAATCTAATAGGACCTTTATACTGCGGCAAGAGAGATACAGTGGGAGTTCGAGAATGAACGCATACAAACAAGATTGGCTTGCTTGTGTTGCTACTATGTAAGGTATGAATCAATGGGACGCGCTGGCATACTGAATTTCTAACAAGAAACATTACGGACTATAGAAGAAACATGACAGGAAACACGATGAAGTATAGAAGAAATATAACGAACAGAGGACGTGTTATCTGCTTGTTTTCTCTTGGATTCTGATGTTAGTGTCCACGTTTGACATTGGTAGCATAGTGATGGTATGATGATCTTTTTATATAGTGCAGTTTTGGTGTTCATGTTCACATGTTTGTTTTTGAAAATAGGAGACATCTGCCCCAAGATATGGTATGTTATGTTGCATCTATGTTGGATTTCGTTCGTGTTCCCCCTCCCCCCCCCCCCAATTCGATGATATGATGCTTCCAAGATAAGTGAATTCTTTCACCTGTTTGTTGATATTCGATTAGAATAGTAATGTTTCTTTCTGTTTTTGCGGTTTTTTTTCAGTGTTTATCTTTATAATTATGAATCCTCTTCAAATATGAAAATTAATATATTTAAAATTAAGAAAATACCATTGTAAGGCCCTATATACATCCCGCACAGGATGAAGCCTACATTACTAGAAATAAATTTCAAGAAATCGATTGTCAGGCACAACACTGGCAGAATCCTGCAACAACGCGCGTGTTGAGAGATCCATATCGTAGGCCTATTCGACCCGTGTCATCAAATAATAGCTCACCATATTCGTGTGTTATATAGCTGTGTAACTATTTATTATTTTAATATGTTCCCATTAGTGCGGTGTTTTGTAAATCTATTTCCAGTGACAATGAGTATTGAGCCCAGTTTTGTGTCTGCGATTCTTAGATCTTGTAATATTTTGAAGCCACACAATTTCTAGTCACCCAGCCTAGACATAATTTTACACACTGGGATGTACTACACTGATGGCCGTGAAGACTCCATCTGCTAAGAATGCAATAACACTACAAATAATATGTTATAAAAGTAATACTAATAGCAGTATTGTCGCTTAGTACACGCAGTCCAAAACCACTTATTTTTACGATTTCATACGATATCGAAAATTTGTGTTGTTGTTCGTCCATCACATGATGATGATGACCATTTGTTACATCCACTTTTGAAAATTCAATTTTAGTTATGTCCTTGATTATGAGTTCGTAGATGGCTAATGAGACCTATTCGAGCTGTAAATGTCCTTGGACAGTTTGGACATGGAATAACGACTGTAGACGGATCTTGGTCTATCCGTGACTTTCTAGCTGCTCTCCGCTGTTGAGCTGCTGCTATCGAAAATAGTCAGCACACTGAATCATGCACAGAACATGTAAAGGATGGATCATAGAAATCAAAGAAGCCACAGGAACAAGCTTACAAACAGCACACACGAAGGCCATCCCCAGATAACTTTTCCACCCCTGACGCAGCAAGGCAAACAAGGGATACAGCGTATAGATAGCTAGATAATTGTTATTCAGTAAATGTTAGGTAAAATTTTGCCAACGTCCGTGTCTATCTAAGTTTTTAGTATGTTGTAAGTTAATATACAGTAACAAGACCCATAAACTGTCAGGGTCCTCACACTGGATACATCAGGAGTTGTCACACTGGATACAGCAGGGGTCGTCACACTGGATACATCAGGGGTGTCACACTGGATACATTAGGGGTCGTCACACTGGATACATCATGGGTCGTCACACTGGATACATCAGGGGTCGTCACACTGGATACAGCAGGGGTCGTCACACTGGATACATCAGGGGTGTCACACTGGATACATCAGGGGTGTCACACTAGATACATCAGGGGTGTCACACTGGATACATCAGGGGTGTCACACTGGATACATCAGTGGTGCCACACTGGATACATCAGGGGTGAGACACTGGATACATCAGGGGTGCCACACTGGATACGTCAGGGGTGTCACACTGGATACATCAGGGTGTCACACTGGATACATCAGGGGTGCCACACTGGATACATCAGTGGTGTCACACTGGATACATCAGGTGTGCTACACTGGATATATATGAGGTGCCACACTGGATACATAAGGGGTGTCACACTGGATACATCAGAGGGGCCACATTGGATACATCAGAGGTGCCACACTGGATACATCAGGGGTGCCACACTGGATACATCAGTGGTGTCACACTGGATACATCAACACAAAAAGACTTCCAAACACCTTTATCCTCAGTCATTTGGTGGAGTGTAGAAAAATCACGACCAGACCATTCCTTGATGTTATCAATCCAAGATTTTTCTCTTTCCTCTTCTCCTTCCACCCTCGACTGTTCCTTGCAAAATAGGTTTAGAAAGTAAATCGTGGCTCGTTACATGTCCAAAGCAAACAAGTTTACGCCGTTTCACCACTACCAAAACTGGTTCTTGATAACCTGCAAGTTTGTTTATTGGCTGCCGTACAAATATATTTGTCTTATGTTCTATATAGCTAATTCTTAATAAACGTCTGTAGCACTTGTTTTCAAAAAGCCTGAATCCTTCTTCCCGAGTCTACATTGAGTGTCCAACTTCTACATCCGTATAAAAGTATACAGTGGAATCCCATTATAACAACTTGATCCGGACCGAGAAAATATGTATGTATTAACAGATTCGCTATAGACCCCATACAGTACAAACAATATATAATAAATATAACAGCATTTAAAAAATGTTGTTATATAGGGAAAATTTGTTATAAAAGAATACGCCGTAGAGGGACGTCACTGTGCTTATCAATTAGCACTAGGAGTTCATATACAACGATAGATGAATGTATTCTTCAGTGATACAGTTGTTCTGGGTTTCTGCCCTTTAGTCCAGAGTAGATGTAGACCGATATATGAATATTCTATCATGGTAATGTTCGTGTCAGTGACAATGATATTGCAGACTTATGGCATGTCATTTTGTAGTTGAGGAAAACAATGTTGAGAAGAGATTAGGATTTATCTAATAATGGCACAGTTATAGCTGCTCATCACAGAGAATAGTACCATTTAATCTTCATACCAACAGTTGGATATCAATGTCAGACATGGACACTAACTACCAACATTGGAATATCAATGTCAGACATGGACACTAACTACCAATATTGGAATATCAATGTCAGACATGGACACTAACTACCAACATTGGAATATCAATGTCAGACATGGACACTAACTACCAACATTGGAATATCAATGTCAGACATGGACACTAACTACCAACATTGGAATATCAATGTCAGACATGGACACTAACTACCAACATTGGAATATCAATGTCAGACATGGACACTAACTACCAACATTGGAATATCAATGTCAGACATGGACACTAACTACCAACATTGGAATATCAATGTCAGACATGGACACTAACTACCAACATTGGAATATCAATGTCAGACATGGACACTAACTACCAACATTGGAATATCAATGTCAGACATGGACACTAACTACCAACATTGGAATATCAATGTCAGACATGGACAATAACTACCAACATTGGAATATCAATGTCAGACATGGACACTAACTACCAACATTGGAATATCAATGTCAGACATGGACACTAACTACCAACATTGGA
The DNA here is from genome assembly GCA_034231615.1 of Meghimatium bilineatum. Taxonomy (NCBI): domain Eukaryota; kingdom Metazoa; phylum Mollusca; class Gastropoda; order Stylommatophora; family Philomycidae; genus Meghimatium; species Meghimatium bilineatum. The sequence goes on along the minus strand of CM067302.1, from coordinate 15,793,968 downwards.
ATATCAATGTCAGACATGGACACTAACTACCAACATTGGAATATCAATGTCAGACATGGACACTAACTAACAACATTGGAATATCAATGTCAGACATGGACACTAACTACCAACATTGGAATATCAATGTCAGATATGGACACTAACTACCAACATTGGAATATCAATGTCAGACATGGACACTAACTACCAACATTGGAATATCAATGTCAGACATGGACACTAACTACCAACATTGGAATATCAATGTCAGACATGGACACTAACTACCAACATTGGAATATCAATGTCAGACATGGACACTAACTACCAACATTGGAATATCAATGTCAGACATGGACACTAACTACCAACATTGGAATATCAATGTCAGACATGGACACTAACTACCAACATTGGAATATCAATGTCAGACATGGACACTAACTACCAACATTGGAATATCAATGTCAGACATGGACACTAACTACCAACATTGGAATATCAATGTCAGACATGGACACTAACTACCAACATTGGAATATCAATGTCAGACATGGACACTAACTACCAACATTGGAATATCAATGTCAGACATGGACACTAACTACCAAAATTGGAATATCATTGTCAGACATGGACACTAATTACCAACATTGGAATATCAATGTCAGACATGGACACTAACTACCAACATTGGAATATCAATGTCAGACATGGACACTAACTACCAACATTGGAATATCAATGTCAGACATGGACACTAACTACCAACATTGGAATATCAATGTCAGACATGGACACTAACTACCAACATTGGAATATCAATGTCAGACATGGACACTAACTACCAACATTGGAATATCAATGTCAGACATGGACACTAACTACCAACATTGGAATATCAATGTCAGACATGGACACTAACTACCAACATTGGAATATCAATGTCAGACATGGACACTAACTACCAACATTGGAATATCAATGTCAGACATGGACACTAACTACCAACATTGGAATATCAATGTCAGACATGGACACTAACTAAAGAACATGAGAGAAAGCTTACAATGTGTGAATTCAGATGTAAAAAAAAGCAAACAGAACAAGAAGAGATCATGTGAGAAATGAAGAGATTACAAGAAAATGTTAAAACAACATCTGTGGTCAAATATATTGGAAGAAACAGAGATTGAAATGGTCCGGCCACCTAATGAGAATGAACCCTTAGTGGCCAGCGGCAAGAGCATACAACATGAAAATAGAAACAGCAGGAGACAGAGGAATACAGAGAAGAAGGTGGATGAAGAAGTTACCATGATATTATATCAGAGCGTTTAACCATCACAATATAGTGGTCGCAGTTTAGGTAATTCAGTCAAATCGACTAGGGTAGTACATATGTTCTCAGTAAGGAAGTTCAGGGGGGGGGGTAGAGGTTTTCCTAGAAAAAGGTCAATGGCTCAACAGCATGTGCAATCTCCCATTCTTTATGAGAAAGTTCATGTTCCTATAATGCGGATAATGATTATTAGCGGGAGGAGGGGGATGTTGTGTGTGTGGGTGGGGGGGGGGAAGGAAGTTGTTACCTACATTTTGGCTGAACTTCTAGTACTAAAAGTCATGTTCTGATTGCCTATAATATGGGGGGGGGGGTTCTTTGCACATCCCTCCCCCTTTAATATATGGGCTGGACGACCGATCCCCGGACATTATCTGCAGTACCAGAGGTTATCAGTGTTCTATTTTTATGTCTGTGGTTCAACATTTTTAAATCTAACACTTTTTTCTAATTTACCGTCAGATTACCTTCAGACCGCGTTCAGACTACATATAAGTGATTCAACTTATCACAGCTAAAGACAAACTAACTCAGGTATGTCTGATACACTAACTCAGGTGTGCCTGATACACTAACTCAGGTGTGTCTGATACACTAACTCAGGTGTGCCTGATACACTAACTCAGGTGTGCCTGATACACTAACTCAGGTGTGTCTGATGAACTAACTCAGGTGTGTCTGATACACTAACTCAGGTGTGCCTGATACACTAACTCAGGTGTGCCTGATACACTAACTCAGGTGTGCCTGATGAACTAACTCAGGTGTGTCTGATACACTAACTCAGGTGTGCCTGATACACTAACTCAGGTGTGCCTGATACACTAACTCAGGTGTGCCTGATGAACTAACTCAGGTGTGTCTGATACACTAACTCAGGTGTGTCTGATACACTAACTCAGGTGTGTCTGATACACTAACTCAGGTGTGTCTGATACACTAACTCAGGTGTGTCTGATACACTAACTCAGGTGTGCCTGATACACTAACTCAGGTGTGTCTGATACACTAACTCAGGTGTGTCTGATACACTAACTCAGGTGTGCCTGATACACTAACTCAGGTGTGCCTGATGAACTAACTCAGGTGTGCCTGATACACTAACTCAGGTGTGTCTGATAAACTAACTCAGGTGTGCCTGATACACTAACTCAGGTGTACCTGATAAACTAACTCAGGTGTGCCTGATACACTAACTCAGGTGTGTCTGATACACTAACTCAGGTGTGCCTGATACACTAACTCAGGTGTGCCTGATACACTAACTCAGGTGTGTCTGATACACTAACTCAGGTGTGCCTGATACACTAACTCAGGTGTGCCTGATGAACTAACTCAGGTGTGCCTGATGAACTAACTCAGGTGTGCCTGATACACTAACTCAGGTGTGCCTGATACACTAACTCAGGTGTGCCTGATACACTAACTCAGGTGTGCCTGATACACTAACTCAGGTGTGCCTGATGAACTAACTCAGGTGTGTCTGATGAACTAACTCAGGTGTGCCTGATAAACTAACTCAGGTGTGCCTGATAAACTAACTCAGGTGTGCCTGATGAACTAACTCAGGTGTGCCTGATACACTAACTCAGGTGTGTCTGATACACTAACTCAGGTGTGTCTGATACACTAACTCAGGTGTACCTGATACACTAACTCAGGTGTACCTGATAAACTAACTCAGGTGTGCCTGATGAACTAACTCAGGTGTGCCTGATGAACTAACTCAGGTGTGCCTGATACACTAACTCAGGTGTGTCTGATACACTAACTCAGGTGTGCCTGATACACTAACTCAGGTGTGTCTGATAAACTAACTCAGGTGTGTCTGATACACTAACTCAGGTGTGTCTGATACACTAACTCAGGTGTGTCTGATAAACTAACTCAGGTGTGTCTGATACACTAACTCAGGTGTGTCTGATACACTAACTCAGGTGTGTCTGATAAACTAACTCAGGTGTGTCTGATACACTAACTCAGGTGTGTCTGATACACTAACTCAGGTGTGTCTGATACACTAACTCAGGTGTGTCTGATACACTAACTCAGGTGTGTCTGATACACTAACTCAGGTGTGCCTGATACACTAACTCAGGTGTGTCTGATAAACTAACTCAGGTGTGTCTGATACACTAACTCAGGTGTGCCTGATACACTAACTCAGGTGTGCCTGATACACTAACTCAGGTGTGTCTGATACACTAACTCAGGTGTGCCTGATAAACTAACTCAGGTGTGTCTGATACACTAACTCAGGTGTGCCTGATACACTAACTCAGGTGTGCCTGATACACTAACTCAGGTGTGCCTGATACACTAACTCAGGTGTGCCTGATACACTAACTCAGGTGTGCCTGATAAACTAACTCAGGTGTGCCTGATACACTAACTCAGGTGTGTCTGATACACTAACTCAGGTGTGCCTGATACACTAACTCAGGTGTGCCTGATACACTAACTCAGGTGTGTCTGATACACTAACTCAGGTGTGTCTGATACACTAACTCAGGTGTGTCTGATACACTAACTCAGGTGTGTCTGATACACTAACTCAGGTGTGCCTGATACACTAACTCAGGTGTGCCTGATACACTAACTCAGGTGTGTCTGATACACTAACTCAGGTGTGCCTGATACACTAACTCAGGTGTGTCTGATACACTAACTCAGGTGTGTCTGATACACTAACTCAGGTGTGTCTGATACACTAACTCAGGTGTGCCTGATACACTAACTCAGGTGTGCCTGATAAACTAACTCAGGTGTGTCTGATACACTAACTCAGGTGTGCCTGATACACTAACTCAGGTGTGCCTGATACACTAACTCAGGTGTGCCTGATACACTAACTCAGGTGTGCCTGATACACTAACTCATGTGTGCCTGATAAACTAACTCAGGTGTGCCTGATACACTAACTCAGGTGTGTCTGATACACTAACTCAGGTGTGTCTGATACACTAACTCAGGTGTGCCTGATAAACTAACTCAGGTGTGTCTGATAAACTAACTCAGGTGTGTCTGATAAACTAACTCAGGTGTGCCTGATAAACTAACTCAGGTGTGCCTGATACACTAACTCAGGTGTGTCTGATACACTAACTCAGGTGTGTCTGATACACTAACTCAGGTGTGCCTGATAAACTAACTCAGGTGTGTCTGATACACTAACTCAGGTGTGCCTGATACACTAACTCAGGTGTGCCTGATAAACTAACTCAGGTGTGCCTGATACACTAACTCAGGTGTGCCTGATAAACTAACTCAGGTGTGCCTGATACACTAACTCAGGTGTGTCTGATACACTAACTCAGGTGTGTCTGATACACTAACTCAGGTGTGTCTGATACACTAACTCAGGTGTGCCTGATACACTAACTCAGGTGTGCCTGATAAACTAACTCAGGTGTGCCTGATAAACTAACTCAGGTGTGTCTGATACACTAACTCAGGTGTGTCTGATACACTAACTCAGGTGTGCCTGATACACTAACTCAGGTGTGTCTGATACACTAACTCAGGTGTGCCTGATACACTAACTCAGGTGTGCCTGATACACTAACTCAGGTGTGCCTGATACACTAACTCAGGTGTGCCTGATACACTAACTCAGGTGTGTCTGATACACTAACTCAGGTGTGTCTGATACACTAACTCAGGTGTGTCTGATACACTAACTCAGGTGTGCCTGATACACTAACTCAGGTGTGCCTGATACACTAACTCAGGTGTGCCTGATACACTAACTCAGGTGTGCCTGATAAACTAACTCAGGTGTGCCTGATACACTAACTCAGGTGTGCCTGATACACTAACTCAGGTGTGCCTGATACACTAACTCAGGTGTGCCTGATACACTAACTCAGGTGTGCCTGATACACTAACTCAGGTGTGCCTGATACACTAACTCAGGTGTGCCTGATACACTAACTCAGGTGTGTCTGATACACTAACTCAGGTGTGTCTGATACACTAACTCAGGTGTGTCTGATACACTAACTCAGGTGTGTCTGATACACTAACTCAGGTGTGCCTGATACACTAACTCAGGTGTGTCTGATACACTAACTCAGGTGTGCCTGATACACTAACTCAGGTGTGTCTGATACACTAACTCAGGTGTGCCTGATACACTAACTCAGGTGTGCCTGATACACTAACTCAGGTGTGCCTGATACACTAACTCAGGTGTGTCTGATACACTAACTCAGGTGTGTCTGATACACTAACTCAGGTGTGCCTGATACACTAACTCAGGTGTGCCTGATACACTAACTCAGGTGTGCCTGATACACTAACTCAGGTGTGCCTGATACACTAACTCAGGTGTGCCTGATACACTAACTCAGGTGTGCCTGATACACTAACTCAGGTGTGCCTGATACACTAACTCAGGTGTGTCTGATACACTAACTCAGGTGTGTCTGATACACTAACTCAGGTGTGTCTGATACACTAACTCAGGTGTGCCTGATACACTAACTCAGGTGTGTCTGATACACTAACTCAGGTGTGTCTGATACACTAACTCAGGTGTGTCTGATACACTAACTCAGGTGTGTCTGATACACTAACTCAGGTGTGCCTGATACACTAACTCAGGTGTGCCTGATACACTAACTCAGGTGTGTCTGATACACTAACTCAGGTGTGTCTGATACACTAACTCAGGTGTGTCTGATACACTAACTCAGGTGTGTCTGATACACTAACTCAGGTGTGCCTGATACACTAACTCAGGTGTGTCTGATACACTAACTCAGGTGTGTCTGATACACTAACTCAGGTGTGCCTGATACACTAACTCAGGTGTGCCTGATGAACTAACTCAGGTGTGTCTGATACACTAACTCAGGTGTGCCTGATGAACTAACTCAGGTGTGTCTGATACACTAACTCAGGTGTGTCTGATACACTAACTCAGGTGTGCCTGATACACTAACTCAGGTGTGTCTGATACACTAACTCAGGTGTGCCTGATGAACTAACTCAGGTGTGTCTGATACACTAACTCAGGTGTGTCTGATACACTAACTCAGGTGTGTCTGATACACTAACTCAGGTGTGTCTGATACACTAACTCAGGTGTGTCTGATAAACTAACTCAGGTGTGCCTGATACACTAACTCAGGTGTGCCTGATACACTAACTCAGGTGTGTCTGATACACTAACTCAGGTGTGCCTGATACACTAACTCAGGTGTGTCTGATACACTAACTCAGGTGTGTCTGATACACTAACTCAGGTGTGTCTGATACACTAACTCAGGTGTGCCTGATACACTAACTCAGGTGTGCCTGATGAACTAACTCAGGTGTGCCTGATACACTAACTCAGGTGTGTCTGATACACTAACTCAGGTGTGTCTGATACACTAACTCAGGTGTGTCTGATACACTAACTCAGGTGTGTCTGATACACTAACTCAGGTGTGTCTGATACACTAACTCAGGTGTGCCTGATACACTAACTCAGGTGTGTCTGATAAACTAACTCAGGTGTGCCTGATACACTAACTCAGGTGTGCCTGATACACTAACTCAGGTGTGTCTGATACACTAACTCAGGTGTGTCTGATACACTAACTCAGGTGTGCCTGATACACTAACTCAGGTGTGTCTGATACACTAACTCAGGTGTGTCTGATACACTAACTCAGGTGTGTCTGATACACTAACTCAGGTGTGCCTGATGAACTAACTCAGGTGTGCCTGATACACTAACTCAGGTGTGTCTGATACACTAACTCAGGTGTGTCTGATACACTAACTCAGGTGTGTCTGATACACTAACTCAGGTGTGCCTGATACACTAACTCAGGTGTGCCTGATGAACTAACTCAGGTGTGCCTGATACACTAACTCAGGTGTGTCTGATACACTAACTCAGGTGTGTCTGATACACTAACTCAGGTGTGTCTGATACACTAACTCAGGTGTGTCTGATACACTAACTCAGGTGTGCCTGATACACTAACTCAGGTGTGTCTGATACACTAACTCAGGTGTGTCTGATACACTAACTCAGGTGTGCCTGATACACTAACTCAGGTGTGCCTGATACACTAACTCAGGTGTGCCTGATACACTAACTCAGGTGTGTCTGATACACTAACTCAGGTGTGTCTGATACACTAACTCAGGTGTGTCTGATACACTAACTCAGGTGTGCCTGATGAACTAACTCAGGTGTGCCTGATACACTAACTCAGGTGTGCCTGATACACTAACTCAGGTGTGCCTGATGAACTAACTCAGGTGTGCCTGATACACTAACTCAGGTGTGCCTGATACACTAACTCAGGTGTGTCTGATACACTAACTCAGGTGTGTCTGATACACTAACTCAGGTGTGTCTGATACACTAACTCAGGTGTGCCTGATACACTAACTCAGGTGTGTCTGATACACTAACTCAGGTGTGCCTGATACACTAACTCAGGTGTGCCTGATACACTAACTCAGGTGTGTCTGATACACTAACTCAGGTGTGCCTGATGAACTAACTCAGGTGTGCCTGATACACTAACTCAGGTGTGCCTGATACACTAACTCAGGTGTGTCTGATACACTAACTCAGGTGTGCCTGATACACTAACTCAGGTGTGCCTGATACACTAACTCAGGTGTGCCTGATACACTAACTCAGGTGTGTCTGATACACTAACTCAGGTGTGTCTGATACACTAACTCAGGTGTGTCTGATACACTAACTCAGGTGTGTCTGATACACTAACTCAGGTGTGTCTGATACACTAACTCAGGTGTGCCTGATACACTAACTCAGGTGTGCCTGATACACTAACTCAGGTGTGCCTGATACACTAACTCAGGTGTGTCTGATACACTAACTCAGGTGTGTCTGATACACTAACTCAGGTGTGTCTGATACACTAACTCAGGTGTGCCTGATGAACTAACTCAGGTGTGCCTGATACACTAACTCAGGTGTGCCTGATACACTAACTCAGGTGTGCCTGATGAACTAACTCAGGTGTGCCTGATACACTAACTCAGGTGTGCCTGATACACTAACTCAGGTGTGTCTGATACACTAACTCAGGTGTGTCTGATACACTAACTCAGGTGTGTCTGATACACTAACTCAGGTGTGTCTGATACACTAACTCAGGTGTGTCTGATACACTAACTCAGGTGTGCCTGATGAACTAACTCAGGTGTGCCTGATACACTAACTCAGGTGTGCCTGATACACTAACTCAGGTGTGCCTGATGAACTAACTCAGGTGTGCCTGATACACTAACTCAGGTGTGCCTGATACACTAACTCAGGTGTGCCTGATACACTAACTCAGGTGTGTCTGATACACTAACTCAGGTGTGCCTGATACACTAACTCAGGTGTGTCTGATACACTAACTCAGGTGTGTCTGATACACTAACTCAGGTGTGTCTGATACACTAACTCAGGTGTGCCTGATACACTAACTCAGGTGTGCCTGATACACTAACTCAGGTGTGCCTGATACACTAACTCAGGTGTGCCTGATACACTAACTCAGGTGTGTCTGATACACTAACTCAGGTGTGCCTGATACACTAACTCAGGTGTGCCTGATGAACTAACGCAGGTGTGTCTGATACACTAACTCAGGTGTGTCTGATACACTAACTCAGGTGTGTCTGATACACTAACTCAGGTGTGTCTGATACACTAACTCAGGTGTGTCTGATACACTAACTCAGGTGTGTCTGATACACTAACTCAGGTGTGTCTGATACACTAACTCAGGTGTGTCTGATACACTAACTCAGGTGTGCCTGATACACTAACTCAGGTGTGTCTGATACACTAACTCAGGTGTGTCTGATACACTAACTCAGGTGTGTCTGATACACTAACTCAGGTGTGTCTGATACACTAACTCAGGTGTGTCTGATACACTAACTCAGGTGTGCCTGATGAACTAACTCAGGTGTGCCTGATACACTAACTCAGGTGTGCCTGATACACTAACTCAGGTGTGTCTGATACACTAACTCAGGTGTGTCTGATACACTAACTCAGGTGTGTCTGATACACTAACTCAGGTGTGCCTGATACACTAACTCAGGTGTGTCTGATACACTAACTCAGGTGTGTCTGATACACTAACTCAGGTGTGTCTGATACACTAACTCAGGTGTGTCTGATACACTAACTCAGGTGTGTCTGATACACTAACTCAGGTGTGCCTGATACACTAACTCAGGTGTGCCTGATACACTAACTCAGGTGTGCCTGATACACTAACTCAGGTGTGTCTGATACACTAACTCAGGTGTGTCTGATACACTAACTCAGGTGTGTCTGATACACTAACTCAGGTGTGTCTGATACACTAACTCAGGTGTGCCTGATGAACTAACTCAGGTGTGCCTGATGAACTAACTCAGGTGTGCCTGATAAACTAACTCAGGTGTGCCTGATACACTAACTCACGTGTACTTAATAAACTAACTCAAGTGTGTCTGATATTTTGCAGGTATGAACAAGAACATTTGTACATAGTCAAATTCTGGGACAGGAAAGTTCTGAGCAAGGAGAAGCAGCTGGGATTGTATGGAATGTAGAAGGACACTTTTATGGTATTTCTGAGGTGAGATGCCATACTTGATCTGATAATGAATGAGAACATTATTGAGTATTGACATGGTTAGCGGTGATAATGAATGAGAAGGTAGAATAATGTCTTAGCTTGATGTGATAATGAATGAGAAGGTAGAATGATGTCTTAGCTTGATCTGATAATGAATGAGAAGGTAGAATAATGTCTTAGCTTGATGTGATAAATTCTATTGATGTGAACTTAGGTTGTAATGAGCGGGTGACTAATATTGTCATGATACCATTATATTGGTTGTATATTGGTTGTATATTGGTTGTATATTGGTTGTATATTGGTTGTATATTGGTTGTATATTGGTTGTATATTGGTTGTATATTGGTTGTATATTGGTTGTATATTAGTTGTATATTAGTTGTATATTAGTTGTATATTAGTTGTATATTAGTTGTATATTGGTTGTATATTAGTTGTATATTAGTTGTATATTAGTTGAAACATCCAGCATCATGACTGGGAATATCAACGCTACAGCTGCCAAATTGTAACTGAAATCTTCTTCTTTCTGTCCTCGTGTACCTTTCGGTGTTGAGGGGAGAGTGAGTGTACGGTCTTTTGCCCTTCTATTTGCCTCCTCTGCTGTTATATTTCCGAGTGTCTCTAATACACTATCTATCCACCTTTTACGAGGGCGTCCAATAGGTCGCCTGTTTTCGTATCGTTTGTTAAGTGTTTTTTGGATAATTTATGTCTGTTTATGTGGCCGTACCATTTAACTTGTTGTTTCTGTATGTATTCTATTGTTGGTTTGATCCCTAATTGTTTCCTTAGTGCTTCATTCCTGATTTTGTCTCTCAAGCTAACTCCAATCATACGTCTCACACATTTCATTTCAGTGGTGTTAATCTTATGTATTGTTCTAGAATCTAATGTCCAAGTTTGACACTGATAACACAATGTTGGTAAGAAAATGGTGTTGAAAAGCACTTTCTTTGTTTCTAGTGTAATATCTTTGTTTCTTAGTAAAGGTGTTAATTGACCAATGATCTGACAGGCCTTATTACATCTTGCGTTTATTTCTGCTTCTTGTTTGTTGTCATATCTCAATGTGCTGCCCAGATATTTGAATTCATTTACTTGTTTTAGTTGTTTATTATTTATCTGTATGTTGATGTTCTCCTTTTCTCTTGCAATATTCATTACTTCTGTTTTATCTATGTTGATTTTCATTCCAAATTGCTTGCTTGCTGTGTCTATTGTGTTTAGGTGGTCTTGCAGGTTTTTAATGCTGTTGTGGAATAAAACCTGGTCATCTGCAAAAAGCAGTTCATTTGCTTCATTAGAATTTGCTGTTTTGTTTATATGGTCCATGTATGTAATAAAAAGTAGTGGTGATAATACACATCCCTGCTTTACTCCTGTGCTAATCACAAAGTCTTCTGTGTAGCCTGCAGCTGTTCTTATAGTGCAACTGCTGTTGTTATAGAGACTTCTACAAACGTTAATTAAATGTTGGCGTACTCAATAAATTGTTTATGTTTCCCATAGTTTTTCTCTGTTTACTCGGTCAAATGCTTTCTCTTGATCTATGAAGGATATGTATAAATTTTGGTTGTATTCTATTGACTTCTCTGCCAACTGTTTCAGAATAAATATTGCATCAGTACATCCTCTGTTTCTTCTAAATCCCATTTAACTGAAATAGTAAGTTAAAAAGAAGGCTCACTGATCCATTCTGCCAACATCTGCACGATAATAACCACATATCCTTATACAACAGGGAGAAAGGGGAGGAGTCAATAGACCAGCCTTGTTTGATATTCAGTGGTATGACAGACAGCCCTTCTTTTAACCTTTCACTTGTCAGTGAATAAATACGGTGTAGTGTTTTTGTGTGGTCATTGTAATTGTCAGACACTTAGCACCTATAGAAGTAGTTCTGGTAACCATTGTTCGCAATGTCAGTATTATGACAGACAAATAACAAAGCGATTACCTGTCTAGAAAATTAGGAACCACCTCTTTGAAATCCAGACAGTTGACGATTGGATCAGCATAAATATGTATCTAAATCGGCATTACCCGTGATACATTGACCAACGGGAGACCAAAAATAATCGACCATAGAAAGAGATTGCATTGTGTAAGATACTTTCATAACTTGTTAATAGGGACGGAAGAAAGAAACTGGTCCACACCTACTTGAGTGATTGTTACATCGAGGTGTTGATCTATTGTGGTAGATTAGAAATGACCAATGACATTTATTATTATTTACTCATTTACTCTTATGTCGCCATCACAAATGCAAATGTCATTTTTATTGCATGTCCTTTAGTTTGACTACTTCAAAATCAATATTTTATTGTAATTATTATTTAGAGCTGGAGAAAGTTGAATGTCAGAAAGTGTGAAAGTCTGGAAAGGAAAATATTGTAAATGTAATGGTATATAGTATGAGGTCTGAAATTTATATAGTATGAGGTCTGAAATTTATATAGTATGAGGTCTGAAAAATTAGATTAGGAACTAATATAAATGGGGGGAACATATTCAGTTCGGGGATTCGGTTGACAACTCAGTTGGCAGCTGTCCAGTGAGTAGAGAGTTGCCGAATTACCAAAGTCAAACATCGAGAAAACGTCTGTCATTCTAAGTGTGAGGATTAGTTTAGTGATTTTCTGAATCAACTGTGTTACACTCTGGTCATCCCCCTATACGTGTTCTGTCTATTTCAGAAGATTTCGAAATGTCTGCATACTAATAGTTTCTACATCCCGATGATTATGCCAGGGTGTCTACCAAGTCACTGTGCACTCATTTACATTAATGGTGACACTACATCGTGTGAAGTTTGCATATTTAGGGAGAATCTGTATAACATCAGGTGCATCGAGTTTACCGACACACTATATATCTTTCTTATTCTACCCTTTAATTGCCCGCTATCTTCACTGGTGACGCTCTTCTGGACTACACAGAGCTGTTACCTCTTATCATTATTATTCTTTCTCTCATTTTATCGTCTATATCATGACTATCTTGTCCACTATTTTGTCTCTTTATGCTGTCAGTCTTTTTCCTACTTTGCTGGACTCTTCTATTTTTATTGTGTTCTTCCACATGACGTCCCTTACCATGCTTTCATAATCTATTCATCATATCATCCGCACAGGTGCTTTCCCACGCTTAGTAATGTTTATTTTGTCTATTGTCTTTCGTCCTCATGAAGGCTTTTAGTCGAAACGTCGCCTGTCACTGTTTCTGGTTTGTTTTAGTGACTAATATTTGTAACACTTATATCTATTTCTGTTAAATTTGGTATTTCCCCCCCCCCCCCCCCAATTTCCAGTTTCGGGTGTTTCCTGACACATTAGCTTTTTTATCACACGTATTTCCCAGAGTATTTTTCAATCTCATTAAATGTCGTAATTACAGCAGTGTTCCTCCCACAGTGTCCTCATCTAAACATCACATATATATCAATCAAGTATCATGCAGAGTGGTATAGGCGATCATGCATCTCCACAACTCTGTCTCTTGTGTTGTTAATAAATTCAGTTGGGAACTTTTTTTTGGTGTGCCACAGTGACAACCGATCCAGAAATTTCTCTCTTTGTCTTCCTCTTTCTCTTCTCCCCTTGATCTTTCCGGTTGTTACTGAATGTTCAAGTTTTACTTTTCTCATTATATGCTCTTTTTCTTCTTCTTCAGCGTTCATTCTCAAACTCCCACTGGATCTCCCTTGTAGCAGGACCATGGTCTTACTAGATTTTCAGCAGGATGTAGTCAAGAAAATGTAAATACATTGTGTCACCGTTTTATTTGTGCCAATGGCCTGACACATCCGTATTCGGCGGGATTATATGATCTAAAAATCTTGATTGTGTGATTCTAATTTTCGCTATAATTTGTCATTTTACTCCAGCATCTCTGAGAACATCTACATTAGTTTTCTTGACCGTTCATGGCATTTTCATGATTCTTCTTAAATACCACATCTCAGTTGCCTTCAGTTTATCTTGGGAGTTTTTGTTTACTGTCCACGCTTCGCATTCATAAAGAAGGATTGGTTCAACATAACATCCTGGCAGTCGAACACGTACATATATATATATATAGGTAATTCAAAATGCCCATATGTATGAGTTAAACATAGGAATGTAAGTTTAAGTTAAACATAGGAATGTAAGTTTAATTTTAGTTAAACATGGATTTAAGTTGAATTCTAACTGATATAATTTGAGTTAAACATAGGAATGTAAGTTTAAATTGAGTTAAACATGCATTTAAGTTTAATTTGAGTTAAACATGTATTTAAGTTTAATTTGAGTTAAACATGTATTTACATTAAATTCTAACTGTCATAATATTGTTTTGTCTTTTTGACAGATTATGCCTCAATGCAGACGTGACCAAACCAAATTCGCTGTTTTTCTTGCCATAATGATGACTATAGAAACAGCAGTCATTTTTACAACTATGCACGTGGAACATAATAATGCGGAGCGCATGGCGGTGGAGAGAATGCTGGAAAAACAAAAACAATTGACCAGAGATCTTCAACAAACAAATAATAACCGCACTGTTAGAAAGGGACTTGAAGATTATGCATTCAGGATTCAACAGAGACGTAAACAGACTCTGAACGGCAACACACATTTAATAAGTGGATCGAAATATAAAACAGAATTTCTCAATTCTGAAAATATATCAGGGCATTTAAAAAAATTTCAAATGTCTTCACTAGAAAAAGAAAACCGTCAGAATAATAGTCGCATAAATGACGGTAGGTATCAGATTGAAGAGTACGGCGCCATAATTAGAAAGGAGGTAAAAGATCTGCCTGCTTCACTAATGTTAGATATGATGAAATCGCAGGCAGTTGCTGGAAGGGATAACAGTTTATGAAAGTAAGCTATGGCGGTTTGAACATGTGAAACTCAACGATAATTAACATTTCTTTCAATTATATAACAACAATTTGGGTTAAATCACATATTATGTGGCTACCTAATTTTACAAAATGTGGGTGAAGTTTGATATTATGCGCAGCTTCATTCGAAGTTTAGTATAGTGTGCACAGTTTTCGTGCCATCAATGAAATTACATCACTAGCAGACCGTGTTACCCAGAAAAACAAAATGGCTAATTTTAGAGATTAAATTATGTCACAGTTTAATGCCACAAAGGCGCATCGGAGAAGGGACGATTGTGGATGTTAGGGGTAGGATTAAACCTAATCCTAACCCCAATCCTTTCCTATTCTCTAAATTTGTCACCTTATAGTAGACATAAACACGTCTAATAAATATAAAATTTATGGTAACACTGGTTATCTGCCCCTACTTTAATTCATAGTATAGTATATAAAAAGTGCACTGGCTTCGCATATGAGTGGTCCTGGGTTCATTCCCCAGTTAAGCAGAAATGTTTTTCAGATCGCAACGGCTCCCGGGTCAACCCAGCCTTAAATGGGTACCGGATTAATCCGGGAAATAGAGACTGTGAGGGAGAGGAGATGGCTACCACCCTCATTTGCAGAGCCACTGAAATGTGAGATCGCTACCATGTCACACCCCTATGGCATTAATAAATACTGTGGGTTACTTTACTTACTATATTAAAAAGTATAGCATATAAAAAGTATATATGATATAAAAAGTATAGCATATAACAAGGGAAACTAAAGCTGTGTTCGTCCTATTTTTTTAATCTAATAATAGTAGGTTAATGTCATATCATGTCCTTGCATGCATATCTTTTCATTCGGAAGTACTCTTCGCAACTGCATTTCATCCTTATTGGTCGTACGCAAGTTCAGCATCGAGACGGCAGCCATTTTGCTAATAGAAATGAGTTGGTAGAGTGACGTCACAAATTACGTCAAAAAAGTAGAACGCAGATTACTTTAAAAATGTGAGCGCTCTAGGCACATGATATGTGATTGTATGATATATGATATGTTATTGTATAATACATATGTGATTGTATAATACATGATTGTATGATACATGACTGTATGATACATGATTGTATGATACATGATTGTATGATACATGATATGTGATTGTATGATACATGATTGTATGATACATATGTGATTGCATGATACATTATACGTGATTGTATGATACATGATATGTGATTGTATGATACATGATATGTGATTGTCTGATACATGATTGTATGATAGATATGTGATTGTATGATACATGATATGTGATTGTCTGATACATGATTGTATGATACATATGTGATTGTATGATACATGATATGTGATTGTATGATACATGATATGTGATTGTATGATACATGATATGTGATTGTATGATACATAATTGTATGATACATGATTGTATGATACATATGTGATTGTATGATACATGATATGTGATTGCATGATACATGATATGTGATTGTATGATACATGATATTTGATTGTATGATACATGATACGTGATTGTATGATACATGATATGTGATTGTCTGATACATGATTGTATGATAGATATGTGATTGCATGATACATGATATGTGATTGTCTGATACATGATTGTATGATACATATGTGATTGTATGATAGATATGTGATTGTATGATACATGATTGTATGATACATATGTGATTGTATGATAGATATGTGATTGTATGATACATGATATGTGATTGTATGATAGATATGTGATTGTATGATACATGATTGTATGATAGATATGTGATTGTATGATACATGATATGTGATTGTCTGATACATGATTGTATGATAGATATGTGATTGTCTGATACATGATTGTATGATAGATATGTGATTGTATGATACATGATATGTGATTGAACCAAAATTTGTCAATTATTGTTGTATTAAGTTCTATGTATATAATGTATCAAATTGAAGTGCCATGCTGGCTGAAGTAGGAGATTATGCATTTTCACAATTTCTGGTACGCTCTTTACAACCACGGAAGCTAGTCTAAATTGGGTTATATCAGAACTTCTAACAATCAAATAATAGTGGAGGTCTTGATTCTAAAAACCCAGACTTCCTTTGATTAATTGAAGCACGATTCTGACTGACTAGGAACAGGAACTAAGAAGGTACTTATGCTGGATAAAAGGTAATACTGCTGTGAAACGGAATAGCAAGAGTACTTAATGTAGAACAGAATTTTAAGAGTTTCACTTGAACACAACTGACAGACTATCACTAAGGGGATATGAGGTGTAAACTCGGAAAAAAATAAAAATGACAATACACAATATATATTCTTACATCTTGAGATTATACATTCTTGAGGAAGACTTAACGGCTCGAAACGTTGAAAATGTCGTCTGTATTGTCATTTATATTTTTTCGTATTTCGTACACCCCATGTCCCCTTAGTGATAGTCTGTGAGTTGTGTTCAAGTGAAACTTTTAAAATGTGTTCTACTAAATTAGTTAGTTATTTCTCTAGGACCAACGACGGCACATAGGGCGGATATCATTGATTTCCATGTCTCTCATTTAATTGCAATTTGCTTTAGATCTTCATTGTTTCTGATACCGATGGTGAAATGTTCTCTTGTAATAGTTCTACGTAAAGTTTCTTTTGGTCTTCCTCGTTTTCTCTTGCCCTTTGGTGACCACATCAAAGCTTGACAGGGGATTCTTTCGGTATCCATTTGTAGCGTGTGTCCGATGTAATTCCAGTGACATTTTCTAATGTAGGTGGATACATATTCTTGTTTTGATTCTTGTCTGACAACTGTGTTTGATTTGAAGTCTGACCAAAGTATGTTCAGTAGCCTTCTAAGACATTTATTTTCAAAGGTATTTAGTCTTTGTTCTAATTTTGATGTTGCTTTCCAATTTTCGCATCCATATGTTAATGTTGGAATTATGCAGGAGTTGAATATTTTTGTGTTATTTCTTAGTGTTTTTGAATGCCAGATATTTGATAGTTTATTGAATGAGTTAGCAGCCAGTGCAATACAGTGTGATATTACGTACTTATACTGAATACTCCTTTACAAATATTAAAAATTAGCGGAAGTCAAGGTTCTAGAAATCCAGTCACCATGACCTCGCAGAGATACTAGTAATCTAAACAACTGGTGTTTGTATACCTCTGGGTTCTCTCTTTGGTTAACCTAGACTTCTAGGTTGTGAAAAAATCAAGGCTACTATTTTCTTTCCAGGCATGTCGTATGAGGTGATGAAGAAAATTGGGGGAGGAGGGTGGGGGGTAAGCTTACAACATGAGGCATGCCATGTGATCTTGATACATTATATAAATAGAACTAAATCCAAAATATTTTACAAATTTTGGTTCAATCACATATATATCATGTATCATACAATCACATATCATGTATCATACACTCATGTATCATACACTCATGTATCATACAATTGCATATTATGTATCATACAATCACATATTATGTATCATACAATCACATATCATACACTCATGTATCATACAATCGCATATTATGTATCATACAATCACATATTATGTATCATACAATCACATATTATGTATCATACAATCACATATCATGTATCATACAATCACATATCATACAGTCATGTATCATACAATCACATATTATGTATCATACAATCACATATCATGTATCATACAATCACATATCATACAGTCATGTATCATACAATCACATATTATGTATCATACAATCACATATTATGTATCATACAATCACATATCATGTATCATACAATCACATATCATACAGTCATGTATCATACAATCACATATCATACAGTCATGTATCATACAATCACATATTATGTATCATACAATCACATATCATACACTCATGTATCATACAATCATGTATCATACAATCGCATATTATGTATCATACAATCACATATTATGTATCATACAATCGCATATTATGTATCATACAATCACATATTATGTATCATACAATCACATATCATACACTCATGTATCATACAATCATGTATCATACAATCGCATATTATGTATCATACAATCACATATCATACAGTCATGTATCATACAATCACGTACTGTGAAAAAATGATCATTGTCAATATCTTGTCTCAATTTCTTACTTTTATCTTCTATATCAAATAATTCCCATGAATGACAAAGAGATTCAGGTAATGGCGGACATTGTGCGTCTGCCCTTTTATGGCAGATGGGTGCGAGGGAGATTGCTAGATGTGCATCACTATGGATGGGTCAACAAATCTGCCAGTAGAATGACGAGATAAATGACCAAGAAGTGTATGTTGTTCTCCTGGTAGGATGTGGTAATTCTTCAATACGGGGCACTAGAATGTCTCCCTTTGGAGACTAAACGTGCATCTACAATCCCCCCTTACACAACCATGATTGTGAGACAATCATATGCAGTTGCGTCTGTGGGTCTTACCAATGGCTCACTAGACAAACCAACCATGCAACAGGAAACCTTAGTAGATGACATGCCTTTATATTGAGGTTATCTTCTTATAGAAGCTTCATGGCACATCATCTGTACACTCCCGTAGTCGATAACAGTTACCATGTTGTTCCGACAGGCTGAAGTTGTGCTTGAACTAGTTACGGGCATGGCTTGGGTGGGCAAAACAACAAAGAAACCTGTCGCAAGGGCCAGAGTTGTGCCTGGTGACGACGTCTGTTTTGGCGGCATTAGGCTCGAAACACCATCGAGTCGAATGGCTGCTGGAACAGAAGGTGGAGCACTTATGGGAATGCCCCACGTGCTGTGAGACCAGTTTCTAATCAAGAATCAAGAAGAATCTTATGTGATTCTGGGTGTTGCTAGTGAGTCAACCGTATGTGATTTTGGGCGTTGACTCTGTTACAAAACTGAGAAAAATATGTTCTTTTGTCTGAAAGAATATGGGTTGTCAAGAACGAACTACTCTCTAAGCTAAAGGGATTATTTCATCTTCATCATACCACGTTTGTGGTTCAGCACAATACACAGGGTGATATATTCTGTTTTGTTATTTGTTCTCAAACTTCCACTGCATCTCCCTTGCAGCTGGACAATGGTCATACTAGAACGTCAGAAATGTAGTAGTCAAGATAATACAGTGGAACATCTATAGCGCATTCTTTTATAACAAATTCCCCTATATAACAACACTTTTCAAACTCCCCAATTATATTCTATATTGTTTGTACTGTAGATAGCGATTTTATGTTATTACATACATATTTTGTTGGCCTGCCCTAGTTGTTATAACGGAATTCCACTGTATCTTCTTTGTATTTTGTGTCAATAGCCAGACACATCCGACTTCTGTGAATGTGATATTATCCCCATTGATTTGTTTGTGTTTATGCAAAATGTGATATTTTTTCTAAGATTTATTTATAAAATAAAAATTTATTTCCCAAAAAGATGATTTCTTGTATTTTTATATGTTACTGTTTAGTCAACCATTACATCATCATGCGACTGGAGCTGTGATCCCCTATTCAGCATGTCAGCCATCAGATCAACATAAAATCTTGCAGTTGTGATCTCCTATTCAGCATGTCAGCCACCAGATCATCATGCCACTGGAGCTGTGATCTCCTATTCAGCATGTCAGCCACCAGATCATCATGCCACTGGAGCTGTGATCTCCTATTCAGCATGTCAACCACCAGATCATCATGCCACTGGAGCTGTGATCTCCTATTCAGCATGTCAACCATCAGATCATCATGCCACTGGAGCTGTGATCTCCTATTCAGTATGTCAACCACCAGATCATCATGCCACTGGAGCTGTGATCTCCTATTCAGCATGTCAACCATCAGATCATCATGCCACTGGAGCTGTGATCTCCTATTCAGTATGTCAACCACCAGATCATCATGCCACTGGAGCTGTGATCTCCTATTCAGCATGTCAACCATCAGATCATCATGCCACTGGAGCTGTGATCTCCTATTCAGTATGTCAACCACCAGATCATAATAACACTGGAGCTGTGATCTCCTATTCAGCATGTCAGCCATCAGATCAACATATCTTGCAGCTGTGATCTCCTAATTCAGTATGTCATTCTTCTTATTGTGTGAAGGATGCCTAAAATAAATAACTTGTGCAATATTTCTCCTTCTTTCTGTTTTTCTATTTTTCTATCTGTCCTGTTATCTTTGTACTGCAACTAAACGCTCATACTATTTCTTCAAGCCTTCGTGAACCCTTGGACCAGAGTTTAAGAATTCTTGATCTATAAAATTCAAGGCATCGTGAACCCCTGGACCAGAGTTTAAGAATCCTTGATCTATATAATTCAAGCTTTCATGAACCCCTGGACCAGAGTTTAAGAATCCTTGATCTATATAATTCAAGCTTTCATGAACCCCTGGACCAGAGTTTAAGAATCCTTGATCTATATAATTCAAGCTTTCATGAACCCCTGGACCAGAGTTTAAGAATTCTTGATCTATACAATTCACACCTTTGTGAACTCCTGGACCAGAGTTTAAGAATTCTTGATTTGTACAATTCTATTTTTATATTCTATGGGTAGGAGATTTCTTCTAGAAGAATTCCACAACACTGTATTTATAACAATAATAATATGAATAGTAATAATAATATACAACCATAACATGTCAGAGTTGTAGAGGTGCCACATTGGATACATCAGCACATAGAAGTTCTATAAACGTCTCTGTCCTTATCCATTCGGACAAGTGTAGAGAAATTCTTAGACCGTGCCTTGATGTTTATCAATGCCTGATTTTTTTTTTGTCCACCACTTCTCCTTCCTATTTCAATTGTTATATAATTTTATTTTAATATAATTTTATTTTAATATAATTTTATTTTAATACAATTTTATTTTAATACAATTTTATTTTAATACAATTTTATTTTAATACAATTTTATTTTAATACAATTTTATTTTAATACAATTTTATTTTAATACAATTTTATTTTAATACAATTTTATTTTAATACAATTTTATTTTAATACAATTTTATTTTAATACAATTTTATTTTAATACAATTTTATTTTAATACAATTTTATTTTAATACAATTTTATTTTAATACAATTTTATATTAATACAATTTTATTTTAATACAATTTTATTTTAATACAATTTTATTTTAATACAATTTTATTTTAATACAATTTTATTTTAATACAATTTTATTTTAATACAATTTTATTAAATACAATTTTATTTTAATACAATTTTATTTTAATACAATTTTATTTTAATACAATTTTATTTTAATACAATTTTATTTTAATACAATTTTATTTTAATACAATTTTATTTTAATACAATTTTATTTTAATACAATTTTATTTTAATACAATTTTATTTTAATATAATTTTATTTTAATACAATTTTATTTTAATACAATTTTATTTTAATACAATTTTATTTTAATACAATTTTATTTTAATACAATTTTATTTTAATACAATTTTATTTTAATACAATTTTATTTTAATACAATTTTATTTTAATACAATTTTATTTTAATACAATTTTATTTTAATACAATTTTATTTTAATACAATTTTATTTTAATACAATTTTATTTTAATACAATTTTATTTTAATACAATTTTATTTTAATACAATTTTATTTTAATACAATTTTATTTTAATACAATTTTATTTTAATACAATTTTATTTTAATACAATTTTATTTTAATACAATTTTATTTTAATACAATTTTATTTTAATACAATTTTATTTTAATACAATTTTATTTTAATACAATTTTATTTTAATTCAATTTTATTTTAATATAATTTTATTTTAATATAATTTTATTTTAATTTAATTTTATTTTAATATAATTTTATTTTAATATAATTTTATTTTAATATAATTTTATTTTAATATAATTTTATTTTAATACAATTTTATTTTAATATAATTTTATTTTAATACAATTTTATTTTAATTCAATTTTATTTTAATATAATTTTATTTTAATATAATTTTATTTTAATTTAATTTTATTTTAATATAATTTTATTTTAATATAATTTTATTTTAATATAATTTTATTTTAATATAATTTTATTTTAATATAATTTTATTTTAATATAATTTTATTTTAATATAATTTTATTTTAATATAATTTTATTTTAATATAATTTTATTTTAATATAATTTTAGCAAGCGAGTATCGTATCTCGTTAACATTTCCGCTGCTTCATCACCACTGCATTTAGAGTTTAATTCAAAAGCCAAGGACCTGGCCATGCCCATCACAACTTAAGAAATATTTCATGGACTTTTTCTAAGTGTCTCTAAAAAGTGTCAAGACTGACATCACCTCCTGGAAATTCATTGTTCAGAATTGTCCAATGTGAAACTTAAAACACACAGAAAGTTATACCATACAGAAACTTATACCACACAGAAACACCAGTAAAGTTTCCGGCATCCCTGAGAAGTATCACATTGAAGGGGCAAAGATAAAAAGTGTTGCCTTAATGAGCTGAGACGCAAACATACAGATATCCAACTCTGACTGCCGCAGTCTTCTTCGTGTTCACAGTTGAACATGTCTGCATAGAAAGTTTTTGTTGTGAAGACAATGTTATCTAGTCGTGTAATGTTATGCTATCATTGCTGGTACTATGCCTGGTATCTTCGACTTCAGCACACCAGTGCTTGGGCAAGAATGTGGTCCTGCTGGCTGTCGGTGATGGTCCGACCAATTTTAGTTTCCAGCCTCTGTTGACTGAACTGCTCATCTCTACTTTATGGAGTTGGCCTCAATGGGGTAACCACTTATGGTGAGATACACTCCTTCCAACTTCTTGTGGTGTGATACACTCCTTTGAACTTCTTGTGGTGTGATACACTCCTTTCAACCTCTTGTGGTGTGATACACTCCTTACAACCTCTTGTGGTTTGATACACTCCTTTCAACCTCTTAAGGTGAGATACGCTCTTTAAACCGCAAATGTTGCAGGGGATTCAATGTCATAATTGGATATTTTATTTATATAATGCCATAAAATAAATATTATTATTTTAAAATAAATATTATTATATTATCATAATGCCACTGGAGCTGTGATCTCCCATTCAGTATGTCAACCACCAGATCATCATGCCACTGGAGCTGTGATCTCCCATTCAGTATGTCAACCACCAGATCATAATGCCACTGGAGCTGTGATCTCCCATTCAGTATGTCAACCACCAGATCATCATGCCACTGGAGCTGTGATCTCCCATTCAGTATGTCAACCACCAGATCATCATGCCACTGGAGCTGTGATCTCCCATTCAGTATGTCAACCACCAGATCATCATGCCACTGGAGCTGTGATCTCCCATTCAGTATGTCAACCATCAGATCATCATGCCACTGGAGCTGTGATCTCCTATTCAGTATGTCAACCATCAGATCATCATGCCACTGGAGCTGTGATCTCCCATTCAGTATGTCAACCACCAGATCATCATGCCACTGGAGCTCGTGATCTCCCATTCAGTATGTCAACCACCAGATCATCATGCCACTGGAGCTGTGATCTCCCATTCAGTATGTCAACCACCAGATCATCATGCCACTGGAGCTGTGATCTCCTATTCAGCATGTCAACCATCAGATCATCATGCCACTGGAGCTGTGATCTCCTATTCAGCATGTCAACCATCAGATCATCATGCCACTGGAGCTGTGATCTCCCATTCAGTATGTCAACCACCAGATCATCATGCCACTGGAGCTGTGATCTCCTATTCAGCATGTCAACCATCAGATCATAATGCCACTGGAGCTGTGATCTCCCATTCAGTATGTCAACCACCAGATCATCATGCCACTGGAGCTGTGATCTCCTATTCAGCATGTCAGCCATCAGATCAACATATCTTGCAGCTGTGATCTCCTAATTCAGTATGTCATTCTTCTTATTGTGTGAAGGATGCCTAAAATAAATAACTTGTGCAATATTTCTCCTTCTTTCTGTTTTTCTATTTTTCTATCTGTCCTGTTATCTTTGTACTGCAACTAAACGCTCATACTATTTCTTCAAGCCTTCGTGAACCCTTGGAACAGAGTTTAAGAATTCTTGATCTATAAAATTCAAGGCATCGTGAACCCCTGGACCAGAGTTTAAGAATCCTTGATCTATATAATTCAAGCTTTCATGAACCCCTGGACCAGAGTTTAAGAATCCTTGATCTATATAATTCAAGCTTTCATGAACCCCTGGACCAGAGTTTAAGAATTCTTGATCTATATAATTCAAGCTTTCATGAACCCTTGGAACAGAGTTTAAGAATTCTTGATCTATACAATTCACACCTTTGTGAACTCCTGGACCAGAGTTTAAGAATTCTTGATTTGTACAATTCTATTTTTATATTCTATGGGTAGGAGATTTCTTCTAGAAGAATTCCACAACACTGTATTTATAACAATAATAATATGAATAGTAATAATAATATACAACCATAACATGTCAGAGTTGTAGAGGTGCCACATTGGATACATCAGCACATAGAAGTTCTATAAACGTCTCTGTCCTTATCCATTCGGACAAGTGTAGAGAAATTCTTAGACCGTGCCTTGATGTTTATCAATGCCTGATTTTTTTTTTGTCCACCACTTCTCCTTCCTATTTCAATTGTTATATAATTTTATTTTAATACAATTTTATTTTAATACAATTTTATTTTAATACAATTTTATTTTAATACAATTTTATTTTAATACAATTTTATTTTAATACAATTTTATTTTAATACAATTTTATTTTAATACAATTTTATTTTAATACAATTTTATTTTAATACAATTTTATTTTAATACAATTTTATTTTAATACAATTTTATTTTAATACAATTTTATTTTAATACAATTTTATATTAATACAATTTTATTTTAATACAATTTTATTTTAATACAATTTTATTTTAATACAATTTTATTTTAATACAATTTTATTTTAATACAATTTTATTTTAATACAATTTTATTTTAATACAATTTTATTTTAATACAATTTTATTTTAATACAATTTTATTTTAATACAATTTTATTTTAATACAATTTTATTTTAATACAATTTTATTTTAATACAATTTTATTTTAATACAATTTTATTTTAATACAATTTTATTTTAATACAATTTTATTTTAATACAATTTTATTTTAATACAATTTTATTTTAATACAATTTTATTTTAATACAATTTTATTTTAATACAATTTTATTTTAATACAATTTTATTTTAATACAATTTTATTTTAATACAATTTTATTTTAATACAATTTTATTTTAATATAATTTTATTTTAATATAATTTTATTTTAATATAATTTTATTTTAATATAATTTTATTTTAATATAATTTTAGCAAGCGAGTATCGTATCTCGTTAACATTTCCGCTGCTTCATCACCACTGCATTTAGAGTTTAATTCAAAAGCCAAGGACCTGGCCATGCCCATCACAACTTAAGAAATATTTCATGGACTTTTTCTAAGTGTCTCTAAAAAGTGTCAAGACTGACATCACCTCCTGGAAATTCATTGTTCAGAATTGTCCAATGTGAAACTTAAAACACACAGAAAGTTATACCATACAGAAACTTATACCACACAGAAACACCAGTAAAGTTTCCGGCATCCCTGAGAAGTATCACATTGAAGGGGCAAAGATAACAAGTGTTGCCTTAATGAGCTGAGACGTAAACATACAGATATCCAACTCTGACTGCCGCAGTCTTCTTCGTGTTCACAGTTGAACATGTCTGCATAGAAAGTTTTTGTTGTGAAGACAATGTTATCTAGTCGTGTAACGTTATGCTATCATTGCTGGTACTATGCCTGGTATCTTCGACTTCAGCACACCAGTGCTTGGGCAAGAATGTGGTCCTGCTGGCTGTCGGTGATGGTCCGACCAATTTTAGTTTCCAGCCTCTGTTGACTGAACTGCTCATCTCTACTTTATGGAGTTGGCCTCAATGGGGTAACCACTTATGGTGAGATACACTCCTTTCAACTTCTTGTGGTGTGATACACTCCTTTGAACTTCTTGTGGTGTGATACACTCCTTTCAACCTCTTGTGGTGTGATACACTCCTTACAACCTCTTGTGGTTTGATACACTCCTTTCAACCTCTTAAGGTGAGATACGCTCTTTAAACCGCAAATGTTGCAGGGGATTCAATGTCATAATTGGATATTTTATTTATATAATGCCATAAAATAAATATTATTATTTTAAAATAAATATTATTATATTATCATAATGCCACTGGAGCTGTGATCTCCCATTCAGTATGTCAACCACCAGATCATCATGCCACTGGAGCTGTGATCTCCTATTCAGTATGTCAACCACCAGATCATCATGCCACTGGAGCTGTGATCTCCTATTCAGTATGTCAACCACCAGATCATCATGCCACTGGAGCTGTGATCTCCTATTCAGCATGTCAACCATCAGATCATCATGCCACTGGAGCTGTGATCTCCTATTCAGTATGTCAACCACCAGATCATCATGCCACTGGAGCTGTGATCTCCCATTCAGTATGTCAACCACCAGATCATCATGCCACTGGAGCTGTGATCTCCCATTCAGTATGTCAACCACCAGATCATCATGCCACTGGAGCTGTGATCTCCCATTCAGCATGTCAACCACCAGATCATCATGCCACTGGAGCTGTGATCTCCTATTCAGCATGTCAGCCATCAGATCATCATGCCACTGGAGCTGTGATCTCCTATTCAGTATGTCAACCACCAGATCATCATGCCACTGGAGCTGTGATCTCCTATTCAGCATGTCAACCATCAGATCATCATGCCACTGGAGCTGTGATCTCATATTCAGTATGTCAACCACCAGATCATAATGCCACTGGAGCTGTGATCTCCTATTCAGCATGTCAGCCATCAGATCAACATATCTTGCAGCTGTGATCTCCTAATTCAGTATGTCATTCTTCTTATTGTGTGAAGGATGCCTAAAATAAATAACTTGTGCAATATTTCTCCTTCTTTCTGTTTTTCTATTTTTCTATCTGTCCTGTTATCTTTGTACTGCAACTAAACGCTCATACTATTTCTTCAAGCCTTCGTGAACCCTTGGACCAGAGTTTAAGAATTCTTGATCTATAAAATTCAAGGCATCGTGAACCCCTGGACCAGAGTTTAAGAATCCTTGATCTATATAATTCAAGCTTTCATGAACCCCTGGACCAGAGTTTAAGAATCCTTGATCTATATAATTCAAGCTTTCATGAACCCCTGGACCAGAGTTTAAGAATCCTTGATCTATATAATTCAAGCTTTCATGAACCCCTGGACCAGAGTTTAAGAATCCTTGATCTATATAATTCAAGCTTTCATGAACCCCTGGACCAGAGTTTAAGAATCCTTGATCTATATAATTCAAGCTTTCATGAACCCCTGGACCAGAGTTTAAGAATCCTTGATCTATATAATTCAAGCTTTCATGAACCCTTGGAACAGAGTTTAAGAATTCTTGATCTATACAATTCACACCTTTGTGAACTCCTGGACCAGAGTTTAAGAATTCTTGATTTGTACAATTCTATTTTTATATTCTATGGGTAGGAGATTTCTTCTAGAAGAATTCCACAACACTGTATTTATAACAATAATAATATGAATAGTAATAATAATATACAACCATAACATGTCAGAGTTGTAGAGGTGCCACATTGGATACATCAGCACATAGAAGTTCTATAAACGTCTCTGTCCTTATCCATTTGGACAAGTGTAGAGAAATTCTTAGACCGTGCCTTGATGTTTATCAATGCCTGATTTTTTTTTTGTCCACCACTTCTACTTCCTATTTCAATTGTTATATAATTTTATTTTAATATAATTTTATTTTAATACAATTTTATTTTAATACAATTTTATTTTAATACAATTTTATTTTAATACAATTTTATTTTAATACAATTTTATTTTAATACAATTTTATTTTAATACAATTTTATTTTAATACAATTTTATATTAATACAATTTTATTTTAATACAATTTTATTTTAATACAATTTTATTTTAATACAATTTTATTTTAATACAATTTTATTTTAATACAATTTTATTTTAATACAATTTTATTTTAATACAATTTTATTTTAATACAATTTTATTTTAATACAATTTTATTTTAATACAATTTTATTTTAATACAATTTTATTTTAATACAATTTTATTTTAATACAATTTTATTTTAATACAATTTTATTTTAATACAATTTTATTTTAATACAATTTTATTTTAATACAATTTTATTTTAATACAATTTTATTTTAATACAATTTTATTTTAACACAATTTTATTTTAATACAATTTTATTTTAATACAATTTTATTTTAATATAATTTTATTTTAATATAATTTTATTTTAATATAATTTTATTTTAATATAATTTTAGCAAGCGAGTATCGTATCTCGTTAACATTTCCGCTGCTTCATCACCACTGTATTTAGAGTTTAATTCAAAAGCCAAGGACCTGGCCATGCCCATCACAACTTAAGAAATATTTCATGGACTTTTGGGGTAACCACTTATGGTGAGATACACTCCTTTCAACTTCTTGTGGTGTGATACACTCCTTTGAACTTCTTGTGGTGTGATACTCTCCTTTCAACCTCTTGTGGTGTGATACACTTCTTTCAACCGCTTGTGGTTTGATACACTCCTTTCAACCTCTTAAGGTGAGATACGCTCTTTAAACCGCAAATGTTGCAGGGGATTCAATGTCATAATTGGATATTTTATTTATCTCCACGTATTCAAGAGCGATGCAATAATTAAAACCTGAGACCTTCGTATTCATTGTTGGAAGACTATAATTATTATTTATTTAAAAAATAAAACCAATACAATAACAAGCAACTGCAAATTGAAAAGGTTAAAATGTGTAGAGGATTGACTTCATTGTACTCTGGTTACCCCATGTGTACTCCTATCCCTCTCAACAAAGCTGCACGTTGCCTGCTGAGAGTACCACTCACAGCACGTACCTCCATAGCTTGAAGCGATAATCCTGTCAATAAATTCACTTTGAAAACAAGATGTCACGAGCGGGGTTCAAACCTATGATCTCTTGAGCACAAAGTAAACTGCTTAACCATTGCGTCAGTTAGATCCTCACCATCAACAACTGCTAATTATCATTCATAACAGACGCAAACTATACAATATTTTTTACTGATTAAAATAAAATTCACAGCAACAACAAATAATTTGCATATTTTAAACAAGTACATTTTATTTTTTTGTGTGGAAAAAATACATATAAAATGACAAATGAAAAAATTAATGATGATAAATGCAAAAATTAATGATGACAAAGTGGTACTTTCCTCTTACACAGGCATACAATTTGTGCTTTTATATTACTACAAAATCTTAATTTTTTATATAGACCTTTCTATCAACAGCGAATGTCAACATGACATCATTTTTATATTTCATAAAACAATGGCAACCATGAATATTGTGAGTTATCTGTACATAAAGAAAGAGGCTACACTTCTGCTTTAGGGATTTACTGTCAGTTAAGTTTTGTTCTTCTTCTCATTCTCAGATTAACATGCCTACACAGCAAGTCTGGTTTTATTGATAAATGCTGCTGTATTTGAAAACTTATCAAGGTTGCCATACAGTTTAACATGCCTACACAGCAAGTCTGGTTTTATTGATAAAATGCTGCTGAATTTCAAAACTCCTCAAGGTTCCCATATAACTTTCTGTGGATGTCTGTCTCTGTGGGCCAGTGCTCCTCCCTCAACTGGTTTAGTGTAATGCAGTCAGTCATTTGACATGGGTCACTTATTTAATAAATATGATTTTTAGACGGATAAGTTTGTGATATACGTTGAAGTAAAATAAAACCACACCCAGCATTATAATAATTACAATTTAGCTCTTGAAATAACCCTGGAGCTTTAAAATTCAGGCTACCCAAAAATTCATTATGACACATATAAAATTTCAAAGTTCTGAAACGTGAATTTAATTTTATACAAATCTTTCAAGACGGCAGTATCAATAATTTGCTAACACCCTTGGTAATGGGTGATAAGTATGCTCTGGACTGCTGGTCGTCAGGGTTAACACCCTTGGTAATGGGAGATAAGTATGTCCTGGATTGCTGGTTGCCAGGGTTAACCATGGTGCTGAACTTAAGAATTAATATTTATTTAAAATAATGTATTTTTTCTAGTCCAAAAACATAACCATATCCCGCTACAGTGGAATCCTGTTATAACAACATTGGTCCGGACCAACACAATATGTATGTAATAAGAGAAATTCGCTATATATGGTACATCAATATAGAATAAATATTTTATTTTGGGGATTTGGAAAAGTGTTGTTATATTGAGAAATATGTTATAACAGAATGTACTCATGAATAAAAACAAAGTCAAAATGATGTGTGCTTGGAATAGTACAAAGGCAATGTAATAGACAACAAATGTCGTACTTGTTTGGAATGTGTTACCAAAACATATAAAGTGTTCCAACCGGGTTTATGTATAAAATATAGGTAACTGGATTCAGTGAAATGGGCAGAGTTTATGATTATCGATAATAGGTAAGATTGCTGTAAGACTGTACTACAATAGTGCTTACATAGAACACAAAATTTTTCAGAGTTTTAGATGACTCTCAGACGATTAGACTACAGGATATTGGTATGTTATTATTCCCTTGGACGTCTGTGCTGTTCAATGTCTGCCATCTAGTGCTCCTATTTTCTGGAAAAATACTTTAAGAGGCCAACAAAAGAGGTTGGCAACTAAGATTGGTTGGGCCATCCCTGACATCGAGGCTAACTCCTTGAAGTGGAGATGGGGATCTAGTCCAGCCAAGAGGCTGGAAACTAAGATTGGTCAGGCTATTCTCTATATCAAACAGATATACGGTCCTGTCCAAGCAAGCACAGGTGATCGGTTCAATACTGGAATCAGTGACCAAATCATGTGACAACAGTCAAACTTTTTAATTTCATACGCTATCGCATGTTCTTCTGTGACTGAGATTTAAAAAGTCATAACTTCGGATACTCAACTAACAATTTGCTCGTAATGCACTGGTCATCCACTCCCCATTCAGTGTGTACTGTGCATATTGAGTGGTCGGGGGCTCTCACATAACCTGTAGAACGTTAGATGCATTGGTATATGCATCTATATCGGAATTTCATTCTGTTTAATTATGTTAGCTTTTTGTTCCGCAGAAACATGGCCACTGATCCCCGTAGAGTACCGACTGTTCTAATATTACCCCATCATCATGAACTGCTCCTAACTGTTCTAACGGATGATAAATGTTTGAATATGTACTTTTTAAAATTACTATGAAATGCATTCACATTAATAAACCCGTAACTCTGTTCCACACAGAAAAAAACATTAAGGGAAACTATTACATCATCTAACCTTTCCCCACTAATGCATTCTATGGATACCCAAGCATGCCAGATTCAGAGGCATTTTACAGACTGCTATTATTTTGTTCCACATGAATCAATATCTATGATCAGATTAGTCTGGATGCACAACTTTTGTAAAAGAAAATAGAATCTCGTAAGTTTCCTTCCGAGACTAATCCTCTAACAATGTCCATACTTATCATGTAGTGATGTCATCTAGGAACACCCCCACACATCACATCAACTACAGAAGGGAAATATCAACTATCATGTTTATGTATGGAAAAATGGTTGGAAACACTTTCTATGTTTTGGGCACATTTTCCTAACAAGTACCCAAGAGTCATATAACAATAATTCTTCTTAAGGTATGCCAGATGGAATGATGAAAGATAATTGCTCCCCGGTGATTCCCCATGAAGCTCTGTTGAGTTGAAATATTATGACCCAGGTGATGATGATGGCCATCCAGGCGGCAGTTCCGATGAAAGACGATATGACATCTGCAATAAAATAAAATAATGATGTTTATGTCCAGGTACGTTTAAAATATTTAAAAAAACAAAAACATAATTTTACAGGGTGAGATAAGGATATTGAATAAATACAAGTAAATGAAAAAAAACAACATGTTTTTGACATTGTGGCTAAAACGGGGTCTTTGATAAGAAATAAAAAGGAACAATAAAATGAACAAATGAAAATTATTAATATTACTTGACGTAATGCTCCTGTAATGGCAGGGTTGGTGTATCCAAATGATTTTGAGTAGTATTACTTTTGGCAGCACAATGCCATTCTTAAAAAAGTGAAGGTCTTCTGAAGTTGACTTAGTGATGTATAAAGTAAGTTAAGGGTGTCTATAAAAGTTGACTTAGTGATGTATAAAGTAAGTTAAGGGTGTCTATAAAAGTTGACTTAGTGATGTATAAAGTAAGTTAAGGGTGTCTATAAAAGTTGATTTAGTGATGTATATAGTAAGTTAAGGGTGTCTATAAAAGTTGATTTAGTGATGTATATAGTAAGTTAAGGGTGTCTATAAAAGTTGACTTAGTGATGTATATAGTAAGTTAAGGGTGTCTGTAAAAGTTGATTTAGTGATGTATATAGTAAGTTAAGGGTGTCTGTAAAAGTTGACTTAGTGATGTATACAGTAAGTTAAGGGTGTCTGTAAAAGTTGACTTAGTGATGCATATAGTAAGTTAAGGGTGTCTATAAAAGTTGATTTAGTGATGTATATAGTAAGTTAAGGGTGTCTATAAAAGTTGACTTAGTGATGTATATAGTAAGTTAAGGGTGTCTATAAAAGTTGACTTAGTGATGTATATAGTAAGTTAAGGGTGTCTATAAAAGTTGATTTAGTGATGTATATAGTAAGTTAAGGGTGTCTATAAAAGTTGACTTAGTGATGTATATAGTAAGTTAAGGGTGTCTATAAAAGTTGATTTAGTGATGTATATAGTAAGTTAAGGGTGTCGTAAAAATTGACTTAGTGATGTATACAATAAGTTAGTGACCATTAACCTTCACCAAGTCTATATCAACCCCGGCCGCCGAAAAAAAAATGGCGGTGTGCGCTGTTGGCGGCCCGTCCCACCCAACGAGAATAGCGTGAGATTTACACGTACCACAGTCCGTGCACATAGCTGGGGACATGCGCAATCGAAGCCGGTACATCCTCCACTTCCGAAATGATCGTTTTTGAGAATGGCTAGCTATTCGTAAAAGTTTAAGAGCAATTAATCTGACCACATCTGCACACCGGTACGATGCAATGATGGTGGATCGGTTTTATAGACCTTTATTTCATCGTATTTCGAATAAAATAACATTGAATCGTGTCTTGAATCATGAATTATTAGGTTATTTAGTTTCACAGCAGTGTATATACAGAATGCCGTGTTGGTTTGGGGACTTGTACGTTTGATATCGAATATTTTGAAGTGGCAGAAAAAATAACTCTAGGCCTAAGCTCAAAGAACGATTTTACTGCAAATCTACAAGTTTTATACAGTTCCCCCGGCTATATTTTGATAATTTCGCAGTGAAAGAACATAAATACAACAGATTTGCATGATTTAGTTTACAGTGTTGCCAATGAATTCGATATGTAAGGTAAGTTATTCTTTTTACTTATTTTTTTCCTCTTTATTTGTTATAAAATATATGTTTTTTGTGAAAAACGTCTTTACCACTTTCTCATACATCTGGTATCACACACACACGTACATAAATTACACCAATATATGCATAATTTAATTCTCTATTTATATGTGCAAATATTATTTAAATATCTCTAACAACCAAAAAATTATCACATTTTCAAAACAGTCACCATCAATAACGCAAATTTTCAAAAAAGAATCCGGTGGCAGGGAGACGTTTCGTATTTTATAATCTGGATTGCTAAAGGTTAAGGGTGTCTGTATAAGTTGATTTAGTGATGTATATAGTAAGTTAAGGGTGTCTGTAAAGGTTTTTTCCTGGCAGCTGAAAGTTAAGGTCAGTCATTAACGATGTCACGGCAGGATTTACAGTAAAGAATACCCGAACAGATTAATTTCATGAAATGGAACAAAGTCAGAAATGGATATGTTAACAATGGTAAGAAGAGAATATCGGTTTACTGACATTGCATATGTGATAGTTGAAGGAGGAAGAAGAATATGTGGAGGTAAGAAGAAAGTCTGGATTGATAATAGTAAAGATTAGACAGGATTAAGATTCTCCACACGTAAACAAGAAACTGAGAGCAGAGAGGCATGGCAGAATTTTTGTGTAAATGTTTCCAGAGTGGTACTCCTACAACCCTGAAGGATTATGGTTGGTTGGTTGCTGATCCAGCGGTCCATGGGCTCATGCCCTTTGACCTAATGCCATTGAATGGCATTATATTGCTGGGAAGTCTGTGAATTTTTGGCCAACCCCGGGACAGAGTCAGAGAATAACTATCACACCTCCAGGACAGTAGGTTTCAACCTATGCACTGCTCCTAGCCACTGTAGCCAAGATAGGGTTCACTGTGCTCATTCCCCGCCACCAATTGACTACTGGTTATGCCGAACTTCTCTATTGCTCCAGGTATGCCACCAAATGTTCAAGTCAAAAGGATTGTCAGGTCCTGAGTCACTGTGCCTCTATGATGGGTTTCAGCCATAGGAAAAAACAGTGCTGTCAGTTTCCTCCTCCTCAGTGCTGCACAATACATCTCTGGCTCCCTCCCAACCACAGAGGGTGCATACATATATATTCAGGTAAACATGAAACACATTTCAACAACAAAAATAAAAACATAATTGTATAAATGATGTGCCATGAAGTTTCTCTAAGAAAATAACCTCAATATAACGGCATGTCATCCACTAAGGTTTTCTGTTGCATGGGTGGTATGTCTAGTGGGCCATTGGTGAGACCCACAGACGCAACCACATGCGTCTGAAGGATTATGGGTTTGATGATGATGAAGATGATGACTGCATTTGTGAAAGTCATGTATACTTACAAGAACGAATCTGCTTTTGTTCTGTATATTCTGGTTTCCGGAATGCTTCATTGAAGAACCAAATAGAATTGACAAACCACAAGAAAGGTAGGATGAAGAATCCAGCTGAAACAAAAATAAGTAAACTTGAATCACTGCAGGTACATAATGGGATATCACACAAGGAATATTTGAATTACATAATTCACATAAAGAAAGATATAAATCAAACATTTTGTACTTCCCTGTGGAGCAGATATTATGTTTCTCCTTCACAAGATATGATGTTTCTCCTTCACAAGATATGATGTTTCTCCTTCACAAGATATGATGTTTCTCCATCACAAGATATGATGTTTCTCCTTCACAAGATATGATGTTTCTCCATCACAAGATATGATGTTTCTCCATCACAAGATATGTTTCTCCATCACAAGATATGATGTTTCTCCTTCACAAGATATGATGTTTCTCCATCACAAGATATGATGTTTCTCCTTCACAAGATATGATGTTTCTCCTTCACAAGATATGATGTTTCTCCTTCACAAGATATGATGTTTCTTCTTCACAAGATATGATGTTTCTCCATCACAAGATATGATGTTTCTCCATCACAAGATATGATGTTTCTCCTTCACGAGATATGATGTTTCTCCTTCACAAGATATGATGTTTCTCCTTCACGAGATATGATGTTTCTCCTTAACGAGATATGATGTTTCTCCTTCACAAGATATGATGTTTCTCCTTTACAATGAGTATACAATTTTTAAAATCAGAATTGGTGTTTGCGATTCCTCGAAAGCTGAGGTGTCCATTCCAGGCTAGGAAAACTCTTGCAGTGTCAACATGAATGAAGGAGGTCTTAACCCTCTATTACGGGGTGAAGTCTTTTTTACACAATATTCAGTATCGATATCACTTGAGTTTATTTCTGTATTCAGTTTTTATAAAAATATACTCATTTCCTTTCAAATATCACATTATAGAGATATGGATACCACACCCACAAAAACATTAATATACAACTTTTCCAAATTTTTATTTGACATATTCTGCATATCTGAGTCTAATAAACCTGAAATAATCAAAAATCATATTTTTTATAAACATTGAATTTTATGGTTTAATGGGAAAACAGTTTGACTTATTTCAGTTTTTCCCTCTTCTCAATTTTTGTCAAGGACAAAGGTGCAATGTCTGGTGGCCTGTATCTCATCGACAGTCTTGGCAACCATGCAAAAAACAGAAAACAAAAGTATGAAATCACGACAAGGCATGCAGCGACAGGTTGCCAGCTTATTCCTTAATCACCTCCTACAACACGCATGGAAAGAAGACAGTGACACTATTCTTGGTACCATGAACTAGAAGTCCAGGCCTAGTTACCATACAGGTAATTACTATGATTACAGGTGATTACAGGTGATACAGACAGAAATATATCAGACTCACAATAACATATAGTAACCGCCAGAAAGATAATGGGGAGAAGAGACAGAGGAAGGCAAAGAAGGAAATTTCTGGGTGGGTTGTCATTGTGGCACAAAAATAAGCCACCAATTGAACTTATTATCTCTGACTCATTCAGTAAATACACTATTTACTGAATTTTAATCAGGTTTGCCCACATGTACCTGTATTGTATGGGTTCTTAGATTTGTTACTGTGTCACTCTCCACTTTATCAGATATTCTCGGACAGTTTGCTTATTTCTACCTGTATCCTGAGTTTGCATTGGTCAAATTTAGGTGTGTCGACACAAGTAGCAAGACAAATAAATGCCAGCTGAATGGTTCAAATCCCATTTGCTCTCTTCTAATTTTTCTATAATTTCTCGATTCTTCCTAATACAGTGGAATTCCTCTATAACGCATTCTTTTATAACAAATTTCCCTATATTCCCTATATAACAACACTTTTCAAAATAGGTGTCAACTAGTTTGGATTTCCTGTATTGATATGGATTTCAGGTAAAACAAACAAATAAAAATGGTGGACTTTTGGTGTTAATTACAGACTTAAAAAAAAAATATGCATATAAATTGTATAAAATAAGAATTTATGACAAAATTAAGCTGACAGCTATGAAATCCATAATTATATTTATTCTATATCATTTGTAATGTATATAACACATTTCTGTTATTACATAAATATTTTGTTAGTTCAGACCGAATTGTTATAACGAGATTCCACTGGATTATTTATCCACCGATGGATTGAAGCAAACACACACACAAAAATGGCTTACCCAAATAATACTTCCTACATAGAAGCAGTTTTTCTTCATTGCTGACTCTTCGGAGGTCCATGACTAGTAATTGTGTTCAAAAGACTTCCAGAATAGGACTAGACCAGATTATGAAATATACAGTTATCTATAGAGGTACAAAAACAAAGTAATTAAAACAATGATTGAGGTACAAAAACAAAGTGATAAAAACAATTTACAAAATGACAATGATTGAGGTATAAAAACAAAGCGAGAAAAAAGTGATAAAAATAATGATTGAGGTACAAAAACATAGTGATAAAAATAGTGATAAAAATAATTGCAATGATTGATAAGTAGTTTCTTCTTCTTCTTTTAGCACTCTCTGAAGTATAAGGCGCTTGATTATGATGATGAAGTATAAGGTATAAACATACTGCTTTCATCCAGATTATTTTTAAGCATTCATTCTCAAACTCCCACTGTCTGCAACAGTCAGGCTAATTGCACAAATAAAATGGTGACACAATGTATTTCCATTCTCGGGACTACATCCTGTTAGAAATCTAGTAGGACCATTGTCCTGCTACAAAGCTACAAGAGATATCCAGCGGGAGTTTGAGAGCGAATGCTGAAAAAGAAGAGATTCCCACAAGAAACTCTTTTATAGCAGGAAACTGCTAGCCCCAAGAATAGAGATGTGTTGTGTCACTATTTATTTGTGACAATGGCCAGAAACTTCAAACTTCTGTAGTATCCAGCTCATGAAATTTTATTTGTTTCATAACACACTTCCTCTATTCTTAATCCTCTATCCTTCCCTTATCCACAACTCTTATATTTCTATGTCCTCTGTGTTTACCAGAGCTCAAAAGAGGAGCTCCGCCAAAGACGGATGTGTCGGGCCATTGGCGCAAATAAAACGGCAACACAACACATTTCCATTCTCTGGACTGCATCCTGCTGGAGATCTAATAGTACTGCTACAGGAGAGATCCAGCAGGAGTTTGAGAATGAACGCTGAAGAAGAAAAGAGGAGCAACGAAGAGTACCACTACAGCCTGCCATGCAGTTTGTAATAGGTGACTAAAGAGACTGGGCATGAGTTAAACTACTCCACTCATATGAAGCCTGGTGGGAACCCATGTCTGCACTGCTGGAAACGAATCAGCTCTTCTATCTACAGCATCTTCACTGAGGCCAACTCCTTGAAGTGGTGATGGTGCGTATTCTAGCCAACAGAGGCTGGAATCTAAGATTGGTTGAGCCATCCCTGACATCATGCAGGACCACAGTCTTGCCCAAGCAATCACTGGTGATGAAGTCAGAGATATCAGGCTGAGAGATGCACCCGTAACCATAGTATCACACAATGCGACTAGATAACATGTCTTGACTATTATTGGCATTAGTGCTGAAGTTGGAGATACCAGGCAGAGAGCAGCACCAGCAACCATGTAACGCAACTAGATAACATGTCTAGACAACAAAAACTCTACAATATGCCTTGAGAATTCAAGAAAGTCATTGTAAAATTCCTTCCAGAGTAGTAGTTTGCGACATTGCAAAATTCCTTCCAGAGCAGAAGTTTGTGACATTGCAAAATTCCTTCTGGAGCAGAAGTTTGTGACATTGCAAAATTCCTTCCAGAGTAGAAGTTTGTGACATTGCAAAATTCCTTCCAGAGTAGAAGTATGTGACATTGCAAAATTCCTTCCAGAGCAGAAGTTTGTGACATTGCAAAATTCCTTCCAGAGCAGAAGTTTGTGACATTGCAAAATTCCTTCCAGAGCAGAAGTTTGTGAAATTCCAAAATTCCCTCCAGAATAGAAGTTCATGACATTGCAAAATTCCTTCCAGAGTAGAAGTTCATGACATTGCAAAATTCTTTCCAGAATAGAAGTTCATGACATTACAAAATTCCTTCCAGAGTAGAAGTTCATGACATTGCAAAATTCCTTCTAGAATAGAAGTTCATGACATTACACAATTCCTTCCAGAATAGAAGTTCATGACATTACAAAATTCCTTCCAGAGTAGTAGTTTGCGACATTGCAAAATTCCTTCCAGAGCAGAAGTTTGTGACATTGAAAAATTCCTTCTGGAGCAGAAGTTTGTGACATTGCAAAATTCCTTCCAGAGTAGAAGTTTGTGACATTGCAAAATTCCTTCCAGAGTAGAAGTATGTGACATTGCAAAATTCCTTCCAGAGCAGAAGTTTGTGACATTGCAAAATTCCTTCCAGAGCAGAAGTTTGTGACATTGCAAAATTCCTTCCAGAGCAGAAGTTTGTGAAATTCCAAAATTCCCTCCAGAATAGAAGTTCATGACATTGCAAAATTCCTTCCAGAGTAGAAGTTCATGACATTGCAAAATTCTTTCCAGAATAGAAGTTCATGACATTACAAAATTCCTTCCAGAGTAGAAGTTCATGACATTGCAAAATTCCTTCTAGAATAGAAGTTCATGACATTACAAAATTCCTTCCAGAATAGAAGTTCATGACATTACAAAATTCCTTCCAGAATAGAAGTTCATGACATTGCAAAATTCCTTCTGGAATAGAAGTTCATGACATTACAAAATTCCTTCCAGAATAGAAGTTCATGACATTACAAAATTCCTTCCAGAATAGAAGTTCATGACATTGCAAAATTCCTTCCAACGTAGAAGTTCATGACATTGCAAAATTCCTTCTGGAGTAGAAGTTCATGACATTGCAAAATACCTTCCAGAGTAGAAGTTCATTTCATTTGCAAAATTCCTTCTAGAGTAGACGTTCATGACATTGCAAAATTCCTTCCAGAACAGATTTGTGACACTTCATTCTACAGCTACTTTGAGTAAAAATCATCTGAGATTGGCACAGGGAACACTAGTGACACGCTCATCCTCCAAAAGAGAGATTCTATCATCATCATCATTCCCTCTGAAGGTCTCACCTTGCCATACAGACTCCGTGATTAAAGTCATGTTCAATCAAGGTTTCCGGAATAAAGATCAGCACATGATCTCTCTCTTTCCTCAAATCAGATTACTTTTCATTTCTGCTCATCTCTACATAGTTTACTCTTTAGATGTTTGGCCTATATCTTTGTTTACTATTTGGTTGCATCTGTTTACTGTCTGGTTATATGTTGTTTACTGTTTGGTTGTATATGATTACAGTTTGTATGACCCAAGCGGCCATGCTGTATGTTTCCAAACAACATAGCTTACTGGATTATCTGAGCTTAGATTTCTCTTAAAAGGGACTGTTCAATAAGTATTGCACAGATTGATAATTTTTTTTTTTAAACCAGCATAATACAATCAATTAGTCATTTAGATGTTTACTGTAATTTTATAATTAGGACCTACGAGTAGGAGGACCCATCACTTGTAGGTAATATTAAAAATATAAATTGTATACTCAAGTATACTGTGCAATAGCTCAAAGATTGGACGCTCACTATATAAACACCAACAGAAACCCAACCCAATGGATCCTCTGAAACAACTAGAGCGAGCAAACCAGAGTCTCACATTCCAACTAAGAACAGGCCACGCCCCTGTTAATAAACACCTGAACAGAATAAACCTATTACACGAACCAAATTTCAGACACTGCAATGTCCAAGAAGAGACTGTTGAACACCTACTACTGCAGTGCCCAAAACTAACAGACATCCGACAAGAACTATTACCACCACTTCCAGCTATACACAACACACTCTACATAACTGAGGAAAACCTGTGCATTCGCCAGAAGGGCTATGGGCTGTCAAGAGCTTCCTGCTTACAGCGAAAGGGATTGAATCATCATCATCATACTGTGCAATATGAAAACGTACACATACAGAGAATGTCAGAAATGGGAATATCTAGAGGGGAGGAGAAGTAAATTTTTTGGAAAGTCCCAAAGATCACACAATCAACACCTGACCGGGATTCTGAGTCTACATACACTGGGATGGCTGGTGTAACGGAGGGCGGAGCACTTATGGGAATGCCTCACTTGCTGTGAAGCCAGTTTCTAATAAAGAATAAGAACTGTACAATAGTAATACTTATTATTATTAATATAAATCTATAGGGCCTATAGGCTAAATATTAAATAAATTTAATGCATTCAGTTCACTGATTCAGCCGAGTCCACAAGGCAAATGAGTAGGAAGCAAAAATAATAAGTAAGATAGTGAAAGAGGATGATAGAGATCTCTTGCACAGATCTCAAGGTAAGGTAAAGGTATGTCCCATGCCAGCAACCTGCCGTTTGGGGATGAAGATAACTCTTCATGTACTAAGCTGCAGCAACTATTAGGTGGGGTGGCAAGTTCCTTTCCTTGCTGTCTTTATCTCCCCTAACCCAGACATAGGGTACTCATTTACAGCTGAGTCGACTGGAGGAGTGGTCATGTCAAGTGAGAAATCACAACCTGAATTTTTTTTTGTCCAGATGTCGTCTCCGACCTGGAACACTGTAACCTGGTGATAGAAAGCAAACTCACTATCAACTAGGCTACTGCGCTCCTCAGATCTCAAGAAGACAACCTAGTCCTAAAGTTACCCAAACTGAGTTTGGTAGTAAAAGTAAAAGTCAGCTGCAATCTGAATCAATTCATAATAATAATCATCATATGACATATAAGTATATTATTATATAAGTAATATATACTTATATTATAACATATAATTTCATTGTAGGCCTATATGATTTATCATTCAATCAACGCCCAACACAATGTAAATGTTGAAATCAGAAATGAAATGTTACGATTGATGAGATTGTAACTTTGTTCAACACTAATCATATTTTACAATTTCGTTCCTACCTATCGATCAGATTAAGTTCGCTTGTCAGTAGTTCTATACATGCAGTTTCTTCTTTAGTTATTAATCTTGCTGGTCCGTATTTAAATCACAAGCAGAAGCTAAAATATTGATCAAAACAAAGATTCAATTGTTTTCTTCAGGTCCTGTCCAATAATTCTCCAAATCAAGAGAGTTACATCATTTTAACTTCCTGGATTAAAACCAGTGTAGAGTAGCTTCCCTTTGATTACCGTTGACATTGATGTTATTGACATTAACAACAAGATGGCTGTCAGGATATTGGATCTTCGACAACAGTCGGATAGATGCACATTTACGAATACATCTAAAGAAGAAATAAGATATGGTGAAGCTTTTTGGCAATCTGTTAGATTGCAACCTACTATAGAGTCGCGACTCGTGTCTTCAGACATTAAACAGAGATTGGGAAAAAGAAACGCTTCCTCGAAATCTGGTCAGAAATTATTTGTAGTGTACTGTAGGATTGAACGAGTAATACAAATTAAAATTAATTAAACAATTTATTTAATTAAATTACTAACTGCGTTAACGACTAATGCTTGAAGGTTTGCATTGCCGCATTCTATGTAGTTTTTTAAATATGTATTTGACCCTTTCTTGATAAATACCTTATGGTAAGAACATTGAATTTGTATCGTATAATATTTGTGCAAAGTTAACCCTTCGTTTGAACGTGTTCTTATTTTTGTTTACTTATAGTGGTTTATAAACGGACCTTAATCAACAATATAAGAAAAAGGCAATCTTCTTTTTTTTTGTCCACTTCCTTGAGACAGGCAAGTTTGGAGAACATAGTCACAACAGGCAAGATTGAAGGCAACAAAGACATAGGGTGATAACGTGAGAAAATATTATACAGTTTGATAACCTTGCACGGCAAGGAAACAACAACGACTTTGATACATAATACTGTGGACAGAGAGCTGTGGAGAGCCATGACCGCCTACGCCAGCCGGCATGGCACCTGATCATGATGATAGTGGCTTATACTCATTGACATTGAAAATGTGTAGACTATGGAAAATTAGCTTTGTAAGTTTGTTACAAGTGAGATAGGAATATGGAAATTTAGATCAATATATTTAAAACTCACAATGGCAGAATATCATTGCGGGGCATGAGCAATGACATTCACAATGGAAGACAACATAAAGGTATTTGAATTAAATGTTGTAGAGAGCTCTTAAGAGTATTATGAACAGAGACTATCTAAACTAAAATGATTTGCACATATCAGCAGACTACCTCTAGACAGCATACCACAGCAAGCTATGCTACACAGATACAGTGAAGGCAGACCTAGAGGCAGACCTCGAAAACGATGGACCAGTGAAATAAAAGAGGTGACAAATTCCACAATATACTCAGCACATGCAAGGGCCATCTCCAGAGAACTCTTCTACCCCTGACGCTGAAAGGCACCAAAGGATTTAGCGAATAGATAGACTATCTAAACGACAGCCATTATCAGAATATGGGATAGGATTAACATCTGATAAACATAC
Organism: Meghimatium bilineatum; assembly: GCA_034231615.1. Lineage (NCBI taxonomy): Eukaryota > Metazoa > Mollusca > Gastropoda > Stylommatophora > Philomycidae > Meghimatium > Meghimatium bilineatum. Next base: position 15,749,588 of record CM067302.1, on the reverse strand, counting down.
AAACATAATCTATTATATATGTGTATATCGAGACATATTATTTCCAGAACGTTGCCTTCATCGTGGATACTCTGTATGCCTCTCTGCCCCATAAAAGCATGTATGAATTGGCCATATTTGTAAGATCTTTCTGTAGCACATCATTTCACATAATTTTGTCCTTCTGGATATTGTCTTGTTAAAAGTCCAAAACTCGCATCCACATGTTGCCACTGGGGAAACATATGATCTGAATTAAAAGGGTTATTTTAGTATCCCTTAGAATTTTAGTAATTAATATTTACTATTATTTTAGCTATTACAACTTTGTCACAGCTTTTTCTTTTGAAGCTATCATATTTTTAACATAAGAAAACACAGTGGATTACAGCGACTAGTCATGGAAGGAAGCATCACAAGAAATAGTACCAAACATAATTGACCCTGTATAGTATATTAATGACTCTTAGAAGCAATGTTAGAGAAAACATGACAGCTTGCACATAACTGAGAAAACAGTTTGCACAGAACTCAGAAGACAGCTTGCACATAACTGAGAAAACAGCTTGCACATAACTGAGAAAACAGCTTGCACAGAACTGAGAAAACAGCTTGCACATAACTGAGAAAACAGCTTGCACATAACTGAGAAAACAGCTTGCACAGAACGAATACGCTTAAAATATGATATCATGATACCGTTGTGCAAAGGAAATGTCACATAGAAGACATTTAAAATATTATTATTTGAATTATTAATACAATTACGTGCTCCTGTAGTTATATAAATAGTGACACAGACAGCGCTAAAAGATCAAACAAGTATGATAGTGGCTAGATTTGAGGTTGGTGACCAGCTTGTAGTACGGGAACCATTTCTCTCATACGTCTGTTCTACTGGCGATATGGTTTCAGATGTCTACATTTAAATTAAAGAGGTACAAAAAACTAAAAAAACTAGTTACCACTGCTAAAATCAGATGTATTGGGCCACGGACCACTGGTGCAAATAAACTGATGGCATTCCATTCCTTCCATTCTCTTGACTATATTGTATTGGACATCTAATAGGACCATTGTCCTGCCACAGACAGATCCGGTTGGAGTTTGAGAACATCACACACAAAAATTTGAACTATGAAATTGTAAATTTGAACATTAAAATAATTAAGTACATTGGTCATTAAATAACATTTTTCTTTTTCTAATGCTTGCACAGGTGCATCTGCAAGTCACTATGCAAACGAAGAAGGTAAGAAAGACAACTCACTATTAGTTTTTTTAATTTTCCCATGTTTTCTAATCCAGTTGTTTTCCTTAGCTTTCATTCTTCTCAAACTCTTACAAATTAGAAGGATGCAGTACAGAAACCCAATGCGGTAATTTACCAGCTGTCGCCAATACTCAAACAATCTGAATGACTATAAAACAACAATTGATAAATAGTATTTTTGTACCAACTCTGTGTTACCAGTGACGATGCCAGGAGGTATATTGAGCCTATTCTGGAAGTCTTTATGGATGCGACGCATGAACGGTAAATTAAAGTGCCCAAGAAAATCTGGGGGCAATGGAGATGTTGTTTTTAAGAAATATGATAAAAACTCTCATTAACCCTCTCATCTCCACAGTTGGTGTCGCAGACATTACATTGTGATTGTCAAGAGAGAACCATGTCACTACAGCCTTCTCTTGGTTGATCAGTTCCCCTGAATCATCACACCAGGAGGTGATAAAGTCTAGCTCATTCTGTAGTGATTCAACAGTTTCAGTTCTATCATTCCTTTTCTGTCTGGATATTATCCGCAAATAAACAGTATTCTATCTCTTCCGTCGAGCTGTTACTGCATGATTCTCAAATATATTAAGTTCTAATATGCTAAATTGTAAAACAAAATAATTGAAAAGTTGTATATTAATATTTCTATGGTCGTGGTACTCTTTTCTCTATAATGAGATTTTTAGAGGGAAATTAGTATATTATTATAACAATTGAATGCAGAAATAAGCTCAAGTTGTATCAATCTTAGTATTTTATTTTAGAAAAAATTAAGCGAAACTAAATAAGAAAAATATCAAATAACAAAAAAAGGAGCATATGCGATCATAGCTCTCCACAGCTCTTTATCTCCAGTATTATTTATCAAGATCGTTGTTTTTTCCCTGCCATGCCAGGTTGTTAAAAGTCTAATATTTTTTTAATCTTGTCGCCATCTGTCTCTGTTGCCTTCAATATTGCCTGTTGTGACTATGTTCTCCAAACCTATTGTCTCATAATGTGGCCCAAAATGAAGATTGTATTTTTCTTATGTTATCGATTAAGCTCCATCTAGCATTTGACTGTCATAATCTCCACATTTGTTTTCCTGGCAGTCCATGATATTCTCAGCATTCTTCTATAGAACCACATCTCTGCTGTCTCTAATTTCACACTTTTTGTTTATTGTCAAAGAAATTACATCCATATGTTAGTATAGGAGTTATATAACACTGCAGAACTCTCTTCCTCACCTCTAATAACAAGGTCATATCACACAATGTATTTTTATTTTTCTGAATGTGGTTTTTGCCTGCCCTATTCTGTTTCTTATTTTTCTTGAACTTCTTTCATCTGCTGTAATTTTTGTACCTAAATACTTGAATTGGTGGACCTGTTTTAATACTATATCATTCACTATGATCTTGCAAGCTGTGGTATTTTGTTTATTTGAAATAAGCATTACTTCTGTTTTTTTTATATTTAGGAAGATGCCTTTCTCTTTACTTTCTGTCCCTACTACATTAATTAATAAATTAAGAAAAATATACTTCATAAAATGCACAAAAATTATTTATTTATAAATTTTTGTTGGGAAAAAAATTGCTTCTACTAATTTCAATGCATGCATAATATGATACAAATCATAAATTAGCTTGAAATTTTCAAGTATCCACCGAAAAATATATGACTTAAGGGAAATAACCGTTAAAATTGTGAAAACTAAAATGACAAAGATATTTGAGTCAAAATGGTTTGTTGTAAAACAAAAAATATATATTGTTTAATATATGGTAGAGATACGGGCTGACTATGACCAATGCGACCCATATGGCAAAGACAACTTCAACTTCCACCAAGGACACTTAATGGCGCAAGTGGCAATGACAATAGATGGATAGATATATTCTAGCATAGGGCTTATACGTTTTTATATGCATAAGAGATTCTAAAATCTCTTATCATGGCCATGACATATAGACATCATGGCTATAAAACAAGATATAGCCCATGTAAAAGATGGTTCACAGAAGCCACAGAAACAAGCTTACAAACAGCACACAAGAAGGCCATCTCCAGATAACTCTTCTACACCTGACAACGCAAGACAAACAAGGGCCACAGCGTATAGATAGATAGATAGATAGATAGATAGATAGATAGATAGATAGATAGATAGATAGATAGATAGATAGATAGATAGATAGATAGATAGATAGATAGATAGATAGATAGATAGATAGATAGATAGATAGATAGATAGATAGATAGATAGATAGATAGATAGATAGATAGATAGATAGATAGATAGATAGATAGATAGATAGATAGATAGATAGATAGATAGATAGATAGATAGATAGATAGATAGATAGATAGATAGATAGATAGATAGATAGATAGATAGATAGATAGATAGATAGATAGATAGATAGATAGATAGATAGATAGATAGATAGATAGATAGATAGATAGATAGATAGATAGATAGATAGATAGATAGATAGATAGATAGATAGATAGATAGATAGATAGATAGATAGATAGATAGATAGATAGATAGATAGATAGATAGATAGATAGATAGATAGATAGATAGATAGATAGATAGATAGATAGATAGATAGATAGATAGATAGATAGATAGATAGATAGATAGATAGATAGATAGATAGATAGATAGATAGATAGATAGATAGATAGATAGATAGATAGATAGATAGATAGATAGATAGATAGATAGATAGATAGATAGATAGATAGATAGATAGATAGATAGATAGATAGATAGATAGATAGATAGATAGATAGATAGATAGATAGATAGATAGATAGATAGATAGATAGATAGATAGATAGATAGATAGATAGATAGATAGATAGATAGATAGATAGATAGATAGATAGATAGATAGATAGATAGATAGATAGATAGATAGATAGATAGATAGATAGATAGATAGATAGATAGATAGATAGATAGATAGATAGATAGATAGATAGATAGATAGATAGATAGATAGATAGATAGATAGATAGATAGATAGATAGATAGATAGATAGATAGATAGATAGATAGATAGATAGATAGATAGATAGATAGATAGATAGATAGATAGATAGATAGATAGATAGATAGATAGATAGATAGATAGATAGATAGATAGATAGATAGATAGATAGATAGATAGATAGATAGATAGATAGATAGATAGATAGATAGATAGATAGATAGATAGATAGATAGATAGATAGATAGATAGATAGATAGATAGATAGATAGATAGATAGATAGATAGATAGATAGATAGATAGATAGATAGATAGATAGATAGATAGATAGATAGATAGATAGATAGATAGATAGATAGATAGATAGATAGATAGATAGATAGATAGATAGATAGATAGATAGATAGATAGATAGATAGATAGATAGATAGATAGATAGATAGATAGATAGATAGATAGATAGATAGATAGATAGATAGATAGATAGATAGATAGATAGATAGATAGATAGATAGATAGATAGATAGATAGATAGATAGATAGATAGATAGATAGATAGATAGATAGATAGATAGATAGATAGATAGATAGATAGATAGATAGATAGATAGATAGATAGATAGATAGATAGATAGATAGATAGATAGATAGATAGATAGATAGATAGATAGATAGATAGATAGATAGATAGATAGATAGATAGATAGATAGATAGATAGATAGATAGATAGATAGATAGATAGATAGATAGATAGATAGATAGATAGATAGATAGATAGATAGATAGATAGATAGATAGATAGATAGATAGATAGATAGATAGATAGATAGATAGATAGATAGATAGATAGATAGATAGATAGATAGATAGATAGATAGATAGATAGATAGATAGATAGATAGATAGATAGATAGATAGATAGATAGATAGATAGATAGATAGATAGATAGATAGATAGATAGATAGATAGATAGATAGATAGATAGATAGATAGATAGATAGATAGATAGATAGATAGATAGATAGATAGATAGATAGATAGATAGATAGATAGATAGATAGATAGATAGATAGATAGATAGATAGATAGATAGATAGATAGATAGATAGATAGATAGATAGATAGATAGATAGATAGATAGATAGATAGATAGATAGATAGATAGATAGATAGATAGATAGATAGATAGATAGATAGATAGATAGATAGATAGATAGATAGATAGATAGATAGATAGATAGATAGATAGATAGATAGATAGATAGATAGATAGATAGATAGATAGATAGATAGATAGATAGATAGATAGATAGATAGATAGATAGATAGATAGATAGATAGATAGATAGATAGATAGATAGATAGATAGATAGATAGATAGATAGATAGATAGATAGATAGATAGATAGATAGATAGATAGATAGATAGATAGATAGATAGATAGATAGATAGATAGATAGATAGATAGATAGATAGATAGATAGATAGATAGATAGATAGATAGATAGATAGATAGATAGATAGATAGATAGATAGATAGATAGATAGATAGATAGATAGATAGATAGATAGATAGATAGATAGATAGATAGATAGATAGATAGATAGATAGATAGATAGATAGATAGATAGATAGATAGATAGATAGATAGATAGATAGATAGATAGATAGATAGATAGATAGATAGATAGATAGATAGATAGATAGATAGATAGATAGATAGATAGATAGATAGATAGATAGATAGATAGATAGATAGATAGATAGATAGATAGATAGATAGATAGATAGATAGATAGATAGATAGATAGATAGATAGATAGATAGATAGATAGATAGATAGATAGATAGATAGATAGATAGATAGATAGATAGATAGATAGATAGATAGATAGATAGATAGATAGATAGATAGATAGATAGATAGATAGATAGATAGATAGATAGATAGATAGATAGATAGATAGATAGATAGATAGATAGATAGATAGATAGATAGATAGATAGATAGATAGATAGATAGATAGATAGATAGATAGATAGATAGATAGATAGATAGATAGATAGATAGATAGATAGATAGATAGATAGATAGATAGATAGATAGATAGATAGATAGATAGATAGATAGATAGATAGATAGATAGATAGATAGATAGATAGATAGATAGATAGATAGATAGATAGATAGATAGATAGATAGATAGATAGATAGATAGATAGATAGATAGATAGATAGATAGATAGATAGATAGATAGATAGATAGATAGATAGATAGATAGATAGATAGATAGATAGATAGATAGATAGATAGATAGATAGATAGATAGATAGATAGATAGATAGATAGATAGATAGATAGATAGATAGATAGATAGATAGATAGATAGATAGATAGATAGATAGATAGATAGATAGATAGATAGATAGATAGATAGATAGATAGATAGATAGATAGATAGATAGATAGATAGATAGATAGATAGATAGATAGATAGATAGATAGATAGATAGATAGATAGATAGATAGATAGATAGATAGATAGATAGATAGATAGATAGATAGATAGATAGATAGATAGATAGATAGATAGATAGATAGATAGATAGATAGATAGATAGATAGATAGATAGATAGATAGATAGATAGATAGATAGATAGATAGATAGATAGATAGATAGATAGATAGATAGATAGATAGATAGATAGATAGATAGATAGATAGATAGATAGATAGATAGATAGATAGATAGATAGATAGATAGATAGATAGATAGATAGATAGATAGATAGATAGATAGATAGATAGATAGATAGATAGATAGATAGATAGATAGATAGATAGATAGATAGATAGATAGATAGATAGATAGATAGATAGATAGATAGATAGATAGATAGATAGATAGATAGATAGATAGATAGATAGATAGATAGATAGATAGATAGATAGATAGATAGATAGATAGATAGATAGATAGATAGATAGATAGATAGATAGATAGATAGATAGATAGATAGATAGATAGATAGATAGATAGATAGATAGATAGATAGATAGATAGATAGATAGATAGATAGATAGATAGATAGATAGATAGATAGATAGATAGATAGATAGATAGATAGATAGATAGATAGATAGATAGATAGATAGATAGATAGATAGATAGATAGATAGATAGATAGATAGATAGATAGATAGATAGATAGATAGATAGATAGATAGATAGATAGATAGATAGATAGATAGATAGATAGATAGATAGATAGATTAGATTAGATTAGATAGATAGATAGATAGATAGATAGATAGATAGATAGATAGATAGATAGATAGATAGATAGATAGATAGATAGATAGATAGATAGAGAGAGATTCTAACATGCTTTTTATATTCATAAGAGACTCTAGCGTTTATTTTGTTATATGCTTAAGAGATTCTTCATAGTTCTTCAGTCAGATATCAAGTTACAGCACCAATAGCTTCAGTCAGATATCAAGTTACAGCACCAATAGCTTCAGTCAGATATCAGGTTACAGCACCAATAGCTTCAGTCAGATATCAAGTTACAGCACCAATAGCTTCAGTCAGATATCAGGTTACAGCACCAATAGCTTCAGTCAGATATCAAGTTACAGCACCAATAGCTTCAGTCAGATATCAAGTTACAGCACCAATAGCTTCAGTCAGATATCAAGTTGCAGCACCAATAGCTTCAGTCAGATATCAAGTTACAGCACCAATAGCTTCAGTCAGATATCAAGTTACAGCACCAATAGCTTCAGTCAGATATCAAGTTACAGCACCAATAGCTTCAGTCAGATATCAAGTTACAGCACCAATAGCTTCAGTCAGATATCAAGTTACAGCACCAATAGCTTCAGTCAGATATCAAGTTACAGCACCAATAGCTTCAGTCAGATATCAAGTTACAGCACCAATAGCTTCAGTCAGATATCAAGTTACAGCACCAATAGCTTCAGTCAGATATCAAGTTACAGCACCAATAGCTTCAGTCAGATATCAAGTTACAGCACCAATAGCTTCAGTCAGATATCAAGTTACAGCACCAATAGCTTCAGTCAGATATCAAGTTACAGCACCAATAGCTTCAGTCAGATATCAAGTTACAGCACCAATAGCTTCAGTCAGATATCAAGTTACAGCACCAATAGCTTCAGTCAGATATCAAGTTACAGCACCAATAGCTTCAATGTTTTGTGTGATTCGCTTCAGGTCATCCATGGAACCCCTCAGGTCTGGAAGTAGTGCCATCTCAGTAGGCTATATTTTGTCCCTCTCTTCTTGGTAGAGTTGATAGGCATGAAGATGTGTTCTGCAGTCTCTGGTCTCAGTCCACAGTTGCACAGGTCTGTCTCACCAATCTTCAGCTTTTTTAACATGTAGCTTCTCAGTCTATTGTGGCCAGTTCGTAGTATGAAGATGATAGATTGTTCATTGCATGACATTTGATGCAAGGGGTCATTTGGTTCTGCAGTTGGGTGCACCTGCTTCCACCTTTTCTTATATTCTGCATACTTTTTACATGCAAAAGAGATTATAACTTATACTTATGAAAATATAACAAAACACTATTATCTCGATAATTGTATTTTTATTAAAATTTTTGTGTTAATTGGCAGATAAAGCGTTGAGTGAACTTTATGTCAGAGCCAGAACTTTGGATCAAATTGAAAGATTCCAACATCTTTGCAAGTTGACAGAGGCTAGAAATCGAGACAGGGAAATGCTTCATAAACGTCGTGCGGAAAGAATAAAAGTAAGACTTCTATTATTTTTAATGCCACAATTGAAACTGTCAGCAGTAAGAAGACCTCTGTACAGAATTAATTAAGACTTCATTCGTTATGTGGGTGGTTATTGTCATGATTTCGTTGTTCACTATTTACAACTGGAGTACAACTAAAAAATTGCCAACTAAAAATAGCCATGGCCGACCAACAAAACTCACCGTAGAAATCAAAATTGGCCTTTCAGGTCATGTTTACATTATCTGTACACGTCTTTATATTGGACACAGATCATGGCAACAAGAATCTATTTAGATTGCGCCTTATTTTTAGAATTATATCCCTCCGTAAATATCTAAAAATTATACAGTGAATATACAGGTTTTCGTTGATAATCTGTGTGAGTAGGATCTACCTGTTCATTAATCTATCTATTCATTGATCCACAGGTACATTGATCTACCTGTTCCTTAGGATATGATTCAATTATTTATTTTAAAACGTCTGCATTCGTTCTCAGAATTTTGCTGTACCCGTGAGTTGTGGACCCAAAAGGGGAGCAAAGACTGGCAACACTGTTTACCTTGCATGCATGTCATCCAAGTCTACTAAAATGGTTTTGAGAGAAAGCTGGCTGTCCTATCCTGTATAGTATCAAAGTGACACACAATCCATGCCAAAGTCAGATCTGTCAGAGTGAAAGGTGCAGATCCGTAGCGAAGCTGCAAAACAGGCACACCACATTTCATTTTCCAGACTACATCCTGTAAATATGCAGGAGTTTGAGAATGAACACAGAAGAAGAATCTTCTGTTTGTTAGTAGGATGCAGTTATAATAATTTTAAAACACTATTATGTATCGTCCGGAAACATCTAACCAGTGGCGTAGCGTGGGTCAATGGCGCCCGGGGCGGAATCATAATTTTCCGCCCTTGTGACATAACAAAATATGTCAGTGATTGTGAAAGACTAGACGAAAATAAATTTACCGCCCTCCCGATGATGCCGCCCGGGGCTGTCCGCGCCCCCGCCTCGCTACGCCACTGCATCTAACACATTTTTTTTGGTTTTCAGAAAGAAGAGATTTCCCGAAATAGAGTGGCAAAGCCTATCTCTTTTGAAGACACTCTGAAAAAAGAAGCCTTGGTTAAACGAAAAATCGGAGAGGCATACGACATTGAAACAATGCTACAAGAGCTTTATGAGTTCGATCAAATGAAGATGGACCAACTCAATAACAAGGAAGTAAATCCTGAAGAAAAAGTCAGAACTACTCTCAAATTAAAGGTGGACACTGGTAAGAAGTTTGTGTGAATATTGTGTTTACGATTATTTATTCTTGGTATAGTTGATAGTAGACCTCAGTGTTAGAGTTGATAGTGGACCTCAAGTGTTAGAGTTGATAGTGGACCTCAGCGTTAGAGTTGATAGTGGACCTCAGTGTTAGAGTTGATAGTGGACCTCAAGTGTTAGAGTTGATAGTGGACCTCAGCGTTAGAGTTGATAGTGGACCTCAAGTGTTAGAGTTGATAGTGGACCTCAGCGTTAGAGTTGATAGTGGACCTCAGCGTTAGAGTTGATAGTGGACCTCAAGTGTTAGAGTTGATAGTGGACCTCAGCATTAGAGTTGATAGTGGACCTCAGTGTTAGAGTTGATAGTGGACCTCAGCGTTAGAGTTGATAGTGGACCTCAGTGTTAGAGTTGATAGTGGTCCTCAGTGTTAGAGTTGATAGTGGACCTTCCATCACAAAAACCAACTTGGCCATTTTAGCTCACTATGAACAAGCTGATCATGACCTTATAATAGCGATATCTTCTTCTTCTGCGTTCGTTCTCAAACTCCTGCAGATTAGCAGGATGTAGTCCGGAGAACAGAATGTGTTGTGTCATGATTTACAGCATTATTGCAATATCTGCGCCTTTTGGCCTGATACATCCGACTTCAGCATGGCTTTGGGTCACTTACCCTATATGGGATGGGACAGTCAACTCCATCCCATAACCTCCTTTTACGACATGCATGGAAGGTAAACAGTGTTGCTATTATTTGCTCTCCTTTCGGGCCCCGGCATCACTCGGGCGATAATAGTGATGTTTATTGGGTGTATTCTACCTACCTCTATCTTTCTACCTACTTGCTGCCTGCATACCTCTATATTTCTACCTACCTACTTACCTGCTGGTAGGGGCTTGACAGCTTGCACATAGTCACGGAGATAGACAGACAGATAGATAGATTGGATTGTAATAGATTAGATTAGATTATGACAAATTATAATATATAGATAAATATACAGATATATCGACATAGATAGATAGATGGATGGATGGATGGATAGAGATATACAGATACATACAGGTAGATAGGTATATACATAAATAGAAAGATTTGATAGATATATCTTTAGATAGAGATTAGGTATTAGGCATATTGATTACCATCAACGCACACCAGACGTGTCCATAGTTACTCAGATCTCCATTTCAGTAAATCTCTCAGGGCGTAACGGCTGATGGTTCTTATTCTATGTTGGTTCAGTGCTCTTTTTTAAAGACTTTGTTATGTGTTTTCTATGGGTCAAACCTATTCTCAATCTCAATTCGTGCATTCTCGATATTGAATCGTTCTCATTTATCTCAGAATCATCTAATCGTACGAACTCACAAAAAGCGATGAGGATGTCTGCTCTGTCCATCGGCCCGTTTGTTTCCCTCCACACCCACCTGTCCGGGGACAAAGTGAGATTTTTCGCAGTGAAGCCAGCATTTTTTCTCTTTTTATTTACTTCACCCATCCTTTACGTACATCACTTGTGTTGAGTTTTTGAATCACATTCATTGAGTCACTTAGTGAGTCACATTCATTGAGTCACTTAGTGAGTCACATTCAGTAAGTCATATTCATTGAGTTATTTAGTGAGTCACATTCATTAAGTCACTTAGTGAGTCACTTTCATTGAGCCACCTAGTATGTGCCCGCATGGGAATATGTTTGCTATACTAGCCAGTTAAGTGCCTGCGTTTACAGAAAATACTTCAATTGTTAGACTGCTTGTTGTTGCGGTAAAGGCTCCACTGGATTCATGTACTGTTCTTCCTTGTGATCTAGCAGTAACAGCCCATGCACATCACTGGTGGTGGATGACCGACCCATCCGTGGAAATCACAACATCTATGTCGCCTGAATGTTCGCAGATAAGTGCATTGACCTCAGCATCCATGATCACAAGGCTACGTTCTCACCACTCTATATTGAGTGTAATTACGGTCTTAACAGCCTCCTGAAAGACTATATGCATAGGTAGCAATTCCTCACAAAGAGTTATGCCTTCTGGGGCATACATCTGTTTAAATAGACAGACAGACAGACAGATATATAGAGAGATTCCTTTAGATTTCTGAGATAATGTACAGTTTATGTAAGTATACTATACTGGGTCAAAGGGCATGAGCCTATGGACCGCTGGATCAGCAACCATGTAAGTATACCCTGTATAACTTGTGCTCTCTGTACATCATGTAGTCAGATTGAGTCAGTCACCTTAGACTTGCACAATCTTTGGGAAATGTCCCATCAAATAGAACGCCATGAGAAATAATCTGGTTCTGTGAACAAATCTACAGCATTGCATGGGGAACAAGAAGTGACAAACTTGTACTCCCTTAGGATCTATCATCCTCATAATCATCATTATCATCATTCTTATCATAATTATTATCACCATAGTAATCATTGTCATATCATCATCATTATCACCTTCATTATCACCACCTTCATTATCATCTTCATCAGGATTCTTATCATCATCAGATGTAATTCTCCCAAAATAACCAGTTTAAGGTAATACTGCGTGAAATGTAACAACAATAGTACTTCATCATCATCATTAGGTGCCATGCCGACTGGCGTAGGCAGTCATGGCTCTCCACAGCTCTCTGTCCACAGTATTATGTATCACAGATGTTGTTGTTTCCTTGCCGTGCCAGGTTGTCAAACTATGTTCTCCAAATCTGCCTGTCTCATGAAGTGTCCAAAAAAAGAAGATTGCCTTTTTCTTAAATTATTGATTAGGTCCATTTCGCATTTGACTCTTACAACACCTCTACATTAATTTTCTAGCAGTCAATGATATTCTCAGCATTCTTCTGTAGAACCACATCTCTGTTGCCTCTAATTTCCCACTTTCCAGTTTGTTTATTGTCCAAGACTCGCACCAATATGTTAGTATAGGGGTTATATGTGTATATGTATATACAATAGTACTTACGTAGAGCGAAGCGTAACAACAATAGTACTTACGTAGAACGCAGGTTATAGAAAGTTTAATTACATAGAACACAGAAACCTATAAACTGTGTTATAATTAAGTACCAAAATAACCATTACATTTTGTATTAACGCATTACCCTTACTTATTTGAATGGAATAACTTCTATTTCTCTGGCCTTCTTCGTCTTGACAGACGGTCTGAAGCACGCTTGCACCAGTTATAGTAGAGGTGACACTAGTGAAACAGGTCTGTCTTCATGTGGCTAAATCTGCAGATCCATGATAAATTTGATCCTGTTACAGAAGGAGAATTGGAACATTACATCGGCAGGATTTTTTCTTCTTGCACCTAAACCTTCTTTCACTCTGCACTTCTCATTATTTATTTCTCAAATGCTCTTGTATTACTACGCAGGATTGTGTCATGATTATTATTAGTGTGAATATTGTTGTTATTTGTGGTATGTTTTCCCTATTAAACTGTATTATATTATATTTGTGGTATATTTTCCCTATTAAATTGTATTAGGGCCTATATTATATTTGTGGCATATTTTCCCTATTAAATTGTATTATATTATATTTGTGGTATGTTTTCCCTATTAAACTGTATTATATTATATTTATGGTATGTTTTCCCTATTAAATTGTATTATATTATATTTGTGTAATGTTTTCCCTATTAAATTGTATTGAATTATATTTGTGTAATGTTTTCCCTATTAAATTGTATTATATTATATTTGTAGTAGTTTTCCCTATTAAATTGTATTATATTATATTTGTGTAATGTTTTCCCCATTAAACTTTATTATATTGAAAAACATTGACATTTTTTATGTTTCTTGTACATCAAGCACCCGAGATCATTGTACTGGTGACCCCATTCAGAAATTGACAAACGTCAAGAAGGATCAGCCATCTTGGTTTTGTATACTGTTATATTTTTATGGTTGATTGAAATGTGTCCAGCTGTGGCAGAATAAAAAGTAAATCCTTGACATAAACCATATGTTGACATAAACCATATGTTGACATAAACCACAGTTCTGCAGTATACATCGTGTGTGTACATTTTTTAACACATAAATTCACATTTTAAAAAATGCATATATTTATGAAATTATTCAATAAATGTCTCCATCGTTTAGTTCATTAGATGATCAGGCGTACTCTGCATGGCGTAGTGATTATGCCATTCGCTATGTGCTCAAGTTACCGCAGGTTCGAATCCTTGTTTATAAAGTGGATTTTTTTAGGAGATGTCTGGGGATTATTGCTTTACGCTAATACGTTAGATGTTATGAGAGGTACTTCCAGTAGGTGGCACGCCACTGCATTGAGAGGGACGGAGTACATAATGGGGTAACCCAAATACAATCAAGTCAATCCTCTACACATTTCAACCTTTTTTTAAATTAGGGTAGACTTCAAATGATGAGTTGGTGAAGAGAGCACAGTAGTGCCAGTGAAGGTAGGAAATTAAGAGTAGAAAATAAGATGGAAAAGACACACTCTCATAGTAAAGCCTGGCAGCAAATAGACAGGGACTAGACTGGAACCAGTAACAAAGATGGAGAGTTGGAAGACTGAGGAACGCCTGTGAAGAACAGTGGAGAAAACAGATAAAATCAATTAGAACCTCATGGGCACAGTCGAAGAAGATAGAAGGCATTGCAGAACAGAAAATCGTTAAATAGTAAAAGTTGCAGCCCTATGTTCCACAGGGAACTCATAGATAAAACATTTGTACGCCATGCGTCATCTGCATACATTCACATGTAGTTCAACAAAATTGTATATACCTACATATTTTAATACAGTTCAAAACTTGTATATACATATTCTAATACAGTTCAAAACTTGTATATATAGATTCTAATACAGTTCAACACTGTTATATATATATATATATATATATTCTACGAGTAATACAGCTCAACTTATAGACTATTGTAAATACTCATTTTTACGCTATTGGTAATGTGCGTATAACGCTATTCATAATGTGCGTATATTTTTATATAAATATTACGATTGAGATATATTATGTGGAGGCAGGTTTTGTTTTTCAACTATTGTGTTTTGTTTTATTTATTAAAAAAATAAAACAAGGTACCTCTTTATGGTGGGGCACATTACTTGCAACCGCAGATGTTAGTCCAAGTTGGTTATATCACATATTTTTACTGTTAAAAATAATAGTGGTGTTAAATTTTTATTGTCATTATTAACTAATATTGAAATTTTTAACAATTCTTCTTCTACGTTCATTCTCAAACTCCGAACTGTGGTCAATTTCCCGTTCATCATTTAATAATTTAAATACTTATTTCTTTAGTGTTGGAGTTAGGGTTTGTTATGTAAAGCAGCCATTCTAACCCTAATCTAAACCCTAAAATAAATTAATATTTAAATTATTAAATGATGAGCATGAAATTTACAAACATAGACAAGGGAAATAACTCAGCTACTTGGTGGCGTTTACTTGAACTGTACCAAAAACTGCTTTTACACATTAAAATAAATACAGAATATCATACAAATCATGTATCATTTTTAAAATTTCAAGGATACACGGAACAATTTCTGGCTTTAACGGGAAATAACCGTTTAAAATTGTGAATATAAATATGGCAAAGATATATGAGATGGCAAAGATATGTGAGTCTACAAACAAACAGGAAAGGAGGAAACTAGAGGCAGTAGAGATCTGGTTCTAGAGAAGAATACTGAGAATACCATGGACTGCCAGGAAAACTAATGTGGAGGTGTTGAAAGAGTCAAATATGTTGATAGTGACGGAGCTTAATCAATAATGTAAGGGAAAAAAACAATCTTCATTTTTTGGCCACGTTATGAGACGAGGAGGTGTGGAGTATATAATCACAGCAGGCAAGATTGGAAGCAACAGAGACAGAAGGCAACAACGTGAGAAAATATTAGACAGTTTAACAACCTGGCATGGCAGGGAAACAACAACGATCCTCATACATAATACCGGAGATGGAGAACTGTGGAGAGCCATGATCGTCTATGCCAGCCAGCATGGCACGTGATGGTGATAATTATATGAGTTGAAATAGTTGTAAAAACCAAAACTAAACAGTGTCATTTAAATATAAATGGGTGAACTGCATGGGCTAACGAGCAAAGGTTAACTATCTCGCCTATGAATGCCAGCAGTAAACTACCAGAATTTTGCTGTTTCTTGGTGGTTGATCTGATTAGCCATTGGTGGGATTTAAAGAACTTCCTTTTGTGGGTACTAACTATGGCAGGGTACTTTCATAAGAACTAAGTTGTGTTTACTACCAGCATGTATCAGTTAAAATGATGTTGAAATCTGTGAACAAAGAAAATTGGATGAACAGATGGGCCATGGGAAACACTGGGAGGGAAATCTATAAATATATGACCAGCCCAAATCCTACAGACAACAAAAACCTCCTGGGAAGGAAAGACCAGAGTATCATCTTCAGACTGTGCACACAGCATGTACAGCTTAACAAACACCTGAGCAGAATACAACCACAACACACTCCAGGGTGCCGGATGTGCACTCATCCCCATGAAACTGTTGACCACCACCTTTTTGAATGTCCAGCGCTAGATGACATCAGGAAAATGCTTCTCCCTCCAGGGCCAGATAAATATAACACATTATATGAAACAAAACAACAGCTCACAAACACATGCATATATCACACAATGGCATTGGGTCAAAGCGTATGAGCCCATGGACCGCTGGATCAGCAACCAACAAACCACCAGCATGTGTGTTTCATGTGGCGACATATGGAAATGAAGCATGGACATTAAATAAAACAGCGGCCAAAAGAATAACATCATTTGAATTAAAATGTTGTAGAAGTGTTTTGAGAACACCATGGACAGCAAGGAAAACAAACCAGGAGGTGTTACGAACAATTAACGTCCAGGAAGTCTGGCTTCTGAATACCATATTAAAGATAAAGTTAGTTTTTTTTTCCGGATACACGAAGAGACACGACTGCATGGAGAGAGTGTTACTGGAGGGGATGATAGAAGGCAACAGGAACAAGGGCCGCCCAAGACTCCATTGTACAAAAGACATTCAAGAATGCCTGCATATGTCACTAAAAGAGGCAGGACAATTTGCTCAAGAATTCAAGAGATCCATAGGAAAGACTACAATCAGAAAGAATATGTCACATGATGATAATTTATGGGTCATTTTCTTTAAATTAGTATGTAATCTAACAGTCTGCTTGCTAACACTGGAAACTGTGGGAATATTTCTTTAGATAGTATTGACAACAAATCGTTAACAATTTTCCGGAGTTTTCCTGAGTACAAATAATAAATCGGTGATCGTCCTTGATTTCTGTAGTATCTTCCTTCGTTGTTCGTGAGGGCACAGCATACAGAGAATGTCGTGAGGTTTGATGTACTTAAAAAAGCAGACATGCGCAGAAGTTCCCTTAGAAGGCAGGATTTGAGGTCTTCGTACATGACAATGAGTTGTGGGTTTGCCTTTGTAAACTTGAGCGAATCGTTCACAAAATGTGCCCATCTGTTCGCACGATGTTCAACGTATAGATTCCAAGCTGAAATAAAAACAAAACTGTTTTATAAAATCAAAATTGGAAACATTGATTTTGAAATAGGATTAGGAAACGTTAGTTTTTTTGGTACATTGAGATCTTTGATGCAGACCAAATGAAATGTCCAGTATAGTGAATTAAGGAGACCAGTCCCTTCACCACCACTATGATCGGCTCTCTCACCACCCCTAGGACCGTCTATCTCACCACCACTATGACCATCCCTCTCACCACTTATAGTTCCAGTCAGGTGTTGATTGTGTGATCTTCGGGACTTTCCAAAAAATTTACTTTTCCTCCCCTCATCTCTGAATACTCCCCATTTCTAACATTCTCTGTATGTGTACGTTCTCAACCTCATTGACATCATCTGCATCTTGAAATGAATTTATTACTGCCTTTATTAAATCTGCTTTATCTCTTCTCAGCAATGTGCCGTCTATCGCCGCATTGCCTGCCAGTAAGTCGGCTCTCTCGTTTCCTCTGACCCCAGCATGACCAGGGCAGTATATCCATGTAATGCTCTGGACAACTGAGTTGTTCAATAAGTCCCACCATTCTTTTCTTAGCATGAACTTTTCTATCTTGCGCAACATGCTTTGAGAGTCTGTGAGTATTACACATGTGTTGATGTATCAGTTATCAACCAATTAAGAGCTGCTGTAACTCCCTCTATCTCCATCCTCATGCTCGATGTGACAGTAGAATATGCTGAAGATTTCTCAACCAAATTCACGCTTTTTCTGTAGGCAACAAAACCCCAACCGCTTTTATTTGTGTTTCTGCTAACAGAGCCATCTGTGTATATAATTATGTCTTGTGGTTTCGAGTGTAGTTGGGCGAGTTCTTGCACTGTATCCTGAGCCCTGACTGCCGTCCATTTTCGACACGCTTTATCTAGTTGTATTATTACTTTAGTCAGTGATTACTTCTCAGTGTCTACCTCCACCCATTCACTGCGCTTTCCTATTTCTTCCAATTCATATACTATTCGCAGTGTGTCTTCAGCCTCTGCCATCCATGATCTGCCACGCTTGATTCGTTTTCCCTTTGACTCATCTAGACGATGGTGTAATGGGTGGTGGTTGTATTCTGTCACTTTAAGGTACGACTTAACTTGTGCTACCTGATGTCGCACTCCAATGCTGGGGAGATCAAGCAGAAATCTCATAGCAGAGATATGTGTATCTCTAGTACACCCCAGTACCGCTCTCATTGCCTCATTTTGAACTTTTTCCAATCTATCGACTTGTGTCTGTGACAAAGTTAGTAGGCTGAGGCCATAATATATTACAGATAGCACCACCACTTGCAGGAGCAGAAAAAGTACCCATTGCTGAATGTCGAAGGTCGCCATAACCTTGATAACACTGATCCCTCTTCTAGTCTTCTGAATCATATTTGTGACGTGCTTGTTGAATGAGAGACTTCTATCAAAGATTATCCCAAGATATTTAAGGTCCAGTTCTCTTTCAATGAATGAGCCCATGCAACTAACAGCTGGCAGTGTGTCATTGACCAGATTATTATTTAAGGAGTACCAGACGACCTTTGCTTTCGAGGGATTGATCACAGCGTTGTATGTTCTGCACCATATCGACAATTGATCTAGCCCATTGTGTACACTGTCAGTGATATCTGTTCTGTTCCTGCCCATGTTGTATAGTGGGATATCGTCAGCGTATGTTAGAACTCTACAATTCTTCTGGTTCTGGTTCTATGTTTGTTCACTGCTCTGTTTGAAATCTTTGTTAGTGGTTCTATACGGGCCACGCCCATCCTCACTCTCAATTCGCTCATTCTAGATATTGACTCAGCTCATTTAACTCAAAATCTTCTGATCGTGCGGTCTCACGAAGATCAATGAGTATTGCTGCACGGTCCATAGCCTGACCATCTGTTATGGTGGCGAGGCTAACCAATTGGTCGTCCCGTTCGTGTCTCTCCACACGAGCGTGTGATGAAATCAAATCCACTATTAAAAAGATGGACTGTTACACGTGATGAGGCCACATTTGCGTAACATGTACCCTTTTATCACCCATTCGAACTGTAGCCAAAACCATTGTTATTTGAACTTTTTTTCCCTCTGGTTTGCTATCGATTTCATCACAGACACCCACAGTGTCACTATACTCTCATGAAATGTGTGGCTCTTTAACACATAAGACCAGCCCTGTGATGGTGCGATACGGAGCGCGTTTATAACCACCATGGTGTCGGGTTCGAATCCCGCCACAAGCAATTGTGCATCAGGACCGCTCAGAAAGCAATGTCAAACTACTGAAGTATTTATATTGCCTAGAACATCACTGGGTTGATGGCTGCGACCTGAAAAAGATACGTTACCAAATTATAACACGGAAACGCTTTATCTATATTGACAGAGCAGATCTTACATGAACCGATGGTGCCTGTTCATGTGAGTCTCACATTAATGACATACCTTCGTTTTTAACTTACTTTTATTTGGAATAATTTCTGGTCTGCCAGTATGTCTGGCTCCCAACCGTGATCTCTTGTACTCAGCGACTAAGGCATCATATGGGTTCCTCAAAATAAGGATTTGTTTCGTAAAAGTATCTGTTAGAAGGAAAGTTCATGAAACAGGAAATTTATGTCCAGTGGAGAAACTAGTTCCAGTGTCAATGTAAAAGAAAGGTGTCAGATTTACCTATAAGCTAAACAAGCTATAACTTAGGGCCCCCACTCCCAAAATCTTTTTTTTCACTATCTATATATTCTTAATCGTTAAGGGGCTCCACATCTCAAATAGCTTAGGGCTCCACATCTCAAATAGCTTAGGGCCCTATTAAGTCTAAATCTGGCCCTGACATGGAGAGTCACAATTGTTGCTAAGTGTATTAATTATTCCATTTGTTTTCATTGGTTAATGAATTTTTTTTTTTAATTAAAAAAGTGGTTAATTAACAGTTTAACGCTGAACAGCACACAAGATCGATGTTTCGGCTAAAATATCTTTCTCAAGATAGGGACACACAAGCACAGAATGGAACCAGTAAAAGTTTTTATGTGCTTTTATTTTTGTGGATCCATTCTATTTTTGTCCCTAATCTCGAGAAAGGTCTCTTAGTTGAACCGTCGCTCCTGTGTATTGTTCAACGCAAAACTGCTAATTAACCAATTATATATTTTTTTCAATATTTTCCTACGATAAGTGTACAGTTTTGCTGCAGTTTCACGACCACTCTGCGAATTGATATAGCCTACTGCAACTAAAAACTTCACTCCCATTCTCTGGACGAGTTGATATGCTCGAGTCAAGAACATTCTCTCTCATGCGGCTGGGATCCTGGTGTAAGTACGATAACAAGTTCTCTCTCATGCAGCTCCGATCCTGGTGTAAGTACGAGAACAAGTTCTCTCTCATGCAGCTGGGATCCTGGTGTAAATCTAGTAGAACGAATGTCATGTTATAAGAGAGATTCACTGAGAGATTAAGATTCACTGAGAGATTAAGATTCACTGAGAGATTAAGATTCACTGGGAGATTAAGATTCACTGAGAGATTAAGATTCACTGGGAGATTACGATCAATTAAAAATTAAACCATAAAAAAACAAGTCTATAGAAAAACGTGTAGCGACCACTGACCTACATATAAATAGATTGAACACCCCCCCCCCCTCTTTCATGCCTAATTGCTGGAATGTACGTAACATCGCCATGTGTCTGGACGCCGGGACAGACCTTCAAAACTGGACAGAGGCTAAACTAACTGGACGCTGGGACAGAGCCTCAAAACCGAGACATAATCTAAACGATCTGAACACCAGAATAGAGCGTCCAATCTGGGACAGAAGCTGAACTCACTGAAAAGATATTTAGAACCGGGACATAATGTAAACTACCCGAACGTCTAGCGAGAGCTTCAAAACCGGAACATAATCTAAACTATCTGGGCGCCGTGACAAAGCTTCAAAACCAGGACGATTATATATGTGTATACATTTTGGGTTTTGATAGCCAGTTATTGCGCAGAACACCAAACTTCTTGTGCAACTGTTTGCAACAGGGAGGTCACTCTAGAACGGTTTATAAACTAAATGCATGCAATAATCTAATCTATAAATAATCTAATAATAAAAGTATTTATTACCATAGATATGTGTTTCAAATAGATGTATTTCAAAACATATGTATTTCAAAACATATGTATTTAAAAACAGATGTATCTCAAAACAGATGTATTTCAAAATATATGTATTTCAAAACAAATGTATTTCAAAACAGATGTATTGCAACACATGAACAAATTTAGTACTAGTAGTAGTAGTAGTAATAGTATGACCTATTAGTAGTAGTAGTAGTAGTAGTAGTAGTAGTAGTAGTAGTAGTAATAGTAGTGGACATAGCAGTAGTAGTGGTAATAGCAGCAGCAGCCGTAGTAGGTAGTAATAATAGTAGTAGTAGGAGTGGTAGTAGTAGCAGCCTCAGTAGTAGTAATAGTAGCAGTAACAGTAGTAGTAGTAGTAGTAGTAGTAGTCGCAGTAGTAGTAGTAGCAGTAGGTAGTAGTAGTAGTAGTAGTAGTAGTAGTAGTAGTAGTAGTAGTAGTAGTAGTAGTAGGTACGGATATAATGTGGTACAGGGGAGACTTGGTTGAAAGAGAAGAAAAGAAAGAAACAGCGAGAACACTGTGCATAAAAAAAGAGAAATATTAAAAGTAAGATAAATCAAACAAATTAAATAATGTGGATATAATAAAGGACGTGGCATCTTATTGAATACTTTACTTGTAGGTAGACTCGATGGGAGAAGAACAAGATGTTGTCAGAGATACAAGTGAGAGGGGAGTATGAGACAGACACAATACAGTCTAGCAGAGTGCACTACAAAGTCAAAATACATGTTGTTGTAGCCAATCTTTGATGTGGGAACGACTCCTGATGATGAATAAAAACAATTGAAGGGAACTAACAAATATAATTACTTACAATTGTTAAACTGTTTGGTAGAGTGCAGTTTCACTACGATTACACCGGTGAGTTCCCCTTCTCCAGGAAATCCGTTAGCTTTTAGGACTTTATCAAAATATACAGATCCGCTTTGAATACCTGTGAACGAGAATATTCCAAAAATACCTGTGAACGAGAATATTCCAAAAATACCTGTGAACGAGAATATTCCAAGAATACCTGTGAACGAGAATATTCAAAAAATACCTGTGAACGAGAATATTCCAAGAATAATATGTCATGTCTGCGACAGTATTTCATAGTAGTGGCAGTTCTAGTAGTAGTAGTGGTAGTTGTGGTGGTAGTAATAGTGGTAGCGGTAGTAGAAATAATAATATTTCTTGAAGTAGTAGTGGCAGTAGTGGTGAGGGTCGTGGTAGCAGCAGCAGTAGTAGTAGTAATAGTAGTAGTGTAGTTACAGTAGTAGTAGTAGTAGTAGTAGTAGTAGTTTCAGTAATAGTAGTAGTTGTTGTTATTGTTGCAGTAGTAGTTTCAGTAGTAGTAGTAATAGTTTCAGTAGTAGTAGTAGTAGTAGTAGTAGTAGTAGTAGTAGTAGGTTGTTGTTGTTGTTATTATTGTAGTAGTAGTAGTAGTAGGTTGTTGTTGTTGTTATTATTGTAGTAGTAGTAGTAGTAGTAGTAGTAGTAGTAGTAGTAGTTGCAGTAGTAGTAGTTGCAGTAGTAGTAGTAGTAGTTGCAGTAGTAGTAGTAGTAGTTGCAGTAGTAGTAGTAGTAGTTGCAGTAGTAGTAGTTGCAGTAGTAGTAGTAGTAGTAGTAGTAGTAGGTTGTTGTTGTTGTTATTATTGTAGTAGTAGTAGTAGTAGTAGTAGTTGCAGTAGTAGTAGTTGCAGTAGTAGTAGTATAGCCTAGAGCATTATATGGTTAGGCGGAGCTGTGAAAGACACTACATCACATAGAGATCTCAATTACACACATACACATACACACACGTATACACATACATTGACAGATAGACAGATTAGTTCGTAAATAGAACCATAAATAGACAAACAGGAAAGTAGATAATCGAACAGGCAGCTAAGTCAGATAGACAGATTAATTGACATAGATGGAAACAAATAGACAGACATGAAATTAGATTCTGAGACGGACAGTTAACTAGACAGACATATACATAAGTTTGTAGGCGGTTAAGTAGGTAGTCAGACAAGTAGATAAACAGATCGATATGTAAGTATATAGACAGATAGACGTAGATATTTAGATCAAATAGGTAGACATAAAAATGGATAACAGATACAACCGATTCGGAACAAATACGTTGTATTATATGAGAAACAAATACGTTGTATTATATGAGAAACAAATACGTTGTATTATATGAGAAACAAATACGTTGTATTATATGAGAAACAAATACGTTGTATTATATGAGAAACAAATACGTTGTATTGTATGAGAAACAAATACGTTGTATTGTATGGGAAACAAATACGTTGTATTATATGAGAAACAAATACGTTGTATTATATGAGAAAGAAATACGTTGTATTATATGAGAAACGATGACGAAACTATTCACCTGTCAGCTGTTGAATAATGTGTCTTGTCCAAGTGTTACCTGACCCAGGATACGAAATAAGCGCAGTCAATGGCAGTTTATAACCAGTGACCCGAATCTCTCTGGGGCACGTTATTCTATCAGACATCAAAGTCTCGTTAAATAATCCAAAAACTTTTCGCAGACCATCATATTCTAAAAGGGTACCAGGTTTACAGGATAAATTGTAATTATCGAGTTTAATCCCTGTTGATGAATAGGGCATGTACAGAGCATCACACGGCTCACTTGCGTCTGATGTTAGTATCCAAGTTGCTGTCAAGTTCTTTTCAGTGGTTCTGTCACTTGTTTGTATTACTTTACCTCTATATGAGGTATTCCCCAAAAACCACAGAATATGACATAATAGAAGAATGACTACAACAGTTAATATCAATTTAAAATCAGATGTTATTTTCAGAACACGGTAGGACTGAATAGGTCGCACATATCTTCGTGACATATTACTGGTATAAAACACGGTAGTACTGAATAGGTAGCACATATCTTCGTGACATACTACTGGTATAAAACACGGTAGGACTGAATAGGTCGCACATATCTTCGTGACATATTACTGGTATAAAACACGGTAGGACTGAATAGGTCGCACATATCTGCGTGACATATTACTGGTATAAAACACGGTAGGACTGAATAGGTCGCACATATCTGCGTGACATATTACTGGTATAAAACACGGTAGGACTGAATAGGTCGCACATATCTTCGTGACATATTACTGGTATAAAACACGGTAGGACTGAATATGTCGCAGAGATCTTCGTGACATATTACTGGTATAAAACACAGTAGGACTGAATAGGTCGCACATATCTGCGTGACATATTACTGGTATAAAACACGGTAGGACTGAATAGGTCGCACATATCTGCGTGACATATTACTGGTATAAAACACAGTAGGACTGAATAGGTCGCACATATCTGCGTGACATATTACTGGTATAAAACACGGTAGGACTGAATAGGTCGCACATATCTTCGTGACATATTACTGGTATAAAACACAGTAGGACTGAATAGGTCGCACATATCTGCGTGACATATTACTGGTATAAAACACGGTATGACTGAATAGGTCGCAGACACATTACTGGTATAAAACTTCGTAGGACTGAATAGGTCGCAGAGATCTTCGTGACATATTACTGGTATAAAACACAGTAGGACTGAATAGGCGGCACAGATCCTAGTAAGATGCTAATATGAAACTCGGTAGGACTGAATAGGCGGCACAGCTCCTCGTGAAATGCTAATATAAAACACAGTAGGACTGAATAGGCGGCACAGCTCCTCGTGAAATGCTAGTATAAAACACAGTAGGACTGAATATGCGGCACAGCTCCTCGTGAAGTGCTAATATAAAACATAGTAGGACTGAATATGCGGCACAGCTCCTCGTGAAATTAGTCCGTTCAGATTCGTTTGCCGAGATGTTAAATTATTTTTATCAAAAACGTATTGTTCATTTGGATTGATCATTTGAAGTTAGGTTTAGAATAATAATGTCGCTATAGAAATATTTTTTTATCAAAGAAATGTGATCCAGTATCAAAGATACCTTATTTAACCTATATTAAAAAAAAGTTAATCTAAATTATAAACAACCGCTGGATTATGTAGATGCTTACATCTCACAGCTGATTATTAAATATAAAGGCATGACCCTCACGGTAGAATGTGCACCGTTCTAAAAGTAGTTGTTTCCACTGTACATTTGTATAAAGCAATGTTACATATGGAAATTCCCGTTTAGCACCAAATATTATTTTTCCTGAACTTAGAATTATGTGAAATCAAAAACGGCTATTTACTCGATTTCAAGTCACAAGTCAGAGGCACGTCTCAATATTTACAGAAAGTAGGCGGCACTAAGCATATTACCTTCTGCAAGTCTATGTGAGAATGAATCTGAAAGCGAAATATTTTACTGAGCATAACATTGCTATAAAGATTTATCAATACTTCTGCAGAGAGCGTAAAAAGGGACATCTTTATTGTTCTTTATCAAATCCTGAGAAGAGAACAATGCATATTTTAGGTTTGTGTAAACGTTCATTTGATCGAATAGTGGAAGCAAGCGGATATTTATTGCCAACAAATTCACGAAAGCAAGGAAGGAAAGAAAAGATAGACAGTTTCGATAAGGACCTAGTAAAAAGAGAAATATGTAGAATGTTTGATAAAAACGAAGAAGTGACACTTAGAAAGTTGAAGATTTGGCTGAAAACTAATAACGACATTGAAATATCAAAAACTTTATTATGGAAAACTGTAAGAAATGCAGGCTTCACCTTTAGAAAGTATGCTGGTGGAAAAAACATTATTTGTGAAAAGCCACATCTGGTAGCTCTTAGAAGCAAGTATTTACGTGAAGTGAAGGGAATGCGCGAGAATGGTTATGATATTGTGTATTTAGATGAAACTTGGATCAACGCTCATCATACAAATGAAAAGGAATGGCAGTTAGCAGATGGAAGTATTAAAAGATCAGTACCAAGTAGTAAAGGGCAACGTTTGATAGTTGCACATGCAGGTAGCAGACATAATGGGTTGTTGCAGAATGCTCATCTAATTTTCAGTTCAAAATCCATTGACAATAGAGACTACCACTCCGAAATGAATGGGCACATATTCTAAGACTGGATCGAAAAAAGTATTCTTCCAATATTAGATAGACCTTCTTGTCTGATAATGGACAATGCTTCATACCATAACGTAGTGAACGTAGAAGATAGAATCCCAACATCATCAAGTACAAAAGATGCAATCAAAACGTGGCTCATAAAAGAACACATACCAGTTACCGACAGGTACTTGAAACCCGAATTGCTTAACCTTGTAAAACAGACACAACGAACAAAGATATTTAAAATAGACAAGTTAATTGAAGAACATGGTCATAGATGTTTGAGACTACCTCCATATCATGCACACTTAAATCCTATAGAGCTAATTTGGGCAAAAGTTAAAGGACACGTAGCATCTACAAATACAACTTTCAAATTATGTGATATTGAGACACTTACAAATCAGGCTCTATCAAATATACATAAAGACTACTGGGTGAAATGTGAGGATCATGTGTTACGCCAAGAAGAGGAATATTGGAAAAAGGAAGGTTTGTTGTTTGTTCAGCCGAAAACAGTAATCGACCTATTTGACTCGTCTGATTATGAATGATCATTACTCTGATTAAGTCTACACTAAAAAAAGTTTGATTTGCAAAATTTACAAGTTGATTTGTAAAACATTTCATTGTTCAATACCACCCAAGCAATTCAAAAAAATGTTATAAGCAAACCATCAACCATTACTTATAAAAATTAGCCCGCTTGATTCAATACAGAAGTTCAGATATCTTGGATCAACTATTACAGACAAAATTTCCTTACATGAAGAAGTATATGTACTTATTTCAAAGGCAGCGACAACATTTGTGAAACTCACACCAAGAGCATGGAACAATATCAAATTGACTCTACGAACAAAAGATATATTTTAAATTTTTTTTACACCTGCCACCATGTAAAATTTTGTGGACACGCCTATGGGTCATCATTGCACTAGATTACTGTAAAATATTTTGTTTATGGTCGAAATAATATTTACATGGGCAAACATCAAAAGAATTCGCCGCTTTCAAATAACCGTTACAGCTAGACATCAAGTAACACATATGTTTTCGCGACATGGACATTTTAACAACGTATGCCAAAATTCATGTGAAATCATCAAGAACTTTTTTGAATTATAAATCATAACATCTCGGCAAACGATTCTGAACGGAGTGTCCTGATAAACCTAATTGGACTTTGTTGTCCGCTGGTTGAAAGAGGCACGTCTCTCCAAAAGAGAGATTAATTCATTAACTACCTACCTACCTACCTATCTACCAAGGCGGCACAGACCTTTGTTACATGCAAATATAAAACACAGTAGGACTAAATAGACGGGACAGCTCCTAGTAACATGCTAATATAAAACACAGTAGGACTAAATAGACGGGGCAGCTCCTAGTAACATGCTAATATAAAAGTGGCAGAAAAAAAGCACAGATAGGTTTTTCATGTGTCGATGTCATCATAATTTGTCAGAAAATCACACCAAGGGCGTGTACAATCATAACTGTACTAATGGTGAGTCTGAAACACTGACACTGTCGGATTTTGTCGGACAATTGGCGCAAATAAAATGGGGACATATCGCATTTCTGTTTTCTGGACTACGTCCTGCTGGAAATCTAGTAGGACTGTCCTGCTATACGAGAGATCCAGTGGGAATTTGAGAAGGAAGGACATAAGAAAAAGCAAGAACATTTTAAAAGTTTTCTTTCAGTCTTTCTTTTAGAACACCCCCCCCAACCCACTCCTGCTAAGTCGTAGGTGCGCCCCTGGTACGACGCGTGCAGCGTCAAAGAAATAATATCTAGTAATAAATAAAGTAATGTAGGCAATACAAACTAATATTTAGTAATTAGTAAAGTAATGTAGGCAATATAAACTTATATTTAGTAATAAGTAATGTAAGCAATATAAATTAATATTTAGTAATACGTAAAAGTAATGTAGGCAATACAAACTAATATTTAGTATTAAGCAATGTAGGTAATACAAGCTAATATTTAGTAATAAGTAATATAATGTAGGCAATACAAACTAATATTTAGTAATAAGCAAAGTAATGCAGGCAATTGATGGGAAAAGGTCTGGACTTCTTCCTTTCTTCTTCTGCATTCATTCTCAAACTTCTGCAGATTAGCAGAATGTCGTTCTGAGAACGGAATTCGTATCACAGCATGTTTCGTTACTGCGAGAGTCTACTACTATTTGTTTCATGTTTTTCATTGGTCACTTTTTTGCATATTGTGTTGTCTCAGACAAGAGGCGGGGATAAAATACAAGATTAATAAGGCCTGTCAGTTCATTGGTCAATTAACACCTTTACTAAGAAACAAAGATATTACACTAGAAACAAAGAAAGCGCGTTTCAATACCATTTCTTTTTACCAACGTTGTGTTATGAGTGTCAAACTTGGACATTAGATTCTAGAACAATACATAAGATTAACACTACTGAAATGAAATGTGTGAGACGTATGATTGGAGTTAGCTTGAGAGACAAAATCAGGAATGATACGCTAAGGAAACAATTAGGGATCAAGTCAACAATAGAATACACACAGAAACAACAAGTTAAATGGTACGGCCACATAACCAGACAGAAAGAGCAAAGTATTATCCAAAAAAACATTTAACAAACGATACGAAAACAGGCGACCTATTGGACGCCCTCGTAAAAGGTGGATAGATAGTGTATTAGAGACACTCGGAAATATAACAGCAGAAGAGGCAAATAGAAGGGCAAAAGACCATACACTCACTCTCCCCTCAACACCGAAAGGTACATGAGGACAGAAAGAAGAAGAAGTGTGGTGCCAGCCAATGAAAAGCTTGAAAAAGTCGAAGCAGTCTTTCGCAGGGGCGAAAAATGGAATAGCTATAAGACCCGCGTAGCGAATGTCACGAATAGGCCTACGACTTAATATAGCATACAAATACAACCTAACTACTCACACAATCTCTATTCTTGCTTTGTGGTTACTATGTACAGGGTATGTCTCTGACCGTCAAGTTTCCGGGTTCAATCCCGTCGCGCAGAAAATTCAGCACTGTCCGTTCATAAAGCAATGGCAAACTACCAGAGATATTTATATTTTCTATAAATTAAACACAACATAAACAGCTGCGTTGATGACTATGTCCTGAATCGGATATGCTACCAAAAATCGATACTACAATCAAACATATCGAATCTCCTTGAAATTATAAATGAATAAGCACAATTTGAATCCATATTTTTACAAAATATTTTATGAAAAACTAATATTTAACGCAAGTTTTAGTAAAACTAGGGACGACTGAAAGCAATTTCATGTGACGTTTTGCAATTTAAGAGTAAAATTTGAAACAGGTAGGCTATAATTAACATTCCAACATCATGAAAAGTGTGTCGAGCAAGGCAAAGTAGCTGCCTCGAGTGTGGGCCCCTCCGCTAAATACTCGCAGAGACTAAGCGCGTATTTGTCTGGTTGTTGTAATCTGATGGTGAGTAGATACCCAAATAAGTAAGCCAATTAAAACAGAGAAAATACGGAAAACTTTTAAACGAAACAATAGTAATGCAAGCCTGAGCAAAACCCTTCTACGGAATAGTCTTCCGCGCTGATCCCAAATAGTATCACTTATAAACTGATCCGATTTTCCCCCTTTTCTGTTGACTGGTAAACTGCTGGTAACACTTTTCATCCGCAGTCACCATTGATCAGTTGCGTACACAAAAAAGTACGTATGTAAAACGAGAGTATGTATGAAAAGTAAATGTCACGAGACGGGCTGATAGTTTGTCGTGGTCACCCATTGCCTTTCTTCACTTCGACGAGGAGCTTCTCAGCCAGCCAGCTGTTTCTCGTGTAGGAAGACTATTCCATTACCATCCTTTGTGTCCATAGGTCCTAGACCTAATTTCTTCCGTATGAACCGTGTTAGGTAACGGCTGAATTAGACTCAGGGTTGATACATCTTCCTAGACGAGGTGCTGCTTTGCCAAACACGTCGGGGGCTTGGATTTGACCTGTTCATGCTTGAGATAGCCTTACAATCCATCGCTAGGAGCGGTCTATGTACTCTTCGACATTGCGTATATTACCCCAAGACGTAAGGGCCCTTGGGTACTGAACCCAATTCTCTCTCTCTCTCTATGAGCCGTGTTGGACAACGGCCGCCAGTCAAGTTGGGCTTGATTTGTAGTGTCGTTAGTCACTTCCGCCAAACATCTTAATGACATCTTGGTCCACAGTCGCCTCATGTCTTATGTTCCTGCTCACTTTGGCACCATTCATTGCAAACGAGGTCGTTGCTACGCATGTTACTATCGATGAGGCCTTTACATGTGAATCCCGTAATGTTATTTACATGATGATATGTAAACGTTGTGACAAGAAGTATATAGGTGAAACAGGCTTATGATTGAGTGACCGCTTCTGTAGGCATCTTCATGCCATAAAACACAGACAACCTGCCCCTGTCGCCATTCATTTCAATGATGATTGTTATTATCCTGCTCTCGGTATCCAGAACACTGCCCTCATATCCTGCACCACGGATGACAGATCCAGGTACGCTCTTGAAATTCGATTTTTTTTTAATTTCTTACCCTCAAGCATTTTGGATTAAACTCCGAACATTCATTAGTTTAAATTGGTGTTGGTGTGTGTCCTTGTTATATTGCTGTCCATGTGGATTATCGTTTTTGCTTCTCCGTAAGACAGTGGGTGTCTGTGTTGCTCCATTTCGCTTCCTGTTTTTGACAGAGCATCCTCTTTCTCATTTCCCATAATTTCACAGTGTGATGGTATCCATTGAAGGCTGATGATTTTTGGATCTGTCTTAGCTCATGTCTGATGTTGTGCAGAAGGCTTTCGTTCTGTTGCTCTGGAGTGATTCCAGTAGGAATCTGTAATCTGTGAATATGGCTATCTTCATTGGTCTTGGCGGGTAATAATTTGTTATATCTCTTATCATATCCCGTCCAATTTTCACCAAAACCCGTTTCCATGACTACATGTTTCCACGTACATCATTGTCACCTTGAACTTCATATTGTTTACATGTCAATAGTGTATCTAGTGCCTCTGTGGTGGTAATATTGTTTTTGCTGTTTTCATTGTTTTTCAGTTTGCTTCATGTATTCTTGAGAAAGACATAGCAATTCGAAACGTTGAAAATGTCATGTGTAGTATTTTGTATGTCTTCGTGTTTACCCCTTGGTAACCCCTTAGTCTTAGTGATAGTCCGTCTGTTGTGTTTAAGTGAAACATCAAAAACCTGTGTTCTTCGTAAGCATTTTTGTTGTTCCGTTTCTCTGCAGTATTACCTTATAGTGATTGTCGTGGAAAAAAATCAATATTCTAGAGTAATGATGATTGCATGAACTGTAACCATAAACTTTAAGAGGCAGCTAATCGGATAAATAATTTCATTAGTGTGTTTTGCTAGTACTAAAATGGAAGATATATAAGTCTAGAAAAATGCAGAAAATAGTTTGATTTATAGATTTTTAGCAAATATAGCCGTCAGCAAATTAACAAAAGAAACACCACTCAGTTTTATTATCAACGTATTGATTGTCCAGGAGTACAATACAATGTTATTGTTCACACTATGTGTCTTCTTTGGTGGAGTTTTGGCTCTTATTCCATTTTTATGATCTTAGTAAAACCTGACCGCGTCGATTTATAGGAGATTATAAGATATAATACTCGTAAATGAATGAAATAATCATGGCGTAGATGCGTAGATGTGAGGGAGGGATAGTTACCGCACAGAAATTACCATTTTTTATGTGGAGAGGGGGAAATTGACCCCATCGATGCTAACTCATTAAAGTGGAGATGCGGATCAATCTAGCCTAGACGGTCGGATTTATAGAACACCTGTTCGCAGAATTAATTACGCTTTCATTCGTTCCTTTTCTTCATTATTCTTGTGTTTTCCGTTGGCATATTTATATACTTGGAATCGCGTGCCGAAAATAGCCAAGGCGACTCCAAGAATATAAACAGTGTTCAACTGTAAGGACGACAGTATTTAAAAGCGTTACAAATGAAGGCCTAATGTATTCTGTTGAAAGGTCTTTATTGGAAAAGGTTATGGTCAAGCCATGGTCGGATTTTATTATAATGGACATCTGTGTAAAGATAACCTCAAAGACCGATTTTGATTATTCCTATGCATTTCGTTGGTTGACCTTGGCTATTTTTACAGGTGACTCCAAGTATATAAATAGTGACCAACGAAAATCACGACAATAATCTAAACCGTAGCGAATGAAGTCTTGTTTATTTTCTATACATAGATCTCCTACTAACGACAGTTGTTGGTCATCCAAATGTCGTAGTTCATCCAAAAAAGGTTGGAAACTAAGATGATCTGGTCATCCCGTACATTGAACTGAGGATCACAGTCCTGCCCAAGCACGCACGGATGCTGAAGTCGGAGGTACCAAGTCAAGAGGCACAACAGCAACAATGTTATCACGCATCCTAGATTAGTTAACTATATTTCACAACAACAACAGCAACAACATTGGGGGGGGGAATAGAAATATGTAAGGACTGTTGCCAATACTATGTTGCCAATACTATGTTGCCAATACTATGTTGCCAATACTATGTTGCCAATACTATGTTGCCAATACTATGTTGCCAATACTATGTTGCCAATACTATGTTGCCAATACTATGCTGCCAATACTATGTTGCCAATACTATGTTGCCAATACTATGTTGCCAATGCTATGGTGCCAATGCTATGTTGCCAATATTATGGTGCCAATACTATGTTGCCAATACTATGTTGCCAATACTATGGTGCCAATGCCATGTTGCCAATACTATGGTGCCAATGCTATGTTGCCAATACTATGGTGCCAATGCTGGTGCAAATACTGTTGCTAATACTAGCAATCATTCTTTACATATTTCATTTTTTTTCCTTATTTCTCTATCCCTCACATCTTTAGTGCGTTGGGTTGATCTCAGCAACTGAAGATTGATTGATTGATTGATTGATTGATTGAACCGCGACCGTACTCAGTATAGAAGACCTTTTTGCTAAAAATTAAACATGAACTAGTTTCCGATTTGCGTATGATCTATTGGTTGGCCTTGGCTATTTTTGGCATGCGACTCCAAGTATGTAAATAGCGACCAATTAAATGTTAAACAATAATCACAAACATAACTAACATGGTTCAATTTAATTAAGCTAAGAGGCCTGTACTGTCCAAGGTATAGTGTGAGTGATGTATGTGTGTCTGTGTTAAAACACGCACGCACGCACACACACAAAACTGAAGGCCGCAGATAAGGGGGTTTAACCTTTTTTGTATTTTAGTTTGAAATCGAGTTGTAACCCCTTCCCCTTTTGTTTTAAAGGAAACCTTCTTCTTCTTCTTCTTCTTCAGCGTACATTCTCAAACTCCTGATGAATTTCTCTTGTAGCAGGACCATGGTCCTACTAGATTTCTAGCAGGATGTAGTCCAGAGAATGCAAATGCGCTGTGTCGCCATTTTATTTTCGCTAATAGCCCGACACATCCGTCTTCGGCGGGTTAAAGGAAACCAAAACGTGACATTTTGTATTTGGGAACACGCCAAAAAGTGATCAAACTCGCAATTCCTTTATAGCTTTAAACAAATCATCAAAATCTTTGTATTTAAAAAGATAAATTGCCAAGGAAATCAGGTTTTTTTTTAAAAAATGGTTAACAACCTAGCTTCTGTCCATCTATATCCCGCCGAAGACGGCTGTGTCGGGCCATTGGCGCAAATAAAACGGCGACACAACGCATTTCCATTCTCTGGACTACATCCTTCTGGAGATCTATTAGGACCATGGTCCTGATACAAGATATCCAATGGGAGTTTGAGAATGAACGCTGAAGAAGAAGAAGTCCATCTATATACCCGTAACATGTCAGTGTCGTGTGGGTACAAAATTGGAAGAATCAGCGCACAGAGTCCCCCAGTGATTTTTATTTTACGATGCGGAAAAATCTGGTCTTGTCCAGTCCTTGATGTTGATTGTCCATGCTTTTATTTAACCGCCCTCTGCTTCTTCCACCCTCAACGGTTCCCTGCAGTATTGTTTATGACAAGGAATCATGTTCGCATACAGGTCCAAACCATGCAATTGTTCTTCATTTCACTATTAAATGCAATGGTTCTTGTGAAACCGACTTTCATTATGTATCTAGGGTCATCAAATAACAGGTACGGCAGTGCAGCAATAATTTTAAAAAGAACCTTTCCGTAATCCATCCTGGCGTGACGTAAAAATTACCAAGTATATCCTTGTGTGGTATGTAAGGGATAGTACCTCACTCTGCGTGAGAGCCACTTCCACTCAGGAAGGCCCCTTTGGTCCCCCCACTTATGTCTAGGCGATTACTGTAGCTAGTTGGATAAACTGCGAGAAGCTACTAAGGAAGTGAACATCCTACGCTAGTGCTGCTGGAGAAAGTGGAAGATCGACAACGGCGTCAAAGGCAGGAGTTGGGCAGGCCCCGTATTGGGATGATGGCGCATCAAAGACGGTGACTGATAAGCGACCAGAATCAGCTCAGAAATCAATGGCAAACTACTGAGATTTATGCAATGCCAAGTAGCTCATAATGAAAAATCACAAACTAACATTTCGGACATATAAAGAAACACAATTGTTTAAAAAGATTAATCATGAAGGGAAATGTTCCAGGAAAGGGAACAAGAGTCAGAACTAGACTAAGATGGACACATGCCATCGAAGACCTTCTGAAGATAATACTGGAAGAAGCTGGGCAGCTTGCACAGAGCCGAGAGGCTTAGAGAGTTACAGCGAAGATACCGTTCTGAAAAGAATACGTCGTGTAGATAAATAGATATCCTTGTATCGAGAATCCCCTTGTTGTTGTTCACTCATCACACGATGATGATGACCATTTGTTACATCCATTTTTGAAAATTCATTAAGAGTTACATCCTTGATTATGAGTTCGTAGATGGCTAACGAGCCATATCACGAGCTGTAAATGTCCTTGGACAGTTTGTGCATGGAATGCCGACTGTAGACGGATCTTGGTCTATCCGTGACTTTCTAGCTGCTCTTCAATGTTGATCTCCTACATTTCTCTTCTTTTCACAAGATGATGCGCTCGTTTTGATTCTAGAACGTCATGATGATATATTTTGTGCATTCCCATGTGTCTTGGTCTATTTCAAAGGCTTTCATTGAGGTATTTAACGAGTCCTTGTAGCGTTTCTTTTCGCCACCTTGAAATCGTGTACCCTTCTCCAGTTCACCATAGAGAAGTATCTTTGATAGACGATGGTCTGGCATACATACCAAATCCGTGTCCAACGAATCTGTGTATGCATTAGGATAGTGTCAATGCTGGGGATATCAGCTCTATCAAGGACAGTGGTATCTGGAATCTTGTCTTGCCATCTGATGTTCATAATTATATAATATTCATTTTCCTTTTGCGCTGAAGTTAGCGCATAGGGCAGATCTCTCCAATTCTGTCTGTTCAAATCTAATCTGTGCAGTTCTTGAATAGTATGAATATTGGTTGTTTTACTTTCTCTAAGTAATGTTCTTCTGAGTGTTTCTTTTGGTCTACCCCTTGCTCTTTTGCCTGTAGGTACCCATTCAAGAGATTGGTGGTGTATTCTGGTGTCTGCGCGTAGGACATGCCCCATGTAGGACCAACGACGTATTCTGATAACATCTGTGGTGAAATTTTGATGTGTCTCTTCTCTGATTTTATCATTAGATTTGAATTCACTACAATGGGTGTTAGTTATCCTACGAAGACATTTGTTCTAGAAACTCAGTAATTTCATTTTTGAAGATAACGAGCTTTTCCAGCTCTCACATCCATATGATAGCACCGGAATAACGCAGGAATTAAATAAGCGCATTTTCGTGCGTGTGCTGATTGACTTTGCCCTCCAGATATTAAACAGTCTGTTAAATGCACTTGATGCTAGGAATTATATAATATAATATAATATAATATAAATCATATAACTCCGAGTGTGTAGTAGAGATATAAGAGTCTAACACTTTAATATACAAACACATCAACGGTGTGAACCAAGGGGATCTTGCTATGACTTTTACTACTGTGCACGGTGACAACTAAAATTTCAACTATACAACGTCCTGAGCGTAAATACGGTGTATCTGTAGTGTTTACGACCCGATATTTTGGACTGATCGATGTTGTTCAGCCATGGAGATGGTGAAAAGATATATTTTATGTTGTGCCCAGGCTGAAAAAAATTTGAGAGACCTTCTTGCAAGAAACATTATTTCTCATATTTCCTAACTCATCAAGCGGGAATTTTCATGAGTAGGGTCTATATGCCTACGATCTTCGTCAATTGAGAAGAGAAAGAGAGCTCTTACTGCGTTTCCTACGAGTGTGTTAGTCTATGCTGTCGGTTTGCTAGACCAATCAGAATGCCGGTTCGGTCTCCTAATGGTTTAACCGTGTTCTAATCTATCACATTCTGAAAAGAAATTATATATTCCATATAGTCTTATATTTCTTTTTCGTCGTTCCTCAGATATCAGGTTACAGTGACAATAGCTTCAGTCAGATATAGGCCTAAGGTTACATCGTCAGTAGCTTCAGTCAGATAACAGGTTGCATCGACAGTAGTTTCAGTCAGATATCAGATTACTGCACCAATAGCTTCAGTCAGATATCAGGTTACAGCGTCAATGGCTTCAGTCAGATATCAGACTACATCGCCTATAGCTTCAGTCAGATATCAGGTTACAGCATTAATAGCTTCAGTCAGATATCAGGTTATAGCGCCAATAGCTTCAGTAAGATATCAGACTACATCGCCTATAGCTTCAGTCAGATATCAGGTTACAGCGTCAATTGCTTCAGTCAGATATCAGGTTACAGCGCCAATAGCTTCAATCAGATATCAGGTTACAGCGCTAATAGCTTCAATCAGATATCAGGTTACAGCACCAATAGCTTCAGTCAGATATCAGGTTACAGCGTCAATTGCTTCAATCAGATTACAGTACCAATAGCTTCAGTCAGATATCAGGTTACAGCACCAATAGCTTCAGTACGATATCAGGTTACAGCACCAATAGCTTCAGTCAGATATCAGGTTACAGCGTCAATTGCTTCAGTCGGATATCAGGTTACAGCACCAATACCTTCAGTCAGATATCAGGTTACAGCGCCAATAGCTTCAATCAGATTATAGCGCCAATAGCTTCAGTCAGATATCAGACTACAGCACCAATAGCTTCAGTCAGATATCAGGTTACAGCACCAATAGCTTCAGTCAGATATCAGGCTACAGCACCATTAGCTTCAATCAGATATTAGGCTGGATGATAAAATACATCCTTGTCTTACCCCTATTCTTATTTCTCAGCACACTATCACAAACTTTGACAATTGATGAGGATGTTGCCCTGCGTATTGCTCGTGCCAGTGCAGCATTCTGGAACCTTCGTGCCAACGTCTGGATCAGGCGTGGTCTCAGTCTGACAATTCAGTAATTCAATCAATCAAGTGCCATGCCGAAACATTTCGAGCCCAGAAACATACAGACAACAAAACAATGGGTTCATGCTTGGATAATGGCACTACCTTTTATGTGGGAAGCGAAACGAAATAAATGACTAGTTTTTCTCATTGATTTCCTGTGGCTATAAATTACACTTCAGTGGATGAAGGTGTAGATATTTATTTAGGAGGGTTGTATGAGTGGTGCTTTCAGTGTGTGATGCGCAGATCTGTGCACCGGCAGCAGTTCTTGTGACTGTAACAAACATACCAGATGTTTATCGGTCGCTGGTAAGCTAAATAAACTTTCGATTAGGTTAGTCATTGTGAATCAACCCGCAGTCAATGATGTCACAGAAGGACATAAAATTTGTAATTTTATAAAAAAAAAGTTGGAAGGTAGTCCCCTTATCCAAACATGAACCATACAACAAAATATTTAAAATCAGCAAGCGATGATTGCATAGGTGTGAACAAAATTCGAGTAATAAAAGAAACATGCACAGACCAACAGGACTAGATGTTGATGAACACAAAGGCAAGCAAATAATATACTAGCTTCAATTCGAATCCATTATGTGAAGTTGGAACGAAACTTTCTGATAAGTACCATTTATCCAAGCCCTCTTTCCAGAGTTGGTCATGCGCTGTGATCCCAACAAGTGTCCCTTATATTGGTTGGTCTGACCGTGTCCATGTTTTTCATTGGGTGGAGACACAAAGTATGCGCAAAATAACCAATAATTAGTTGCACCAGCCAAGTTAAATGACGCCGTTTATGATCCTCACATAGGACATATTCTGGTGAAGGATTTGTATAGATTTACTTGGCAGGTAAATCTCTTACATTTTAGCATTTCATTGTCTTTCTCACTGAGAGTACAGAGTGCGTGTAAAGTCTCACTACTGATAAACGACGAACATGACGTCATCACAACATGTGCTCCACCGTCCATCGTGAAACAATATGCAGTGAATTGTCTGCCAAAGGTGCTTCTCAATAGTGAGCTGGAGAGGGGTGCACGATCTCGGGGTGGTCAGGGAAAGCGTTGCAGGGACTCATTAGGGAACTCACTGAGGGTTTTTGAGGTAGACCACGATGCATGGGAAGAGCGTGCACAAAATAGATCTGCATGGCGTTCTACAATAAAAAAGAGCGCATCATCTTGTGAGAAGAGGAGAGATGCGGCCGCTCAACAGCGGAGAGCGGCTGGAAGATCACGGATGGACCAAGATCCGTCTACAGTGGTCATTCCATGTCCGAACTGTCCAGGGACATTTACAGCTCGAGTAGGTCTCATTGGCCATCTGCGAACCCATAATCAAGGACATAACTCTAGTTGAATTTTCAAAAGTGGATGTAACAAATGGTCATCATCACTTGTGATGGACGAACAACATGCAGTGAATGGATGTGGTTTGCTGGAGTTTTTCTTTGCATGCAAAACAGAATGATGTTATCAACGGAAGAAAGAATTTTGGGTTTTTTGGAAGAAACTTTCGCAAATCGCATAATATCACGTTCGCTAGATCTAGCTCCATTAGATTATTATCTATTGGATTTCTTGAAAGAAAATGTTTACAAAAATGAGGCACACACAATCGAGGACACGAAAGAAGCAATCATAATTACTATTCAAGAAATAAGAACAGACACGTTGAAGAAGGTACGAAGGTATTTTACGATGTGAAGAGAAGTGTGCAGTCATGTCCTTGAACATTCCAAAACACGTTATAATCAAAATTTCATTGGTACTTTCCGGCTTCCCCAAAATAGCGTTGGATCATAGCAGTAACTATTGTAACTATATTAATGGCTTTTTTTGCACATTCTCTGGTGACTTCATGTGATGTCATTTTTCAAATTTATTCTACTTACAAAATGTAATATGACAATCAATACAAGGTAACTGCATGAAACGTAACAACAATTAGACTTACGTAAAGCACAGGTTTATATATCGCTTCAATGAGACACGACAGACTATAGCTAAAACTAGTGGGTAATGATGTGCACACAAGAAATCATACAAATTACAATACACAAATCATATTCAACGTTTCAACCAAAAGGTCTTTATCAAGACACAAACAAAACATCAAAAGATGACAAATGGAAAAAATTATCACAACAAACAAACGTATCCAATGGCACTATGGACATGTGATGCCGGAAGGTCAGAAATTACATAAAAACGTACATATATGTGGAAACGAAACGAACAAAAAATGTTTTTAATACAAAATAAATAATACAAAATACACAGTTAAGTAATACATAATTTAAGTACTTAAAAGTACTTAAACACTTAATACCAAAAAAAATATATAATACAAAATGTAGTGAGACTCACACTCTATAATTCTACTTATACATTTGTTATCTCCACACTTTCTCTCCACTGTTCACTACTTAGAGTCTCGTGTCTCTGATTTCCAGGACGTCATCAGATTCTATATCATACTCTAAGAACTGTACATTGTCTTGCAATTGGGTTGAACCCTTCCATATTTCCATATTGGTTGCTGGTATTTCCAGGAGCGCTGACAATGCCTGTTTCACCTAACAGGTTTAAAGAAATAAAGGTAATATATTAGATTAATTGAATAAGATATGGGAAATTAATTGAATAAGATATGGGAAATTAATTGAATAAGATATGGGAAATTAATTGAATAAGATATGGGAAATTAATTGAATAAGATATGGGAAATTAATTGAATAAGATATGGGAAATTAATTTAATAAGATATGGGAAATTAATTTAATGAGATATGGGAAATCAATTGAAAAAGATATGGGAAATTAATTGAATAAGATATGGGAAATTAATTGAATAAGATATGGGAAATTAATTGAATAAGATATGGGAAATTAATTGAATAAGATATGGGAAATTAATTGAATAAGATATGGGAAATTAATTGAACCTCGGAGGTTGTGGTTTGTTGAATACCAACCACCATTATTTTTTAATGGTAGAAATCTCTGATACAATCTAGTTGAACTAACGTCATGGTTGAATTGAGTGTATCTCACGATAAGAAGTACTTCGTACAAAGCCAAAACAAAATAGGACACTGAAACAGTGTCATTAGAACATAGCTCAAATGGCGTACACGATTTCAACATCAGGTGCCATGCCAACTTGAGCATGAAAGAGTATGAAAGAAATCATTGGAAAAAGCTTCCAAATATACACGGGAAAACATTGAATAAATGTCGGGGAACATATATTGTTCAAACTAACTGATCGAAGAAATGTTGAGACTCGAACTCTGGATGTCGCGGGTAATATTGTTGGGGAACAAGTCCTCATCTTCGAGGACGAAGAAACCCAAGTCTAACTCATCTGCCGCCGTTGCCCAACACCACTCAATCACAGTAAATTTGGCAATACCGTAAGGCACATTAGACAATAATATCCTCTTTCTTAAATAAGATTTGTTTGCCGGCTGCAAAGCTACACGTCCGAGATATGAGTAATGCACCCACTTCTTTTGGTGATAATGACAATAGCTAAGAGTCGAAACACAGATCGTGCTTGGCGATGTATTGAAAGACCAGGTAAAAAGACTGATGGACGAGGCTAGTGCATGTGAAATACACAGATCAAATCCCAGACTCTGAAAGTGTTTAGCGAGGATACAGGAGGAATGGACCTTGTCCATGATGACAAAGAAACCCAACCTTAA
Organism: Meghimatium bilineatum; assembly: GCA_034231615.1. NCBI lineage: Eukaryota > Metazoa > Mollusca > Gastropoda > Stylommatophora > Philomycidae > Meghimatium > Meghimatium bilineatum. The sequence continues at coordinate 15,707,315 of CM067302.1, read as the reverse complement.
TTCGACTGTCGCCGTTGCCCAACACGGCAAATATACAAGAAATTTGGGAGGAACCTAAGGACACAATGGACAACGATGACGTTTTTCTACACGGGGAATGGTTCGCCAGTTACGAAACACTTCGTCCGAAAATAGATGCAGAGTGGATGACCCAGGTGAAAAACCAGTTTGCCTCGTGCCATAGACCCTATCTGTGTAGAAGGCTTCTTCAATAGGCAATGCATTAAGCTGAAAGCTGGACTCGTCTGTATATAAAATAACGCTCTGGAGAAACCACCCTACTGCTCATAAAGAGTATGAGCAACTTTCTCACAATTCCTGGGGATAGAATACAAACAAACAAACAACATATTACTGACCTGTAAAGTTGTCCGGCTGATGTTGATGCAAGCGGCTACAGGGTTGCAGTCGGAAATCGGTCGGTTTGCAACTCTAAAATACACCTCGACATCTGGAGTTGCTTCTATAAAAGCGAGTTAAAACAAATAAACAAAACAGTTCTATAGTCATCTATAGAAGAAGAAGAAAGAAGAAGAAAAGAGAAGGAGGAAGAAAAGAGAATTAGAGGAAAGAATAAGAAATAATCGTTTAAAAATTTAAAAAAAGAAAGAAAAAAAGAATTAGAATAAACTTAAAAAAATAAAGAAGAAGAACGTTAAAAGAAGAAAGAGAATTAGAAGAAGAAAGAAGAAGATAATTAACAGAAGAAAAATTAGAAGAAAGAAGAAAAGAATTCGAAGAAAGATGAAACTTAAAACTAGAAAGAAGAAGAGAATTAAAAGAAGAAAAAAAAGAAGAAAATAATTAGAAGAAGGAAGAAGAAGATATTTAGAAGCAGAGAATTAGAAGAAGAGAATTAGAAGAAGAAATAGGAAGAAAACTAAAAGAAGAAAGAGGAAGAAATGGAAGAAAGATGAGAATTAGAAGAAAGAATAGAATTAGAAGCAAGATTAGAATTAGAAGCAAGAATATAATTATAAGAAAGAATATAATTAGAAGAAAGAATTAGTAGAAAGAATAGAATTAGAAGAAAGAATAGAATTAGAAGAAAGAAGAAAATTAGAAGAAGATAGAAGACGAAACTTAAAACAAGAAAGAAAAATAAAATTAAAAGTAGAAACAAGAAGAGAATTAGAAGACGAAAGAAGAATGGAAAAAGTTGCTAAATGTTATAATTTTTTCACCCGTGGCCCATTCTGAGACAGATTTACTTTCGTGGTCTCGTGGGACCTACAGAAACATCATGTCAGCTTTATTCATTGCTGATTAATGTGCCACATAGAGAATCACTGGTGTCTTCCTCTTCAGAGTTAGTTCTCAAACTCCTACAATTAGCAAATTGTAGTCCAGGACAGAGTTCCTTTGTCATGGTTTTACAGCTTTGCTGTGATATCTGCGCCTTTCTACCTGATACTTTCACCCTGTATGAGATGGGGCAGTTAACTCCACCCCATAACCTCCTTAGTCGCTCTTACGACATGCATGGAATGTAAATAGGGTTCTTATTCTATATTTCCCATTCGGAATTCGGCACCCTGCGGGAATGAAGAAGCCGCGTTAGGGAGCCGCGTTAGCGCAGTGGTTAGCGCACTGGCTTCGCATATGAGTGGTCCTGGGTTCATTCCCCAGCTGAGGCGGAAATGTTTTCAGATCGCAACGGCTCCCAGGTCGACCCAGCCTTAAATGGGTACCGGATAAATCCGGGAAGTAAAGACTGCGAGGGAGAGGAGATGGCTACCGCCCTCATTTGCAGAGCCTGTGAAATGTCAGATCGCTAACATCTCACACCCCTACGGCATTAATAAATGTTATGGGTTACTTTACTTTTTACCCTGCGAGTGATACATCATGTGTTATAGATGTGAGACAGACGTTACTTAAAAAAATGATTACAATTATTATAAAATATTATATATTTTATATTATACTATTGCCTGTCTATTGTCTATTCCCAGGTATTTTGTGATCCACTCTTGCCATTAAGTGTAGGGGTGGTTGGAGCTCGAGCTTGTATTCTAAAGTCAGATGTATGATCTCGGCTGTGCTATGACCGTGTCTGTTCAAGATGTTCCTGACGTTTTCTATCTTTTCCGTGATCTTTCTCTGGTTTTGTACCCGGATCTCATTTGCTTATATGCCTGTACGGGCAACTTCTCGTGATTCATTCTCATAATGTGGCCAAACCACTTGATCGGCTTCCTTAATTCTATGTATTCTGTGCAAGGTATTATACATATTCTTTCCATCGTGTCTTCATTTCGTAATCTATCGAGCCTGGTGACCCCTGCTTCGACTACTGTCTACCCTCTGGTGAATGATGGTTCATCGTATTCACACTTGCCGTTGAGCGTAGGGGTGGGAGCTTAAGCTGTGGTTCCAAGGCCAGATGTGTTGCCGTGGTTGCATTTAGTCAATGTTTGTTCAATACTATCTTGATGTTTTCTATCCACCGTTTTCTTGGTCTACCTTTAGCTTTCATTCATTCATTATTTTCCTATTGCGCTGAAGTTAGCGCATAGGGCAGATCTCTCCAATTCTGTCCATTCAAAGCTATTCTGTGCAGTTCTTAAATAGTATGGATATTGATTATTTTACTTTCTCTAAGTATTGTTCTTCTGTGTGTTTCTTTTGGTCTACCCCTTGCTCTTTTGCCTGTAGGTATCAATTCAAGAGATTGTTGGTGTATTCTGTTGATGTCTGCGTTTAGGACATGCCCGATTTAGGACCAACGGCGTTTTCTGATAACATCTGTGATGAAATTTTGATGTGTCTCTTTTCTGATTTTATCATTCGATTTAAAATCACTCCAATGGGTGTTAGTTATCCTACGAAGAAGTAACCTTTAGCTTTACGCCCGGATATTATTTTTTTGTATATGCTCTTATTGGTATTTGGTTTGGGCTCATTCTCATAAGGTGACCGAAACCATTTTACTTGCTGTCTTTCAATATGTTCAATACATTATACCAACTCTTTTCCTTGCTACACCTTCATTTCACATGCCTTCATTTCACATACCTTCATTTCACATGCAACGGTTTTTCTCTGCTGTGAATCTGTTAAAAGACCATGTTTGACATGGGTAACATAGTGTTGGTATAAAATTTTTTTTTTTTTTTAAATGTCAATCTTGATCTTTGAGTGAAGAAGTAATGGTGAAAGTTGGTAGGTCACTGTGTTTGCTTTCTGGCACCTTGTTTCTATTTCTCATTCTAGTCTTCCATTTTCGGAAATTTAAGCCTAGATATTTAAATTCTTTGGTGTATTTCACTTTAGTGTTATCTATTGTTATATCCATTGGTGTGCAGACTTGCTGATTTTCTAACTTCTGTATTTTTTTGTACATTAATTTTCATGTTGTACTTCTGACAACATCTTTATCTCTTTATCTTCAGAAAAGAAATTACTGAGTTTCGAGAACAAATGTCTTCGTAGGATAACTAACACCCATTGGAGTGAATTCAAATCGAATGATAAAATCAGAAAAGAGACACATCAAAATTTCATCACAGATGTTATCAGAAATCGCCGTTGGTCCTACATCGGGCATGTCCTACGCGCAGACATCAACAGAATACACCACCAATCTCTTGAATGGATACCTACAAGCAAAAGAGCAAGGGGTAGACCAAAAGAAACACTCAGAAGAACAATACTTAGAGAAAATAAAACAACCAATATTCATACTATTCAAGAACTGCACAGAATAGCTTTGAACACACAGAATTGGAGAAAGATCTGACCTCTGCCCTAACTTGAGCGCAAAAGTAAAATGAATGAATGCATTCATGAATGAATGAATGAATGAACTTCTGACATGATAAAAGCAATACATTGATGTGATTTTGCACATTTTCCCCATCTATATTATTATATGCCTACTATTATTCATTTAAATTATATTATATAAAATAATATATAAATATTATAAAATAATATATAAATATTATTAAATAATATATAAATATTATAAAATAATATATAAATATTATTAAATAATATATAAATATTATAAAATAATATATAAAAATTATAAAATAATATATAAATATTATAAAATAATATATAAATATTATAAAATAATATATAAATATTATAAAATAATATATAAATATTATTAAATAATATATAAATATTATTAAATAATATATAAATATTATAAAATAATATATAAAAATTATAAAATAATATATAAATATTATAAAATAATATATAAATATTATAAAATAATATATAAATATTATAAAATAATATATAAATATTATTAAATAATTATAATATGAATCCTCAGTGTTAGGGAATGACCTAACGTACTGAAGATGTGAGGGCTGGTGCAACACAGAGTTATTCTTTTTCGTCTTCTTCTGCGTTCGTTCTCAAACTCCTGCACATTAGCAGGATGTAGTCCGGAGAACGGAATGCGTTGTGTCATGGTTTACAGCAATGCTGCGATATCTGCGCCTTTCGGACTGACACATCCTACTTCAGCATAGCTTTGGGTCTCTGAGCCTATATGGGATGGGACAGCCAACTAACGTACTGAAGTTGTGAGGGCTGGTACAGCACAGTTATGAAAAACATAGTAATGTAACACAGAGTTATTTGAACATGCTTACCAAGTTGAATAGCTTCTCCAGCGAATCAATGGATTATAGGACATAATGTTCTATAGAAGTGAATCAAACGCTCTGTGAACATGCTTACCAGGTTGAATAGCTTCTCCAGCGAATCACTGGATTATAGGACATAATGTTCTATAGAAGTGAATCAAACGCTCTGTGAACATGCTTACCAAGTTGAATAGCTTCTCCAGCGAATCACTGGATTATAGAACATAATGTTCTATAGAAGTGAATCAAACGCTCTGTGAACATGCTTACCAAGTTGAATAGCTTCTCCAGCGAATCAATGGATTATAGAACATAATGTTCTATAGAAGTGAATCAAACGCTCTGTGAACATGCTTACCAGGTTGAATAGCTTCTCCAGCGAATCACTGGATTATAGGACATAATGTTCTATAGAAGTGAATCAAACGCTCTGTGAACATGCTTACCAGGTTGAATAGTTGTTCTAGCGAATTACTGGATTATCATCATCAGATGCCATGTCGGCGTAGGCGATCATGGCTCTCCACAGCTCCCCGGTATTATGTACCAGAATCGCTGTTGTTTCCATGCCGTCCAGGTTTTTAAACTAATATTTTCTCACGTTGTCGCCCTCCGTCTCTGTTGTCCTCAATCTTGACTGTTGTGACTGTATTCTCCAAATCTTCTTGTCTCATAACGTGGCCAAAAAATGAAAATTGTTTTTTTTTCTTATATTATTGACTAAACTCCGTCTCGCATTTAACTCTTTCAATACCTCTACATTAATTTTTCTGGCAGTCCATAGTATTCTCAGCATTCTTCTGTAGAACCATATCTCAACTGCTTTTATTTTCCCAATTTCTTGTGTGTTTTTTGTTCAAGAAACGTATTATGTTAGGATAGGGGTTATATAGCACCTCAAAACTCTCTTTCTCACCTGTAATTACAAGGTTATATTCATCATCATCAGATGCCATGCCAGCTTCTAACCCTAGGCGATCATGGCTCACCACAGTTCTGTCTCCAGTATTATGTATTAAGACTGTTGTTGCTTCCCTGCCGTGCCAAGTTATCAAACAGTCTATTTTCACACGTTGTCGCCTTCAACCTTGCCTGTTGTGACTATGTTTTCTAAACCTCCCTGTCACATAACGTGGCCAAAAAAATGAAGATTGTTTTTTTCTTATACTACTGACTAAACTCCGTCTCGCATTTTATTCTTTCGACACCTCTACATTTATTTTTCTGGCAGTCCATGGTATTCTCAGCATTCTTCTGTAGAACCATATCTCAACTGCTTTTATTTTCCCAATTTTTTGTTTGTTTGTTGTCCAATAATCTCATCCATAAGTTAATATAGGAGTTATATAACCATTCAGAACCCTCTTCCTCACCTTTATTAACAAAAAAAGGTTATATTAAACAATAAATTTTTCATTTTACTGAATGATGTAGAACATAATATTCTATAGAAATGATTCAAACATTATTTTAACATGCTTACCAGGTTCAATAGTTGATCCATGAAAACAATCACCCATGTCTGATTGTTGTGAAAACAGAATATAGCCTATATATATATATATACAAATGATATATTGTGATTCAAACTATACATTTAAGATTTAATTATAGATATCAATACTGTTAACATTAGAAAAAAAATGTCTTATAAAACTCTTAAATATTGGTTGGGAGGAATTAAAGTCAAACAAGCAAGTAAGAGAAGACACTAAACAGCAATATGTTTCTACAACAATAAGAAGATTATATTATAAACCATTAAAAACATGCATTTATATCAGACATGTACCTATAAAGAATGAAAAAAACTTTCCATATACTTTGTGTCGCCAGCCAATGAAATTCACGGAAAAATTTTGATAAGCAAAGATAAGTGACGCTGCATTCAACCAGCACGAAGGACTATTCAATAGAATGACTTGATATACAAACGCCTTTATATATATATATATATATATATATGTGTGTGTGTGTATTCGTGAAAAATAGTTAAAGGACGGGACATTGTGGCGACTCTTCCTGACAACCAACTTTATTGTAAAACCGTAGCATGACCTTATATATATATCTATAAGAAAGTAAGAGAGAATACATTAAAACTGCATAACCAATAAAATACGAACAAAGCACAAGGGGGTGAGCTTCCCTGTTCACAGACTACCAGACGTACGGACATTAAAAAGATATAGATGACAGATAGCAAAACAGACTAAATCAACGTTTCGATCATAAGGTCTTTCTCAAGATGAATATATACAGAGAACAAATGATAATAATAAATATAACCGTAAAATAATAAAGGCTCGACTGCTGTCATTACTACTAACCAGGACTGGCTTTAGATATGCTCTTAGTATGGCAGGGGTGTTACCTAAGAAAGGCACTCACCTGTTTTCGGATGTAATTATCTCTTTATGTTGAAGAATGTGATAACCCCTTTTTGCGAAACATTGTTAAATGAGAGATTCTAACTAAATTCTGGCAGCATTCTATCTATGTTCCTTCAACGTCGAATATGGTGCATAGGGCATAAACCAGAAAGCTCCAGTTTGGGTGATGTGGTACTACTGTATGTAATTCCTGTATGTTGTTGAGACCCATGGTCATACCCTCTTTTGGTGGTTATTCTACAGAAAGTCTCTCTTAGTCATCCTCTATTTTTTTTCCATCTGGTACCCATTTTTAGTGCTTGTACTTGTAGTCTTTTTCCTTCACTTTAAGTACATGTCCGATATAAGTCCATCAATTTCTTTTTATTGTTGTTGAAACATTTTTCTGTTTGATGTCTTCTCTTGCGTGACTGTTTGACTTGAATTCTTCCCAAACAATATTTAAGAGTCTTCTAAGACATTTATTTTCAAATGAGTTCAATTTCTTCTCACAGGCCTTTGTCATTTTCCAACTTTCGCAACCATATAATATGTCAATATTACTATTTTACTAAAAGACTTCTTCTGATTTGCTAGGGGCAGGGTTTTAACACCCCAACTTTCTACGGACTTGCTACTAACTTCCGTGTATTTTGAGTTAGTACCTTATTGATTATACAAGTACATCTAGAATACGATGCTTAATTACAGAAGTATAGGTCTACGTACCTGCAGTACTCCAGAGGTGAATAATACAAGTAACCAAACAGGAGTTATTGTTTCCCAGAAACACAGTTCTACGAAAATTACGAAACACACAGGACGATAATATTTTGCAACGAGATTTAGAAAATACTATGAAACACGTATATCGCACAAAATATAGGTATAGTAGGTATTGAAGCAGATGAAATTTAAGGACACATCAGTGGTACCAATGACGTTTCAAGTAATAATCCCAGATCGCTCTGTAAAAACCCAAAACAACCCCAGATTATGTAATTCAATATAAATAAGGCCAAGTTAGTATGTAAAATATAGCAGGTCAATACAATTAAAAAGGGATCACTCGAACATTTTCTTGTGAATTCCTCTTATGTATGAGATTTCTTGTGACCTTTTCGGTAATCCGAAAGGTTTTACTCGTCTTTTGCAAAATTCCCATGATTTCCTGAACTAATCACAGATTAAGGCAAATGTGGCCAAAATTACACAGCAACCTAGACGATCGCCAATAACCCCAGATGTATTTTTTTTAAACCCAGCTGTGGCACCGCTCAGCACCAGGATGTAACATTTACCATATGCCATATTGACACTGGATAACAAATGCAGACTTGAGATTTCGGGGAAATTTTGGAAAGTCCCAAATGACGATAGATAACAGCCGCTCCCGTCTGATATGAGACATGTCAACTAAAACGTAAACATGAACTAGTTTTCTATTTGCCTGAAATCTATATTGACTGGTCTTGGCTATTTTTGGCATGTAGGACTATGTAAATAGCGACCAATTAAAAGTCAGACAATAATCACGAACGTAGCGAACGGGGTGCAAATGAATTCAGCTATAGTATGCATGCACTGTACTGTCGTTGAGTCACGTAACAGCGAAGTCAATAGACTCTATTAATAGATATTTTGAAAGTTATTCCAGATAATAGGATACACTGTACAACATGGAAACTTTGTTACGTCTTGGCTTTCTACAGGGTATTACTATAATATCTGCTGACGGTCATCGTTAAGTGCGCGGCCTACATACTAAACGTATAGTTGCTGCATATTTTTTTTGCCGTGAAGAAAACTATCTGACTTTCTGTTTTCTGAACACGCCTCATCCTGCTTTTTTTTGTGATATTGTATGTTCTACCAACATTGCTTTATGCTGCGTCTTGCTGGACTGTCTATGCGAGACACGCTCGACAGCTTAACTCTTTTCACCGTCGGTGCCTACGAAACCTCATTGGAGTACGTTAGTAGGATTGAATACCATACACGGAAATCTTTCAGAATCCCGTATGCAAAGCATCCATGCACTGCTGATTAGGTCTCAACTCCGCTGGAATGGCCACATCGGCCGCATGCCAGATAAGCGCCTTCCAAAGAGATTATTTTATGGGGAGCTGTGCGAAGGTAAACGTGCAAGTGGAGGGCAGAAAAAGCGCTTCAAGGATCACCTAAAAAACTCTCAAACACTGCAGCATCGATCCTAACTCCTGGGTGACTACATTATTTGATCACTGCTGGCATCACGAATTTTGAAAAAGAAAACACTGCAGGCAATCCACAAGCGAAAAAAGAAGCAGAAGGACAAATCCGAAAATTTTCAAAAAAAAACTTCAGCACTCCTGCATGCACTGCAAAAGAACTTTCCGTGCATGAATCGAACATCTACGAACTCACAAACCAAATTAGACAATTACCAATTTATTATTATTTTTTTTCATCGCATTTATTGTTTTTCATGCCATGCTCATCTTCGCTTGCGAAGGAGGAACATCGATATTGTTCTTTTCTGAACACACCCATTCCTGCTTTTTTGTGTGATATTATTGTTTTTCACACACTTCCAGACTACCAGACAGCATGCCAGATAGCCATGACACATAGACATCACAGCTATTATATGCCAGAGGCAGACCATGTAAAGGATGGACCCCATAAATCAAAGAAGCCGCAGGAACAAGCTTACAAACAGCACACACAAAATCCATCTCCAGAGAAATATTCTACCCCTGACACAGCAAGGCAAACAAGGGCTACAGCGTATAGATAGAAGGATTGTTGTTTTTCTGCATAGAAAATCAGCATGACCATCTATATAAAGACTTTTCAATTGAATTAATTAGGACCCCAAGCGTTACTTTGTTGACTATTGTTTGGAATTCGGTTGGTCAATATTTACATACTTGTAATCACATGCCAAAAATAGCGAATGCTACTCCCAGTATATGAAAAGTGACCAACCGAAATCCAAACAAGGGCACTTTCCGGTCACTGGATAATTCTAGATAATAGGTCTTACTGGAGACAGTCGTTGGTAAGCCTATAACTTGAGTGGGGATGTCTGTAAATTAGATCTATTTTTTGCGAATTTTTTACTTCCTCCCCAAAAATTGTCAAGAATTCAGGTAAGCCTACCAATTGCTTAAATTATGTCCACAAATTGTCACCCCCCCCCACACACACACACATAAGACACAGAATTACTTTTCTTAGCTTCAAAATTACATTTCTTAGCTACAAAATTACATCTCTTAGCTACAAAATTACATCTCTTAGCTGCAAAATTACATTTCTTAGCTGCAAAATTACATTTCTTAGCTGCAAAATTACTTGTTTTGTTTCATAGTTTAAGAAACAAATTTCGAATTCAGTTTCATTGGTGTATTTAAAAAAAAGCAATATTGGTGTCGTCAATCCCACTCCTCCCCGTTTTCAACAACTGTAAATATTTTTGTTCAGAAACCGCTCAGAAACTCCAATTGCTGGCGTAATTTATGGACAGTCCCGCCTAATGCGATAGCGCCGACAGCCATTCTCTTGTGTGGAGATGTAGGACCTATGTGTAAAAGTCTGCTAACAGAGTTTTGGTGCAACCATAGGCCAAATCTTTAGTCTTTAGCATTTGACTTTTGCTGCATCTATTCTATATTAATGTATGGCTCAGAAACATGGACACTAAACAAACAATTAGAAGACATAATTGATGCATTTGAGATGTGAATATATAAAAGAATAAGGAGAACATCATGAAAAGAGAAGAAAACAAAGAGGTTCTAAAAACACTTAATATGAAGAAAGAATTATTAAGGGAAATAAAGATAAGGCAAATAAAATATTTTTGACACATTAAAAGGCATGACACCTTAATGGAGACCTTATTTGAGGGTAACGTCACAGGAAAGGGAGCAAGAGGTAGGCAGGGATACAAGTGGAAGAGTAGCATCACAAGATGGACAGGTTACAGTCTAGCAGAGTGCACCACCAAAACAAGAGACAGGGAATGTTGGAGACCTGTTGCTGCCAACCTTTGTTGCGGAGACGGCACCTGATGATGATTTGACTTTTGAATTCGATATCTGATGTTTAAGTTAATTGTGGCAGCTTGGGCCCTATATGTAAATCACTGAGATTTGTCATCTAGTTGTTATCTCCCTGTCTAGACTTGTGCGACTTCGTTGAAATACTAGACTTGTTCGACTTCGTTGAAAATACTAGACTTATGCGACTTTGTTGAAATACTAGACTTGTGCGACTTCGATGAAAATACTAGACTTGTGCGACTTCGTTGAAAATACTAGACTTGTGCGACTTCGTTGAAAATACTAGACTTGTGCGACTTCGTTGAAAATACTAGACTTGTGCGACTTCGTTGAAAATACTGCTTACGCATACTCAATAGGTGGAAGAGGACATACTGGAAAATGCACCAGCATTTAACCAGTGTTCTAGCTAATGACATTAATGTGAACAAAGACATCAATAGAGCAGTGAGTGAATTTAATAGATGCATACTACATGCTGCTAGTAAAACTATCCCGGGGGGAGGGGGGAAGAGAACGCAAAAACTACAACAAGGATCACACTTTATAAAGATAGAAACATTTTAACAGATAAACATGCAGCTGATCACTTTGCAGACTCCTTTGAAGAAGACAATAATGTCAAAGTTAGCCCAGACAAACAACGGAAGGTTCGAGAGAACCAGCAGAACATTGAACAAGGCGAACCTATACCTGAAGTCATGGAGCACCAATCACAATGAAAGAAATGAAGCATGGAATATTCAAATTTAAAAATGAAAAAGTCCTCAGGAGCTGATGGAGTGTCCAAAGAAATTATTAAAAACCTGAGAACTGCAGCAAGAGCAATGCTATTGCATATCTTCAACACAAGCTGGACCACAGATAGTGTTCCGCAGGCATGGAGGGAAACAATAATGATACCACTCCTTCTTCTTTCGTTCACTTGAAACATGTCTATATCTGTAATTCTGTCTCCTTAATAAAACTCACTGTCTTTTGTAGTTCATACAGTGTCCCATAGAGCTTTGATTCCAGTGTTGTTTCCTCTGGCCAATATGTCTGCCTCAGCGTTTCATGCTCAGAACACTCTTGAAGTATATGTTTGGCACTCTGTGCTGCCCGTCCACATGTACACATGGCCGTGTTGCCAATCTTGAACTTTGTATACATGTGACTGCGGAGTCGGTTGTGTCCTGTTCTGAGACGTAGAATTATAAATTGTTCTGATCATACCCCTTCTCAAATCAGGAAAATATAGCAATACAGTCTCCAATTACAGAGGCCCATCAGCCTCACAAGTTGTCTATGCAAAACAATGGAACGCATTATCAATCTTAGGATGCAGTGGTACCTTGAAAGTGAAAACCTGGTATCGCAGCACACAGGCTTCAGAAAATGCTACTCTACTGAAGATCAGGCAACCTACCTCTCCCAAGAGATTGAGGACACCTTCCAAGATAAGAAACTTGTACTTGCAGCATGGATAGAAATCAGGAAAGCATTTGACAAGGTTTGAGAAGAAGGACTCTTAAAGAAATTGTGAAATTGCAGGGTTAACTAGAGAATGTACAAATGGGTAAAAGCATACCTGCATAATAGAAGAGCCAGGGTACAATTGGATGGTCGCAAGAGCAAGAAAATCCTACTGCTTTATGGAGTCCCCCGGGGAGGAGTCCTGTCACCCACACTTTTCTTGGTTTACATCAATGACCAAGTTGCCGAACTACCACACAGGATCAAAGTGGCAATGTATGCTGATGACCTATTGATCTGGTGCACAGAAGAACATGCGACAGTGGCCACTAAACAAATAAAAAGAGCTATTGATGCTTTAACATGGGTAAATAGATGGTGCGTCAGCGTTAACACAGATAAGTGCAGCACTTCACGCTTTACCCTCTCACCAAAACAAAAAGTCAGTGTTATCAAGACAGATGGAGACCCTTTGAAAGAAGACAAACAACCCACATACCATGGAGTTACCTTTGATGATAAGCTGACATGGAAGCAACACATAAACAAAACAACAACAAAAGCCAAGAGGAAGTTAGATCCTGTGAAAACTAAGTGGAACCACTTGGAGAGCCAGTGAGAATATACTTGGTAAAGTTTACCAGCAAGTCATAAGAACACACCTGGAATATGGTTCAGCTGCGTGGTGTCCTGCATCAAACAACACATTACAAGATCTAGATAAATTGCAAAAAACCAGGCATTTACTATAGGAACAAAGTAGAAGAAGAATGTGTTTATATGTTGTATATTTGCATACAAAGTAAATTTTATAAATATGTTTACTTCTGAATTTTGCACAAATAGAACTAAGTAAAAGAAGAATGTGTTTATATGTTGTATATTTGCTGTTGTATATTTGCATACAAAGTAAATTTTATAAAAATGTTTACTTCTGAATTTTATATTACAGGAACTACGGTAAGTACAAGAAGAATGTGTTGTTTATATATATGTTGTATATTTGCATTCAAAGTAAATTTAGTAGATGAATTAGTAGTACCTTAGTGGATGAATTGCGCATGCGGTTGTGTCTGTGGGTCTCATAAATGGCTCACTAGACAAACCAACCATGCAACAGAAAACTTTAGTAGATGACATGCCTTTATATTGAGGTTATCTTATTATAGAAGCTTCATGGCATGTCATCTATACAATCCCGTAGTCGTAACCTTCGATAACAGTTACCATGTTGTTCTGACAGGCCGACGTTGTGCTTGAATTAGTTATGGGCACGGAGTGGGTGGGCGAAACAACAAAGACACCTGTTGCTGGGACAAGAGTTGTGCCCTGATGTCGATGTCTGTTTCTGCACCATTTGACTTGAAACACCATTGAGTCGAATGGCTACTGAAAAAGAGGGCGGAGCATATATGGGAATGCCCCACGTGCTGTGAGGCCAGTTTCTAATCAATAAGAATCAAGAATTCAAAGTAAATTTTACAAAAAATGTTTACTTCATACTTTTGCACTATAGGAACAAAGTAGAATAAGAATGTGTATATATGTTGTATATTTGCATACAAAGTAAATTTTATAAAATAATTATTACGTTCGAATTTTGCTCTATAGGACAAAATAGAAGAAGAATGTGTTTATATGTTGTATATTTACATATAAAGTAAATTTTATAAAAGTTTTTAATTTGGAATTTTGCACTATAGGAACTAAAAAGAAGTAGAATGTGTTTATATGTTGTATATTTACATATAAAGTAAACTTTAGAAAAAAGGTTTTCTTCTCAATTTTATACTATAGGAACTAAGCAGAAGAAGAATGTTTTTATATGTTAAATGTTTACATACAAATTAACTTTATAATAATATTTACTTCTGAGTTTTGCACTATGGGAACTAAATAGAAGAAAAATGTGTTTACCGGTATATGTTGTATATTTACATACAAAGTAAATTTTATAAAAATATTTATTTCTGAATTTTGCACTATAGGAACAAAGTACCCGGTAGATGGAAAATGTGTTTATATGTTGTATATTTATATAAAAAGAAAATTTTGTAAAAATGTTTACTTCTGAATTTTGCACTATCGAAACAAAGTAGAAAAAGAAAGTGTTTATATATTGTTATTTGCATACAAAGTAAATTTTATAAAAATGTTTACTTGGGAATTTTGCACTATAGAAACTAAATAGAAGAAGAATGTGTTTATATGTTGTATATTTACATACATAGTAGATTTTATAAAAATATTTACTTCTGAATTTTGCACTATCCGAACAAAGTAGAAAAAGTAAGTGTTTATATATTGTTATTTGCATACAAAGTAATTTTTTTTTAAATGTTTTCTTTGGAATTTTGCACTATAGAAAAAAAGTAGATGAAAAATGTGTTTATATGTCGTATATTTACATAAAAAGAAAATTTTGTAAAAATGTTTACTTCTGAATTTTGCACTATCGGAACAAAGTAGAAAAAGTAAGTGTTTATATATTGTTATTTGCATACAAAGTAATTTTTTTTTAAATGTTTTCTTTGGAATTTTGCACTATAGGAACTAAGTAGAAGAAGAATGTGTTTATATGAAATATATTTATATACATAGTAAATTTTACAAAAAATGTTTACGTCTGAATTTTGCGCTACAGGAACAAAGTTGAGGAAGAATGTGTTTATATGTTGTATATTTACATACAAAGTAAATTTTATAAAAATGTTTACGTCTGAATTTTGCGCTATAGGAACAAAGTACCCGGTAGATGGAAAATGTGTTTATATGTTGTATATTTACATACAAAGAAAATTTTGTAAAAATGTTTCCTTCTGTATTTTGCACTATCGAAACAAAGTAGAAAAAGAAAGTGTTTATATATTGTTATTTCCATACAAAGTAAATTTTATAAAAATGTTTACTTGGGAATTTTGCACTATAGAAACTAAATAGAAGAAGAATGTGTTTATATGTTGTATATTTACATATAAAGTAAACTTTAGAAAAAGGTTTTCTTCTCAATTTTATAATATAGGAACAAAGTAGAGGAAGAATGTGTTTATATGTTGTATATTTACATATAAAGTAAACTTTAGAAAAAGGTTTTCTTCTCAATTTTATACTGTAGGAACTAAGCAGAAGAAGAATGTTTTTATATGTTAAATGTTTACATACAAATTAACTTTATAATAATATTTACTTCTGAGTTTTGCACTATGGGAACTAAATAGAAGAAAAATGTGTTTATATGTTGTATATTTACATACAAAGTAAATTTTATAAAAATATTTATTTCTGAATTTTGCACACTAGGAACAAAGTACCCAGTAGATGGAAAATGTGTTTATATGTTGTATATTTATATAAAAAGAAAATTTTGTAAAAATGTTTACTTCTAAATTTTGCACTATCGAAACAAAGTAGAAAAAGAAAGTGTTTATATATTGTTATTTGCATACAAAGTAAATTTTATAAAAATGTTTACTTGGGAATTTTGCACTATAGAAACTAAATAGAAGAAGAATGTGTTTATATGTTGTATATTTGGATACATAGTAAATTTTACACAAAATAATTACGTCTGAATTTTGCTCCATAGGAACTAAGTAGAAGAAGAATGTGTGTATATGTTGTATATTTACATACATAGTAGATTTTATAAAAATATTTACTTCTGAATTTTGCACTATCCGAACAAAGTAGAAAAAGTAAGTGTTTATATATTGTTATTTGCATACAAAGTAAATTTTTTTTTAATGTTTTCTTTGGAATTTTGCACTATAGAAAAAAAGTAGATGAAAAATGTGTTTATATGTCGTATATTTACATACAAAGAAAATTTTGTACTAATGTTTACTTCTGAATTTTGCATTATCGGAACAAAGTAGAAAAAGTAAGTGTTTATATATTGTTATTTGCATACAAAGTAATTTTTTTTTAAATGTTTTCTTTGGAATTTTGCACTATAGGAACTAAGTAGAAGAAGAATGTGTTTATATGAAATATATTTATATACAAATTAAATTTTATAAAAATGTTTACTTCTGAATTTTGCACCATAGGACAAAATAGAAGAAGAATGTGTTTATATGTTGTATATTTACATACAAAGTAAATTTTATTTTAAAAAATTTACTTCTTAATTTTGCGTTATAGGAACAAAGTAGAAGAAGTATGTGTTTATATGTTGTATGTTTACATACAAAGTAGAGTTAATAATAATGTTTACTTCTGAATTTTGCACTATAACAACTAAGTAGAAGAAGAATGTGTTCATATGTTGTATATTTACATATAAAATAAACTTCTCCTTTTTTTCTGCGTTTGTTCTCAAACTCTTGCAGATTAGCAGGATGTAGTCAGGATAACGGAATGCGTTGTGTCATGGTTTACAGAATTGCTGTGATATGTGCGATTTTCGGTCTGACAGATCCGTCTGCAACATGAACTTTATAAAAATGTTTTCTTCAGAATTTTATATTATAGGAACTAAGTAGAAGAAGAATGTGTTTATATGTTGTATATTTACATACAAAGTAAATTTTACAAAAAATGTTTATGTCTGAAATTTGCGCTACAGGAACAAAGTTGAGGGTGTTTATATGTTGTATATTTATATACAAAGTAAATTTTATTAAAATGTTTACTTTAGAATTTTACACTATAAGAACTAAGTAGAAGAAGCATGTGTCTATATGTTGTATATTTACAATCAAAGTAAATTTTATAAAAATGTTTCTTCTGAATTTTGCACTATAGGACTAAATAGAAGAAGAATGTGTTTATATGTTGTATATTTACATACAAAGTAAATTTTATAAAAATATTTATTTCAGAATTTTGCACTGTAGGAACAAAGTAGATGGAAAATGTGTCTATATGTTGTATATTTATATAAAAAGAAAATTTTGTAAAAATGTTTACTTCTGAATTTTGCACTATCGGAACAAAGTAGAAAAAGTAAGTGTTTATATATTGTTATGTGCATACAAAGTAAATTTTTTTTAAATGTTTTCTTTGGAATTTTGCACTATAGGAACTAAATAGAAGAGGAATGTGTTTATATGTTGTATATTTGGATACATAGTAAATTTTATAGAAATATTTACTTCAGAATTTTACACTATAAGAACTAAGTAGAAGAAGAATGTGTTTATATGAAATATATTTATATACAAATTAAATTTTATAAAAATGTTTACTTCTGAATTTTGCACCATAGGACAAAATAGAAGAAAAATATGTTTATATGTTGTATATTTACATACAAAGTAAATTTTATAAAAATATTTATTTCTGAATTTTGCACTATAGGAACAAAGTAGAGGAAGAATGTGTTTATATGTTGTATATTTACATATAAAATAAATTTCTTCTCCTTTTTCTTCTGCGTTTGTTCTCAAACTCCCGCAGATTAGCAGGATATAGTCAGGAGAACGGAATGTGTTGTGTCATGGTTTACAGAATTGCTGTGATATCTGCGCCTTTCGGCCTGACACATCCGACTTCAGCATGAAATTTATAAAAATGTTTTCTTCAGAATTTTATATTATAGGAACTAAGTAGAAGAAGAATGTGTTTATATGTTGTATATTTACATACAAAGTAAATTTTACAAAAAATGTTTACGTCTGAATTTTGCGCTACAGGAACAAAGTTGAGGAAGAATGTGTTTATATGTTGTATATTTATATACAAAGTAAATTTTATAAAAATGTTTACTTCTGAATTTTGCACTATAGGAACTAAGTAATAGAATAATGTGTTTATATGTTGTATATTTACATAAAAATTAAATTTTATAAAATTATTTACTTCTGAATTTTGCACTATAGGAACAAATCAGAAGGAGAATGTGTTTATATGTTGCATATTTACATACAAAGTAAATTTTATACAAATGTTTACTTCTGAATTTTGCACTATAGGAACTAAGTAGAAGAATATATACGCTTATATAAGTATATGCCTTATTAGTGGAGTAATAAGATCTACACAAACGGCTGCAAGTGAAATACATACAAATGTAGAACCCCACGAGATGCGGAGAAATATGGCTACAATGGAAGCTTATGAAAGAAGCAAAAGAATGAACAATGACCACCCAAATAAACAACTTGTAGAAAACTGGCAACTAAACCACAGATTAAAATAAAAAAAATCAGTCCTTAGCCATGTCAATGAAATAAAAGACAGCTATCACCTCCCAGACAATTAAATAAAAGACAGCTATCACCTCCCAGACAATTAAATAAAAGACAGCTATCACCTCCCAGACAAGAGAAATGTAAATTTTATATTTGTATATAATGACATTATTTGCTTCATCATCTCTCAAACAAGAATTAGCCAATTGTAATACCTGAATGACAAACATCAACCAATCAAACACAAGTGTCATGCTTAATGATGTATGTGATAATTTTCCTCCGCAACTCCGTCTCTTGAATTGTTAATATGGTCAGCAGGTAACATTTTCTCATGCCCCAGTAACAATAAATTTAGAAACTTCTCTGTTTATCTTCCTATGTCTCTCTTGTTGATCTTTCTGGTGGCTACTAAATGTTCAAGTTTTGCTCTTCTCATTTTATACACTAAAAACAAGAGTATAGATAAGGGTGGTATTTAGGTGCTCATACAGATCCACCCCTTCACCCACCCCACAAGAACTAAAAACCTGATTTTTTGTGTATATATAAAATGTATATTTTGTGTCCACACTGATGAGTTAAGGGACAAAAATAATGCTTTCTAGCCAAATGTTGACTTATGTTGAGGTACTTTTCATATATCAACAGTTTTATAAATAATTTTAAATAATGGATTGTGTTTGTGCATGTTATATCACAAGAGGTGGGAGGAGGGGTTTCCACCACATATCAAATATATATATATATATGAGTGTGCTATTCATTTTTCCTATGCAGGATAGTGGAATTTTACTTTCTGCTCCAGATTAAGTCCTGATTGGTGCTTTTCCTGGCATTATTTTTGATGAGATTTTCCTGATCCTGTGCACTCCTATTTTCTTTTTTTCATTTATTTTCTAAATTTTATCTTTCAAACAAAAAAGATGAATGTGTGCAGAGACAAAAATATCATACCTTATTGATGCCATCTGTCAAAGTTTTCAAATTGTCTCTCTGTTCGGTGAGTAAGTCCATGATGATCCGACAAAACCATTCTCTGACTAAATATCATAGCCATCTAAAAATATACAAAATGTAAATAAAAAAGATATTATCACAGCACATTGTATTCATATTAATCAATAAAATGTACACATTCTATAGTTAAGAGCGATTCTGTTAGCACTAACAATATTTAATTGAGGGGATGGTGGGGGGTGTGTGTGTGAGATATTTCATTCATTCATTTTCGTTTTGTGCTGAAGTTAGCGCATAGGGCAGAGGTCAGATCTCTCCAATTCTGTCTGTTCAAAGCTATTCTGTGCAGTTCTTGAATAGTATGAATATTGATCGTTTTACTTTCTCTAAGTATTGTTCTTCTGAGTGTTTCTTTTGGTCTACCCCTTGCTCTTTTGCCTGTAGGTATCCATTAAAGAGATTGGTGGTGTATTGTGAGATATTTAGAATTGATAAAATTCTTTCACAAATATTATTTGGTGAACTTTAGAAGTGGTCTGCCCTGATGTCTTCCCCAATTTCTTATTTATTGAACCAATAACTTGGAAAAAGTAATCAAAGATTGACGTGTTTGGAGTTTAGCATGACAAAAGTTAGGATCTGTAGCAGAGAAATACAGAATATGTCTCGGACAGCCAAAGTACAAGGTTCAAACTCTACCACAGACAAAAGTGTATTCAGAATGTTCAGAAAGCAATGGTAACCTACTAAACACAAAATATTGCCTAGAATCATTACAACAATACAACAACAGAAATTGTGAGTCAATCGCGCAACCTGTATAGGAAATGTTAACCAACTTTCTATGACATAGACCCTAAAGGTTACAAATTTGACAAGTTTCATGCCAAGCTTGTAACACAAATAGAAAGCAAATGTAAACCTGTGACCTAGCTTCATGTATAATTTCAAATGAATATATAATCCCACATCTGCTGAACTACCATCTTCGTCTATGTGATGTCTCCTATTTCAGACCGATGTCCTCACTGCCACTCTGAGGACAATGCCTCTCATTAGAGCAAGAAGAGCAGGGGAAGACCAAGCAACAAGATATTGGAAGATTGAGTGTGGCATAGAGGAACATCAGTATCAGAAAGTATTGAAACTGTATGAGACTGAAAGTTGTAGACTGAAATGATAACAATAACCTAGAGCAGTGGTCTTAAACCTTTTCAAGTGATGAGCATCGCTCACATGTAGGCATAATCGTTAATGCTGGTAAGAACTTTTTAACTGACATGACGCGAGCACATGTTCTCACAAAGGCACCAAGGTGCTTGCGAAGTCCAGGTTGAGAACGCCTGGTTTAGACTACTTAGAGGAATGGACATTTGGAGAGAAGAAATAAACAAGTGGGCCAACATAAATGATAACTAAACAATTAAGAAAAGTGATCATTGACATAGGGCCTATACGTTATTTATGATGTGGCATGTGGGCGTTCGAGGCAATGAAAGAGCAGATCAACTGACATCATGTGTGATTGTGGCACAGGGCGATAGGGCAATGGATCGCGCTGATGTTTTGAACTCCTTAAGAGATATAACACGCGAGAGTGAGACTAATGTGGATGATGATTCCTTTTCAATGGCTAGTATTAAAGACCAGGGATTGAAATGCAGTGTTGCTAGAAGTGAATATTTTGGAGGGCGCAGAAGAATGATGGTCAACCAGCATAGGACCGGTACTGTCAGCAGAAGTGTAATGGCAGATACACTCAAGGAGAGATCAAAGCATCTATGGACGTGTCCACTTTGCAGTGATGATGATCCGATGACTAACTAACTAACTAACTAACTAACACGAATTAGTTAGTTTTAATTCACTGAAAAAAATACAAATTACATAATATTCCATAGGCCTACATGTCTAATGTAAGGGAAGATTGGAAGATTGGGCTTAGTTTCATGGCTAAAAAGTCATACATAGCATAGGGAATATATCAAGGGACATATTCTTTCCAGAATGTTGTCTTCATCGTGGATAATCTGAATGCCTCTCTGTTCTGGGCAAGCAGGCCTGCATTGGCCAAAGACATGTGCATACATTCTTCGATGTCACTGGTCCAACGTCTTCTTAGTCTTCCTCTTCTTCTCTTTCCCGGCACTCTGTCCTCTAGAATTAGCCTTTCGATACCATTGTGTCGCTTTAAGTGTCCAAAATACTGTAGCTTCCTTCTTATGATGGTATTTAGAAGCCACCCTTCATTTAGTTTCAGTAATTTCAAAACTTTAATGTTCTTCTTTTTCTCTGTCCATAATATCTGTAGGATCTTTCTGTAGCACTTCATTTCAAATGAATTTATTCTTTTGGATACTGTCTTGTTTAAAGTCCAAGTCTCGCATCCATATTTTGCCACTGGGAAACCACATGATCTTATTCAAGGAAAACACTTAAAATGGTTAATTTAATGTCATTATTACTATTTGGCCATAGCTTTCTCATTTGTGTTAATTTGAGTGTTGCAATTGCGAGTTTTCTTCTAACCTTGACTGAACAATCTTACAGGGAATATATCTACAGAGATCTAGTGGAAAAAATTAAGACATTTGTAGTCCCTACTGCTTCATTTATTTTCAGGTAGACCTACAAAACATATGCAAAATATGGGGACTATGTTCCTAATACTTTTGTAATTATCCCACTTTTAATTTTGTTCATGTGCCTGATGTTGAAATAACGTTCTTCAAAAAAATTGAGTTTAAAGCAATTTGTCATTGACAAAATGGTTAGATTTTTGAATAGGGCTAGAGTGTTCATTTACTAATGTAGTGTAGGCCTATAGGCTATTTTGAAATATATCAATATTATGGTCAAACTATTTGTTAACTCTTAAAAATTTAAGACGCAACTTAAAATAGCTCTCAACAGGCCTAAATAGTAGTTGTTCACATAGAAGCTTGTAAGAAAACATGGCTATAGTCTGTGTATAAGTCTACTAAGAATTAAGTTGTTTTATTATTATTAATTATAATTATGAGCATAGTAAAATGTTTTTAACATTGTCTCCAGGTTGCTAAAATGAGATCCAACAATTGCCACAGTGGGCATTTAATAGAGAGGCAGAGATGTCATTACTGGAGTGGACAAGACAATGATGTTTTTTTTCTGAGGGTGAAAAAAAATTGATGGATTATTAATTATTGTTCATCTTCCCCGATTGTAAAGATACCTATGAGGTATCACTATCGTATGTCATGCATTTGCTCCCAAAACCCTCTCCCTGATGGAACTAGGCAGCATGAACAAATGTGACATATGACTTTTCAATTGTGAACACCTGAGAAATTATCTCATCGTCTAAGATTGAATAATGAGTTGCAACTTTTTGCCTTGTGAGCTGAGCCTTTTTTTTATTCTCCACTTGGCAAAAAGTCACATTTTTATTTTACATACAATTCATTAAATTTTTACAAGTTCATAAAATGCTGGTTTATTTTTTTTTTTAATTTTTAGTTTATTATAATGGATGAGCTATTAGAGGACAGAACAAGCATACATTAAGTAGGTACTTGGAGATACAGCTTAAAAGTTATAATCGATTTCTCGTCATGGCTATAAAATATCTGATAAAGCATTTTAATACTGCAGACATAAAGGAATTTTCCATAAATGTCAATGCTAAATTAGACTTTACTTTGAAACGAGTGAATGATTATTACTCAGCAATTATTGGCGCGTAAGACGGACATTGATGTTTCTTGAAATATTATTTTACAGTGAAGTTATTCCAAATTTAGTGCTCACAGGTATGTTACAACCATGTTATTTACTTATCTCTTAGATGTGTCGTGTTTGTAAATAATTTTCTGAAGTTCGTAGACCATTTTAAATATAGATATGTGCAACTATTAATAATGTTTGAGGATGAAAGATGACGAAAATAATTTTTAAAGACATTGATATTTCATGCTGACAACCTTCTTGTTATCAGCCATTATGGCTGTTCTATTAATTATTTTCGCCATGTCAGATTTCTACGTAACAATTACGCATTTAATTTAAATATGTAGTTTTGTTTTGTTGTTATATTTATGGTATAGGCCTAATAAATACATTTTAGCAATTAAGAACATAGACTGATCACTAATTTACTTAGGCCTGTAGTATAGAATAATATATTATATTGGAGGGCCTACTGTACCAGATTAAGCATGTCGTACAATTGCACAGTCATCACTATGGCTACGATAGATAACTAGGCCTAAATGATCCTGGTTGGCATCTATCTACATAGTCAACATCAGTTTTTTTCTTTTGTTTAAAAAGTTATTTAGAAATGTAAGTTCATAAATGTAATGGCCGACATGAGGTCCATAGAAGATCTGAGGGAACATTCACCCACGTTGTTTTGGAGTGGCGGGGGGAAAGGGTTAGTCAGTGTTTTCCAGGCTTCAGGACATGGAACTGTAGCTAATAA